>PVJH01000764.1:0-167038 GCA_004026705.1 Nesogale talazaci | reverse complement strand
AACTATGAAGTTTCAATCGGTGACTCCAAATCTGTTCTATAAATTCCAGCAGCAGCTGATTGGGCCAGAATCGCAATGTTATCTTCATGCCTGAATTTTAAAAAGGAAGAAAGAAAATTAACTAGACTCTCATTATTTACTTAAGAGAATGTATGAACTATCACCCTCAGCTCTTTTTCTTTCCTCAAAGGAATGTTCCCACAAATGGTTTTGCCCTTCTCATATACTTCAGAATTTTTTATGGCTATACAACCATGAAATTTGCCAATAGCTTCAGGAACTATGAACTATATGTGTGTGACTAGACATGTGGGTAACATGAACATACTGTTTTAAACAAATGAGTTATCTGGTGAAGTATATGAGTTTAAAGAATAAGGAATTTTATTGTGCTTGCAGCAGAGCTAAAGATCAGCATATGCTCAAAAAAGCTGCAGTAAAAACAGCATTATAAGAGACACACTGCCTATATAAGATGACCCAGTACAAAGAGTTTTAGGGTTTTATAAAAAGCATTGCAAAGGCCATTCTGCAACTCTTCTCAGATAATGTGACTCTTTTATGGAGAGCTATGAGATGGCAGTTGTTTTAAATTACTAACCCCTCCTTTTTTGCTCTGTCATTCCTCTCATTCTCCATAAGTTACATTGGGCTGTAAATCTAAATCATTGAAACCCTACTTCCTATCACTCACTTTCCTAGGTTCTGAGGACCCATGTCAAGTTCCTGGAATATTGGAGAATCCCACAGTGTAGGGTGATGTGGCCCAGACACAAGCAAGTGCAGGAAAGCATTTGAACAGTGGAAACTCCAAAATACCTCGTATATTTGAGAATCATCTGGGGCCATCTATTGTTACATTGTGAATTGAAGAATGAAATAAAGAAAGAATCCATCTGCCAGTCTGCTAATTTCCTTCACTGAAAATAGGGTACGCCTTGAGGGTTTTTTGTATTAAAATAGAATATATATTTTTAAGGAACAGCAATGATGTATGCATATCATATTCTCCTCCTTATGGCCACAGCAATTTTTTTGTAATCAAGAATTCTTAGCTTGCAGACACCCTGAGCATGGAACACTATTTCATTATACAGGAAGTCCCCATTTAGAGTCAGTGAGATCTGTTCCTCTCTGTGTCTTAAGTCTTTAAATCAAATTTGTAGGTGTGTTATCACAGGTGCATATGGCTCATGTTTTGCCTCACTTTAAGGAAAGAGAGTCCCCCTCAGGGTCTAGAGGTTCTGTTGCAAACTTCAAGGATGGTGGTTCAAGATAAGCGACTCTGGGAGAGGAAGAGAAAGCCATCTTTTCTGGTAAAGTTCCACAGGCTGAGGAACTCGGTCTCAGGTTAGAATTGAGTCATGACAGTGAGTTTGGTTTGGTTTTATTTACTATAGGAAAAATCATCATGCCTTTTCGATGTATATGCAGTAAGTGAAGGTGATTGTGATGAAGCTCTTGTTTTCAGTAGAAGTTGTTGAAAGTGAGGGCAGATTTACAAAATATTAAAGGGTGATTAGGAGTTGTTTATAAATTGGATCTCATCAGTCATTTTTTTTGGCTTCTATTAATAGGTACCTAGTATTACCCTCTTCTGCAGGAACCCTGGTGGCATGGTGGTTACCACCGAGCCACTAACCCATGAGGCCAGTAGTTCAAAACCCACTATGGCTCCACAGGAGAAAAAGTTGTAACTTTCTACCCCATAAAGAGTTATGCAGAAACTTACCAGGGCAATTCTGCCCTGTCTCATAGGGTCAGCATGAGTCAAAATTGACTTGATAACATTGTTTGGTTTGGTTGTCTTGGTGTATATATCACCTTGCATTTGGACCTAGTTTTCCATAATAGTTGGTCTAGACTCCCAACAATTTATACAGACCAAACCCCATGAAGTTGATTCCAACTCCTAAGGACCCATACACAGGGGAGAACTACCCTGTGAGTTTCTAAGACTCTACTGCTTCACAGGAGGGCAAAGTCTGACCTTACTCCTACAGTACTTTATATAGAGAGTAAGTTACAAATGAAGAAGTTGGAGCAGATTAGGAAATATACAGCATAGGGCTACCCAGAGCCCTAAAGGATGCTACACTTTTGACAAAATGTGGTATTACTACTTTTTCCAAAAGAAATGTATAACAATTTGTGTATAGAATATTTTTAAGAGTTTGGTGCAATCAACTAATTGTATAAAACATTTTTCTCAAGATTATTCATGAAACCATTAGCTGTTTGGGAAGGACTGCTTCGTAAGAGGTACAGTCACCCATGAGGCTGGTAATTGCCAGGGAGCAGTTGGAAAGCACCAGCCACAACTCGGGTGCACCACCAGGCTTTCTGAGTTACCGTCTCAGCTCTTCCTAGGGGCCACTTCTCCCCTGGACTCTAAAGTCACTAGCGGTGGCCTTTGACTCATTGACAGTGAATCGGCTGTTTGGTGTTTGTTTTGAGATGGTAACTAAGAATTTTCTTTGGCTGGCTAACACAGGAACAAGAGGACTGAAAGTAGGGTGAATCAACTGACCTGCCTAATAAAATATGTTCCCCCGAGACACATTATGTGTGTGAATTAAGAATGCAACAAGGAGCCATTGATATTGGTAAAATGGAGTCTTCATATGAGTCATGATGATGATAGTAGCTAACACTGACAAGGTGCTTCATTAATACTAAGCACTCAATTAGCTTATTATATTCTCATGATGTGTTTCATGAAGTGGAAATTTTATCATTTGCATTTTGTAAACAATGTAAGAAATTATAAATGATTCATTAAGGGTCATATAACTTGTGGTCAAGCTTGGGTTTAAATCTTCATGATCCACTTCTATATTAAATTTACGCTATATAAATTTAGGAGAAACCCTAGGTTCCTCTGAAACATAAAGACCTAGTGTCAGAAGAAATTGCTGAAATGGCAAATACATGTGGGTCATTTGTCAATCTGTGTAGAACAGCATACTTACTTGTGGGCTGGATTGGGCATAAGTTTTCTGTAGGAAGTCCAAATGGACATCCCTAGTAAATCATTGGACATATAAATCAAAATCTCAGGAGAAAAATCTGAGGAGAGATATAGATCTGGGAGTTATTGGACTGTAAATTCAAGTCTGAGTAAAGTTTCATGCTATTAGTTGGTAAAATAGAAATAAATATAAATAATTTCCTATTAATGTTCAATATACAAGCTCTTGAAATGGTGTAAGGAATAAGTTTGATGGATGAAGTATTTTCCAAGTTATTTACATTTTAAGAAAAGAAGAAAAATAGGTTAAGAATTGCTTCATTGAATAACTGGCCATGCAAAAAGAAATTTCATATAGTACCAAAACCTTTATTTGTGCATAGGCAAAAGGCCTTCTGTAGTTTTAGATATTACTGAGACATACAGACCCCAAGAACTAGTGTTTAATATTACAAGTGTTTCTTTTATCTCAGTATGACTTTAGGAAATATAAACCAGAGAAAGGGGGAAACATGGTGAAACAAATGAGTAGTATACTCTCAAATCGTTTTCTACTTTGGCTCTACCCAAAGTGGTTATGAACCCTCCAAATAAGCTGTCAATGAGGAAGCAATAGTGGCTGTGAATTTGAGTTGTTTTTTTTAGAGAGATCATCACTAGACAGTTTCATTACTTATGGAAAATTAGCCTTTTATGTGTTTGTGTTGAATCTTATTTCAGCTCAAGTTTTAGTCATTTCAAGAGTAAAATAGCTACTCAATACCATACACAGCGTAAAAAACAAGATTGTTTTTCTTCTGGTTGCTTAATACCATAAATAGCAAGGCAAAAATTAGTCAGAAATTTTGTGTATCTTACATAATAAAAGTGGAGGCTTTTGAAATTGCATTTTAGTCACCACTGATAATCCAATTATATAGATATTAAATTGTATGAAAGTGTTCTTGTTTGGGCTTATTTTATAATAAGTCCCGTCATCAGCTTAGCACAGGGAATTCTTTCATGATTTTCAGTAAATAAAAGGAGTTCAATCTATCATTCAAAAAATATGCCGGGGAAGAATGTGGCTACTGAATGAAGTTTTTAAAAAGTAATTTGAAATTCAGAAATAAAATGTTATATTTTTATCTGGAATTTTAAAGTACCTGATCCATATATTTTTCCCACAGAGAAAACCTTGTAAAAGTGGTTGAAGAGGCTATTTAAAGGTACTGATCACCAAATTCATAAATCTGTGTGGTCAACTAAGATCTTCCGGAATAACTTTCCCCCCCACAAACCTTTGATCTTTTATATATCCACCACTCCCACAATCAAGATATTTGAAAATAGTAAAAGTTGTCTAGATCATTATCCTTACCCTTCTTGAAAAGTGGCTTCATTCATATTTAGCAAAGCCAGCTCTTTGGGTGCTCTGTTCCTAGAACACATCAATTAGAGCTACCGGCTATGGGCAGAACATACTATGTCACCAAGCTTGAGACTGATTCTGGAAAGGAATCAAAGGCCAGAGATGCATAGTACTTTATGCATATCTTTCAGTGCCATTCCACACTTTCCTCATAGTTTTTAACATGACTAATAGATGTCACACTCTAATTTAATCTTATTTTATTAATTCAGAAAATTCGACTCCACTGCATGAAGTACACTATTGCCTGGTCAGAAAAAGCCTTCTCTTTCCTTAGAGTTTCAATAGAACTTAGCCCCCATCCTCTAAACACTACTTTTCAAAGGTTGATCATATTATTATTCTTTATCATTTAATATAGTTTTTATTTTCTTCTAAGCTCAGAAGATATACTGGTAAATAAAATGTCCAAAGTCTCTGCCCTTATCACACTGGTTACAATCTAGGAAAAAGACAAAAAAACTGATGTCACAAAGAGTTACAAAGGTAACATGCAGGATGATGTGAAGGATGAGTCAGGAGGTCTCATTCATGACACTAGATATATGTATATCATCACAACTAAATCAAGGGCAAGGTCCTTTTTTGCTTCTTGGTGCTTTACATATGTTTTGTATAATACCTCACGCATAATAAGCCTAATAGATAAATATTAATGCAAATTTGGAGCACACACAATTGCAAAGGTGTGATTGTCGTGATTCATTATTTAAAAAATCAGTTTTCAAGTTGAGTGAAATATAGATGATCCATCAAGATTAGTAATAGGAGTGGTAATACCAGGAGGGTGGAGGGATGGAGGAATAGAAAGGGAGAACCATCTTCAGGGATCTACACGTAGCCTCCTGGGGCACAGACAACAGGGAAGTGAGTGTTGGGACACATTGTACAGTGTACAGGATGAAAAAATAATTTGTAAATTACTAAGGGTTCAAGGGGAAGGGGGGGAGGAAGGGTAATATAGGGAGCTGATAATGGGGGCCTGGAGGGAGGGAGAATGTTTTGAGAGTGATGATGGCAATGGGTGTGTAAAAGTGGTCTGCATACAACTGATGTTGTTAGGGATTGTGATCGGAGTTGTATGGGTCTCCCAATAAAATGATTCATTAAAAAAAGGGGGGGAGGGGAAAGGGGAGCTTGTACCAAGGAAAATGTTGGGAAAATGTATGTGGAAATGTGTGCAAATGTGCTTGATATAAATGATGTACTGAATGTTGTAGTAGCTGTAAGAGCCCCCAATAAAATTAAAAAAAATAAAAATAAATCATATTGAAAAAAAATCATAGAATGCAAAAAAAAAACAATGTTGAGTAAATGTCTATCAAGGGGAATGAAAAGAAGGTGTGGAAAGGAAGAACCTTCACTGTGATGACAAAGAAAGGCAGGGTCATTTGAAATGCTTAAACCTCTGGGCTGTCCAGATTCTTCCTTCTCAACTATTGGCTTTCTGTGGACATGTTGGATTGGGCAAAAGAATAGAGAGGCAAGGGCAGTACAGGCCGATATGGACAGGCTATCAGGTGCCTAGAAGGGGAAGAGAAAAGAGAGTGTATGCACATATTTCTTTTGCACATTAAGACTATCTTTCAGCTAATGCCATAACTATCTGTTCAGGTTGGTACTTTGAAATATGCTAAGCTATTTTTCACAGATATGAAACAACTTTAACAATAACAAGTAAACACTATTTATCCTTTTGGATTCATTATAGAAATATACTTATTTTTCTAAGAAAATTTTATGGAATGCATCACAATCAATTCCATCAGGAAAACATCACACAGGTTGGTGGGAAACAAAAGTCATCTGTAGACAGAGACAGAAGATGAATGTTCACAAATAGAAATTTATCCTGAGCTAGAGTTTATAGAAGACTATTTTAAAGTAGTTCTACAAATTCTTTCTGCATCTCAGCACAGACGCTTTGATGGGAGCCTTTTGTATTTGTAGCTGCTAAGAAGACACCCACATGTTGCCAATGCTTAGCAACAAGTCTCCTCAAATGCCTTCTGCTGACAATGCCATCTGGCCCAGGACCGATTGCCAGCAAGAGCTGTTAATTAATGTTCTTGGTTCTCTCATTCATTTCATGCTTTCATTTGAATTTTGACTAAATTTGGAGGAGAAACAAAATCAATACACATCTGTCCACTGAATATTATAAGTAAGTCTGTTATTTTATTTCTTCAATGCTAAATATTCATTTGAGTCTATATTTGATTCTATTTTAATTATCAATGATTTGTGTATTTTGAAATCAGATGAACATATGGAAAATGTATTTTAGATTATTAATGCCATAAGAGGCAAGAATTACAGTGCATAAATATTGACCTAGAATGCTCATAAATCTTTTAATAAAATTAATTCTAAAATAAAATAACATTATTAATATTTATTATAATTAGCCACAAAGAATAATGATATTCTCTTATTGTGGGGCATATATAAGTCAGGAACCATATGTAATATATCTTTAAAAAACTTAGGTAGAAAAGATTTTGTAAACTAAATGCCAAAAGAAATTATATCAAAGTATATTACAATGCAGGTATTCACCAGTTTGGGGACAACAAAAATAGTAACCCCTGTTTTTTAAAATAAAATGTGTAGCCTGGTGTGGTGGTACATGCCTGTAGTCCCAGCCACTCAGGAGGGGGGGGGGGAGGGTCGCTTGAGTCTAGGAGTTCTGGGCTGTAGTGTGCTATGCCGATCCGGTGTCCGCACTAAATTCAGCACCAATATGGTGACCTCCCGGGAGCGGGGATCACCAGGTTGCCTAAGAAACAGTGAACTGGCCCAGGTCAGAAAAATAAAATATGTAACAGGGTTCAACTTTAAAAATAAAAAAGAATGATTCCAACAGTATTAATGACTCGGGCAATAAAATAAGCCAACATTGGAGCCAATATTTACCCTACATATATGAATAAAATTGATTACTATTCAGAAAATATAGAGAATCCCAACAAATTATCAGAAAAATGTTCAAAGACTTGAAAGAGAAAGAGTACTATATAGTCAACATCCACATGGAAAAATTCTCAGCCTCAATATTAGTCAGGTAACATCATATTAAAATCACAGTGAAACACTCAAGGACCATAAATCTTTAAGAAGGCAGAGAGCCTCATCTTTCTCCCAGTAACCACTAGTGAATTTGAACCACTGGCCTTGCAGTTAGCACTCCACCCTCACTCCGCAAAGCCAGAGTTGGCTCCTTGAACCAACTTCTCAAAACAAACAACACAACAGGGCAATAACCTGGCATCAAGTTGATTTCAGTTCCCGGTTGAACCTCCATCCTTGTGTCCAGCACATAAGTCACTAAGCCATCAATGCGCCTCTGCTTAGAACAAATTCCTTTCAGAATCACTTGCACTTGCTGCATGTACAGTATTTAAATCAACAGAAAACCTTTGAGCCTCCTCCTATTCTAGAAGCGAAATAGGAGCTGGGTACACCTGCTCCAAATCTTTAAAGACGCTTTAGGACCTACCTGGCACATACCCAGGGGCCTGTCTCTATCTCTGAATGTGAGAGATCTGAGCTAGGTGGATTCCCTCTGCATGACTTCCTCTTGTTTTCTGGTGGCTGCTGTCAATCCTGGGCCTCCCTTATCTGTTTATGAGTGTGTCTGTCTTTATGATCACATAGCGTCTCACCATGTGTGCCCATCTTTCTGTGTCCGCATCCCCCTGTGTAGGACATCACTCAGAAGTCATTAGGTGCCAGTGGGGATCAGGACTTGCCTAGAAAAGTCATCCATCTTCTCTGAGTTTCAGTTTCCCTGTCAACTCCCTCCAGGGATTTTGAAGCAGATATTTGGAATCACTTCCCAATGTCATATGGTCTGTGGGTGGTTATGGCAGGTGAAGCTACTGTTAAGAAATTCTTTAAATGTTCCTGATCCTAAAATATTTGGGCAGCTTGCTTAAAAGGGTGTTAAGGCCACAGCTGTGTTATGGCTAAGTCCCTCCTCAGGTGTTATGTCCCATTTGAAAATGAAAACAATTTTTGTTCCTTGCCTCCCACCTACCAAGGATTACTTGAGGATTTGAAAAAAGATAAGCCCTACTGTTCTGCTGTGTAAGTAATCCTTACACATTCCCTGTTTATGAGTAAATATTTTCTGTTATAAACAAGGGCATTCAAGGAAGGGCAGTCTACAAATGCCTGATCTTTGATCACTTACAATTATTCTCAGAAACACATTCAGACTCAAAGATTCCATTTAATCCCCTTGCTAAAAGAAATGACAAAGTCTATGTGATTTTTATTCTCTTGAATGAATGAGGATTATAGGAACCATATCAGAAGTTTGTACCAGAAAAGAAAAGAAAAAGGGGGAAAGCTAATGTCTCAAAACATTCAGCAATGGTTTACTATAGAATGTACTAAAAAGATGTATCATAAAACTTATTTTTCTAACAGCTATTTTATTTTTTAAGGCTACAATTTCAGTCACAGACTTGCCAAAACTTTTCCAAATTATTGGTAGAAGTGGTGGGGTGTGTGTCGGATAGGGTGGAAGGAGGGCTGACGGGCGTAAAAAGAGGAAAACAGTTGACATAATCTTTAACGACAAGCCTACAGTTTGTAAGCTTCTGCAACACAAAATTGTCCAACAAAGTAGGGGTCATATCATGTGTCAGCAGAACTTTCCACTTAATCTCTAATATGCTTTCCCCAAAGATAATGTGACTTTCATCGACACTGATTTGCCGTGGGTCTCCTGTAAGTTTGGAATAAAAGCTAGTTATGACTAGAGAAAGTCAGAAAATACATCATCTGGTACCCATTTTCCCCTTGTGTCACTAGGTCAAAGTCTCTGTTTCCTATCCAGTGGGCAGTGATTGATGCTCTCAGGACGCATCAGTTAGTCCGCACGATGCAGAAAAGAGCATAGCAAAAGGGATGGGGGCACTCTTGTATCTTTGAAATACTCTGCTATGTTCCTTTCTTTAAAGAAAGGGAAAAAACCCACAATCATTTTTCATATACATGATATGCAACAGAAATTAAGACGCATTTGATATATTGTCTATTACATTAGAAAATATATTACATTCAAAGAGAACACAGGATGTAGAAGATATTTTAATATATAGGAAATTCAGGGACTATAGAATCAAATCAAAGTTCATCTTATCAGGTATCTTTACACCAAGTATCCTCAAATGATGGCCTGAGGACCATATGTGGCCTGCCAAGGACATTTATCCAGCCTCTGGGTGTTTTTAGCATGGCTGCCAGTCATGCTTAGCAGCCGACTCATCCTGGACCTGCAGTGAATTTGTTCATAGTCGTTTGTTTTTTTTAAACTATCGTCTGGCCCACCAACAGTCTCAGAGACTGTGAACTGGCCTGCTTTTTAAAAAGTTTGAGGACTCCAGCTTTAGACAATAGTAAAGAAAGTATCATGTTTACACATTTGGGAAAATGTAAACCTCGATATTTTGACACTCATGAAGTATGTGCAATTATATATACTGTGCGTGGCAAGGCTTTTTGTTTCTTCAAAAATATGTTAAGAATAATATACCTTTAAGAATAAAATTATCCTTTTTAGTGGTCACAAATTATTCAGGTCATTCTTGCTGAATTTTGGTTAAATCACAGACATCTTTCTTGAGAATCTATAAACTTAAATGGGGTCTATGCAGGGTTTTTTGTAGTTGCAAAATTAATCTAATATTAACTTTTAAAAAAGTGTGTGTTGGGGTGAAGGCAGTTAACATAGATTGCATAGATTAGATATGCCTGAAAATTAACCTTTAATTATAATTGTAACACATGGATAAACATAAAGCACCCAGAGAATGTCTGCACGACTTTTGACCTGCAAACATCAGGACATCAGAAACAGTTGTCATATAAGGAAACACATCTATGGTCTAGTATGCAGTGGTTGCTTTGAGTCTCAGTCTGACCTTGGCTTCGCCCTTACCCCAAGCCCAATGAACTACTCAGATACCCCAGAAAAAAAGGGGGCTGCAGGGAAAAAAAACTACCACAGACTTCAAATAACTCTCCTTCAACAATGCCCTTAAACTGAAAGCGATGGTTTACTTCAAAATATAGATTTATGAATAGACCATTTTCTTCATTATGTAAGACCACAATTGAACCAGAGGCTCATCAAATGTAGGCAAAGTAGGGGTTTATTTGAGGGTTGCCCATCTCAGTGATAGAAAGCTGAGGCTTTTTCTTGCCAGAAAGATTGAAAGTCTAGGAGCACCGTCCAGGCAGTTTCCCTCTGTCTTATGGGATTGCTCCATATTCTACTTTGTAGAATGTAATATTTTCAAAGAGTGTTTAAAAATAAACAGGAATCCTTCATAATAATAAAAATTACATTCTAGGTACAAGAACATTTTAACTCTTTAGTGTTGTTGTAACAAAAATATGAAGACAATTGTAAACAGAAATGTGTTTTCTCTAGTAGACCACCTGCTTTAGAAATCTCTCTCACTGTCTTCGTTGGAGCGTGATTCTTGACTCCTTTCCACATCTGTGCACCTGGGCATTTCTTAGAGGTCTGCAATGTACCTTGCATCCTTCTTTTGCCTGTGTCTAAGAAGTACTCAGTTCAAGGACGTTGGGTCTGAGAACTGTGCTCCGCTCCCAAGGCTGCTGAATATGTGGGCGTCACATCCCTTCTCTTTACTTACTTCTCTATCCTTTCCTCTCTTGTAAGCCCAAGCCTGTGACCTGAGAAAGGCTGTCATTTAAATAAAGGTCGAGCTTTGAGTAAGGATGGAACTTGAGGAAGGTTGTGACCAAAGACAGAGTGAACCCTAATGAGTCCTCATCATTGTATGGAAGTTAGGATTTACCAAAAACAAAACCCAGCAAATGTAGAATAATTACTTCATGTCATGAAATGAAGGAAAGTCATAAGAACCATGGTCTATCCTAGTTAACACATATTTGTTGGGAACATGGTTAAATCCATGAAAATCAGCATGTTCAAAAATGAGATATTGATAATGAATTCTATTTACCAGAAAATAGGAAGGGTGCTTAGAGTACATGAGATGACAGAACTGAAAGGTCTGAGAAAGTAATTATGAACTTTGTCCTTCAAAATCTCCCTGTACATGAGCTGTGAGGTAATTATTTAAATTTTTGACACACACATTTACCATCTTACACATATTGCAAAGAAGGATTTATTAACTACTAAGTCTTACTACGGACAGATAAATCCAGGAGAGTTTTATTTTATTTTTGCTCATTGAGATCCTTGGGGGCTATAAAAGGATGATTTCTACAGATAATTCTCCAAGTACTTTTGGCATGAAATCACATGCTATTTTAGTCTCTGTCACTTATACATAGTTCAGGTTTGGCAAGCATATCCCTAATTGCTTTTGTCACATATGTTAACTCAATTCCTAATTGCCTAAAGGGCTATAATTATAGAAAAACACATTTTCAAGGCAAAACATTATGGATAGGCAGACTGTTTATAGTTCCTAGTTAGTTCTTGGCAAAAGAAAAACAAAATGACATACACATGCATACCAATTAATTAAAATGCATTTTTATATTGAACCTATTCCACCAAAAGAAACTAACATTAGAATTCTGCCTACGTCTAGAATTTTAAATAAAATTGCCATTTAAATTTACCTATTCCATAAATTACTCGAACACAATTTAGCTATGTCATCATAGATTTTCTGTCCCTGAGTCTGATGTGATGTGAACACTGAAGAAGAGGTTGTTGCCAGGATGGAGCATAGGCATGCAACGCTGTGTCTCATCACTGTCAGTAACTGTCATAAACATTTAATGGCTCCTCTACAATGCTAAGCTTTGCTATTGATATTAATTTCATTGTGTAAGTTTGGAAAAAAAGGGATTCTGAAGCTAAGCTTTAGAAATTAGAACACACACAAACTATCAAACTTATCTGTCAATGCCAGTTATTCTAATCAAATAAGGTGGGGAGAAACTGGTTCTCCCTCACTGGAGAAGAGAATTTGTAATGGACCTTATAATCAACTAATTTATATTAGTGAACAAGTTGTGATTCTTTAGTATTACTTATTTTGTCCAGTTTTAATAAGATATTATACAAAAGAATCATGAGGCTAATTCTGAAAGGATTAAAAGTCATGAAATGGTCATTCTTTAGATCTGCTTCTTTGAATAAATAACTGAATACAGTTGTGAGCAATCATGCAGTTGCTGATAACCAGAGTGATAAAAAATGAGGCTATAAAAGCTTTTGATAGGGCTGAGCCCCGGTGGTGTAGTGGTTGTGCGCAGGATTGCAACCCACTGGAATGGAGGTTCAATTCCAGCAGTGGCTCCACAGGAGCAAAGACTGGGTCTCCTACTCCCACCAGAGGGTACTGATGCCCCCCCCAAAAAAAGCTTTTGATAAATACAAAGAGAAGAGGGAAATCATACATGTACTTAAGGGAACCTGCTGCAGTGTAGAAATTGTGGGGAAGAATAATATGTTGAGTGGAATAGTATAAAAAATAAAAATCTATGAATAATTTTATCAAATAGATTTTTATAGAATGAGGCCAAAAGAACATTTATTTGCTAAAATATTATGATCCCAGGTTATGTATTCTCAAGCCAATAATCTAACATTTTTCATAAAAGTAGTCTAGGAGAAAATGGTGCTTATAACTGGATAGCACAAAGAATAAAATAGCTATTACCAGGTAGTCAAAAAATAATCCTGCAGTGACAGTCTCTAATGTTTCATCTACAATATGTGTGTCAAAAAGCAGCTGAGTTCTAACCATATTTTTTAAAACAAGCACCTAAATATCCATGTGCTCATTTCTTTCTTCTCCCTGCCTATAATTCACCTTCCATGGGACAAACACTATTGCCAGTTTCCCTCCGCGACCTCTGTCAGACCATCGTCTTGAGCTCAATCTCAAACAACTACAGGAGGAATCTCTGAGCGTTTCCATGGTAACCTTTGTATGTTCACATCTGAATATTGCCAGGACTGCAGACCCCTCCATCTTCGGCTTCTTGAATCAGAAGACCAAGAGCAGCAAGGGAATTCTGTTTTGTGGAACAGAAGTACTAGGTATGGACATGCAAGAGGTTTATCTTTGAACAAAAATATCAAAGGAAGCACATTTCTTTAATTCCTGCAATGTACTTATTTCTTAGATTGAAGGGAACCATGAGAGCTCTTTGGAGAAGGAGTGCTCTGAGGTCTTATCCTTGAAGTGGTCAGCAGAGAGCTGGGTACCTGTGAGGTCCGAAGGTAGACTCAGCCCTTTTACAGTTAACACAGAGTTGCTATATCAATTCTCAATCAGTGCTCTCCTTTGTGAGCATGGTGATGAGAGTGAAGTGATGCTTTACTCATAGCATCTTTACCATTCACTGTAGACCTTTAGTTTGCTGCATAACTACATTATGAATTAATATTCTTAATTTCTGGGACTCTATTGCATAGAAATATAAGGACTAGTACATTGGCTAACAAAGGGCTTCAAAAAGTTAGTCCAAGGTGGAATGAATGGATAAAATATTTTCTCCAAGATTTTTACAGCCTTTCATATATCTATAGAATGACAGATGAGTTTATTGCAGCCTGATAACTTTAGTTATAGTTGGAGGAGAAACAAACCAAAAACAAACTCAAGAAAAGAACGAGACCAATATTTCCAGGGGGATATGAGAGAAGGGGGGGTGAGAGAAAGCTAGGGAGGTGGGGGAACCAGCCCGGGGACAAAAAACAACAAGTGAACAAAAATCAGTGGAAGGAAGATCATAAGATATCTAGGGGGGCTCAATCAAGGGCAATGTAGCAGGAAGAATTACTATACCCGAATGAAGGCCCAAAATGATTGTGGGACAAGAGGGAAATATAAAGAAAATAGAGGGAAGAACAAGGAGAATAAGGACATTTATAAAGGCCTAAATATGGGCGTGTATATAATAAGAGAGGAAGAGAACTATGTACTCATATCTGTATGTTAAGAATTAAGGTTGCAGATGGACACTGATATTATCAAGTGCTCCCTTATCACAAGAACATGTATTCTATCAATCAGGTATTCTGTAATGCTCACCTTCCTGACACAATCACTGAAGACAAAATCTGTACATTAGTAAATGTGGTGAAGAAAACTGATTGTGCCAGGCTATCAAAAGATGTAACATCTGGAGTCCTAAAGTCTTGAAGATAAACAAGCAGCAATCTAGCTCAGAAACAACAAAGCCCACATGAAAGAAGAACACCCAAGGTGAATGGGGGGAGGGGACTTGGAGGAAGACAATTGGACATCCTCTTACAGAGGGGCCACAGGGAAGTTATGAGCCAGTCAGGGTACAGTACAGCACTGATGAAACACACCACATTTCTCTAACTCTTTGGCATTTCCTTCACCTCGCTATCATGATCTCAATTCCACCTTACAAATCGGATTAGAACAGAACATGCACACTGCTATAGATAAGAGCCTGCAATACAGGGAATTCAGGATAGGTAAACCATTCTGGTCCAACAAGGAGAGTAGAAATACCAGGAAGATTAGGGGAGAGTGGGGGGAGAAAGTGGGAATCAATTGATCAGAAGGATCAACACTGGAACCCCCTCCCAGGGGAGCAAATAACAGAAAAGTGGGTGAGGAGCAATGGAGAATGATGTAATTGGCTTAAGCTCAAACCTCCCCCCCCCCTTTAAATTGACTTGATGGCAGTGAGTTTGATTTTGGCTTTATTATCATTCAGATGATTTGCATAGATGCAGACTACTGTAAGGAAGGTGTGTATTTCTGGGGTGGAGGTAAGGCGAAGGCTACCTGTTTATATTTGTTAAAGACATTATCTACCAAAAATAGTAATGAAAATTATCTTGGTGACGATGGTATAAGGTTACGGCTTTTTAAAGCCCTGGTTCTTGCAAATTATCAAATCCACATGCATGGTTTTACTAATGAGGAACAGGAACTCAAAGGAATTTAATGACTTTTCCGAAATCATGGTAACACTGACCAGAATTCAGTCTCTGAACTTGACAGAGTACTTTTCTCATTAAAGCATGTCCTTCTATCTCTAACACAATACCTGAAAAGTTAAATTAACAGTCTCTAAAATTCTTTTGGCTCTAATGTTTAAAGATTTGAAACATAAAAGGGAAAGATCTGATACACACTCACTCCAAAACAGTTTTAGCAATACTTTTTCTATTATTTTGAAGTACTTGACACATGACAAAGATTTGAATTTTCTGCCTTGAATTAAATGTTCTCATCAATGTTTACTGTTTTCTTTGGGGGTATTCCATTATGTACATGTAACATATTTAATTTGCTCAGTCTTCTCTTGATAATTATTTAGAGTTTTTTCCTCCAGTATTCTGTTATTATATATATTGCTTAAATTATGTGGAACTGGACATGTAGATTAATCCTTAGAAAGCATACTGATTCCAAGTCCACAGCTAACCTGCTGAAGTAGATATTTGGCAAATAATTATATAGTAATTAGCTACAAATTATGATGACAGTGCTGGAAAATGCCAATTTATCTACTTGAAAAGTGAAAACATCAATTGTTTGCATTTGTCTCCCCAGATGTGTGGATGAATTTTCACTTGCTTCTGATTAGAATAACCATCTCCATTTGGTTCTAATTGTTCAGCTGGTGCAATCAGTTTTATAGGTAAAGCCAGCTGTGAATTTTTATGGCTCATGCACTATAGAGGAATCGGCATCAATGACCCTGTAAGGATACACATTAGTTTCAAAAGGGATTTCACCTAGAGGCTCATTTAGTTCCCAACTCAAATTAAGTGACTTTTATGTGACATAGCAGTTAAATCAATCGAAGAGCTTCCTGGAATACCATTTAAAGCAAATATACAGACATCCTCTTATTTAAAACCTGGAACACTGACAAACTCCTGCAAATTGGGTCTCATAGGCATTGAAATGGTGGGAATATATGTAATAGCAGTAGATCCACATTTCAGTTTTTATTTCTCAATGATTTAACCACAAACACTGGATAACATGTGCTAATTGGTTAAGAAAGCTTCAAAATAATGGACTTTCAGTTAACAGTTCTATTTTTATGTCTTTAATTAAAACCTAATTTGATCTTGATGAGAACCATATCTTCCAAGTATGCTACAAAATGAGGTATCTACTAAAAGAGGAAAAACATACAAATATTCACAGATTTGGGTGATATTAAATTATTTAACTATAAGACATAATATTTGAGCAACATGGTTTCTGGCAGTGGTTGCCTTAAAGAGCTAATTCATCAGTTCACTGTAAATATATTCCTTTTAGAAAGTTTTTTTTAATTGTCCCCTTCCAATGTACTTTTTAATTGTATGCCTCTTATTTAACTAATGAAGGGGAAGGATTATTAAGGCTATTTTTTAACTGTTGCTCAATTAAAATGGCATGCTTTGAAACTGGCTTATTAAAGTATTACATAGAATAAAAGCCTCAAACAATACTTATATAGAAGAAAACTAAAAAACAAAAATCTGTAGTTTGGGATATTCCCAGGACACATGAGCATTTTGAGGCTCATTAAAGTTCTTTAACAGGAAGAGAGTAGTTGATTGATAGCCTAAAACATGGATTCTCAAACTTTGGCAAGTAACACCATCATCAACAGAACTTGTTAAAACTCAGATCACTAGGCAACAACTCGGAGTATCTGATTCATTAGGTTTGGGAAAGAGTCCAAGAAGCTACATTTCTCCTAATTTCCCATGTGGTGTTCATTCTTCATGCTTTGAAGACCCATATCTTCAGGCAATCATTTCAGAAAGTGACTAGACTTCTACACAATTTTTACAGGATAATCTAGAAAAGGGTGCAAGTGTGCATGCACACAACCTAGTGAAGTGCCGAGGACAGAATCAGATACAGACTACTGGTATGGACAGTTGCTGTCTGAAGGGTCTGGCCCAATTCAATCAGGCAAAAGGAGGGTTGTTGACCATTCCAATGAACTGAGTGTCAGAACAGGACTGGAGGCAAGGTTTCGTTGTGCCAGAAAGCCATAGTTTAGGCCCTAATCTCTGATACAATCAAAGAGGGAAAGCTATTTTTAAGCTACAAATTTTCAGGTGGAGGAAAAAACAATCAGAGGCTAAATTGTCTTCACTTCTTACTTCTGTTGGATGTCAGTTCCAATTCAATATCCTTAAACAAAGAGTAACATATTTCTCTGACTCTAATTCACATTCCTGCTAAATGATGAATCTAAAGATACCCCAATATTATGAAACTTTTTGGACATAGATATGTTTTCTTATAAGCAACAGAGAGGTGAATGTAAACAGACTGGTCACTTCGTGTTTATATAATAGAGAGGGAGGGTTTAAACTATCCAAAAGCTGAGAGCTGTTTATCACTATGATAATAGAGGCGCCAAAGACTTACTAAATGGGGTGGCTTCAAGGAGAGCTAAGAGTCCTTTGACTATTACAATCATAAATCAATTATATTGCTTTTCCAAAAGTGATGGTTCCTGTAAAGATGACAATCTACAGAACCCAGTGAGACAGTTCAACACTGTCCCATGTGGTTTCAATGAGTCAAAATCGACTTGCTCCAACCCCAAAACAAAGGCACCAAACTAGTAAATACTTTAAGTCTGCACTTTCTTTTCTTTTATTACATTTGTCAAATTTGACATCAAGATAGCAGAGAGTGAAATGCAAAGTATTCATTTCTTGAGATTGTTTTCTGAAAGAATTTATTTAAGACTGCTATTATTTATTTAATTGTTAAATACAGTTCACCAGAGGAATATGTGGAATGGATACTTTTATGTGAAAAGGTTTTGGACTACAAACTTTAATAGCTGTAAGTACTATGTAGCATTTATATTTCTTGTGTCTGTTGTAAGGGCATCTTTCAAGGAATTTATCTATTGAAACTAGACTGTTATTTTTAAAAATAATGTTCTCAATTTTCCATATTATGCTTTTTATGCTGTAGAACTTCTGCTGATACAATACTTTTTTTTGGGGGGGTGGCAATCACTGCTCTCTGGTGGTCATGGGAGCTACCCAGCCTTGCTACTGCTGGGTTTGAATGGCCAAGTCAGTGGGGTGCAGTCCTGCACTCAATCACTATGCCCCCGGGGCTCAGCCGATACCACACTTTTATGCTTAAGTTTGGGGAAATATGTTTCATCTCTATTTTACCTGTTTAGTCTGGCAGAGATTCAATTCCACTTTTTTCAAAGAATTATTTAGAAATTTAATATTTAATTTTCAAACTTGAGTGTTTTCTTGTATAGTTAATTGTTACGTATCTATTGTACTGATCTGAATTCAAAAATTGAATTCCTAAGATTTCAATCATAAAAATTATAACAAAATATTCCCCTCTTGTTGTATATATTTACACATGTACATGCCTGTATTTAAAGCTTTGAAGATAAACAAGCAGCCATCTATGTGAGAAGCAACAAAACCCACATGGAAGAAACACACCAACCTATGTGATTATGAGGTGTTGATGGAATCAGGTGCCAGTATCTAAGACCCATGCCTAATATGAATGGCCAGGGAGTATGGAGTGGAGACCCAATGCCCATCTGAGGACAATTAGACACCTCCTCCCCACACCCCCGCACATACACACAAACACACACACAATGGAGTCAGGAGGGAAGCGATGAGCCAGTCAGGGTGCAGTATAGCACCGACGAAGCACACAACTTTCCTCTAGTTCCTTGGCGCGTCCTTCCTCCAATTTTCATGACCTCAATTCTAACTTACAAATCGGGTTAGACCAGAACATGCACACTGCTACAGATAAGAGCCCAAAACACATGGAATGCAGGATAGAAAAAACCCTCAGGGCCAACAGTGAGAGTAGAGATACCAGGAGGATTATTAGGGGAGGGTGGAGGGAGAAAGTGGGAATTGATCACAAGGATCAATCTATAACTTAAAAGTGAGGGGCAACGGAGGATAATATGAGATATGAAAGTAATAATCTATAACTTATCAAGGGTTTGTGAGGGAGGGCTGGTTGAGGAGGGAGGGGAAAGAAATGGGGAGCTGATATTAGGGATCAAGTGGGGAGAAAAGGCTTTGGAAATGTTGATGGCAGCAAATGTGCAGATATGCTTGATACATAGATGAATGTATGGATTGTGATAAGAGATATGAGCCTCCAATAAAAGTATTTTAAAAAATAAAAAATAATAATGCACATTACTTCCTACCTAATAATTTTCATACATTGGCCTGTTACTTATTTGTCCAACATTTAGAGCTCTCATAGAATTCATTACCACTGTTATATTTAGCCATTTGTTTAAAAAAATTGTAATGATATAATAAAATAACTCAGCCTTTTGTAATTTATTGAGAACCTCTTAATGGTAAAGATGGTCCATGTTGGCAAACATTTCAGATTCATCTGACTATAATGTGTTTGGGGAAGTTTTTGATGAAATATGCCATCAATGGCAATTAAATCAATATAGTTGATAAAGTTCAAATATCCTAGATTTTTCTTTTTATGGCTTATTTTTTTTCTATTAAATCATTTCATTAGGGGCTCCTACAACTCTTATCACACATCCATCCATTGTGTCAAGCATATTTGTACATTTTTTTTCCCTCATTGTTCTCAAAACACTAGCTTTCTACTTGAGCCTCTGGTATCTTCTCCTCATTTTACCCCTCCCTTCCTGTGCCTCCTCGCCCATGAACCCTTGATAATTTATAAATTATTATTATTTTGTCATAACTTATACCATATGACATATCCCTTCACCCACTTGTCTGTTGTTCATACCCCAGGAAGGTAGTTGTATGTAGATCCTGTAATCAGTCTCCTCTTTCTACCTCATACTCCCTCCACCTTTTCATTATCGTCCTTCTCACCACTGGTCCTGAATGGTTCTTCTGTCTTGGATTTCCTGCATTTACAGTTCCTATCTTTAACAGTGTACTCCAGTCCAGTTGGATTTGTAATGTAGAATCGGGATCATGAAAGTGGGTGGGGGGAGGAGGAAGCATTCTAGAACTAGAGGAAAGTTGTAGGTTTCTATGTTGCTACACTGCACCCTGACTGGCCCTCCCTTTGCTGAGAAGCTTCTGTGAGGGAATGTAGGCCTTTTGTTTCTTATACAGCTATTTTAAATTCTTCACTTATAATTCTGAGTGTGTTTATTTTCTCCATACATCTCTTAGTTTTTGCTTCATGTATTTTGAAATTCTTTTATTATATTTCTACATTTCTTCTAGATATGGCTTCCTATTTATTTGGTCTTATGTCATTATAACTTATTCCTCTATCTCTCTGACTGTACTTCTGCTCATGAAATCTACAGACAATTCATCTTTATTAAACAACTTGGATAGAATACCTTTTGCTTTTATTCTACTTGTGTCATTGTTTTATAATCATTCTTATAAAGTTTGATTCTATTTTTGATACGGACAATGTTTTAATCTGAAAATTTCTAATTTTGAAGAACAGTATCTAGGGATTTATCTTTAAAATCACCATCTCTTTACTCTATCATCTTTAATGTGCTCTCATGTATATTCAATGAGTTTTCCACTTAATGCTGTAGGTTTCAGGTGTGTAAATAATTTTCATTCCTTGCTGTGACTTTTCATGTTTTGTCATTATCACTATCTTTTCATTTATATATTCAAATAAAGCTATAATAACTTATTTAGTGTTACCCCTAAAATTTAAACACCTGAATCATCTTACTGCATTTTTTATAAATTACTTATTCTTTTGACTTTAAGTAATATATTACTGTTTCTTAGTCAGTCTGGTGATTTTGAAATTATATATTGGCCTGTTTCTTAAACCTAGAAACTGGTTTAGATTCTAGAAAGCAGAAAAATTATTGGCTCATTATTTTGAACATGTGGCACATGCTTACTAAATATTTCAAAACACAAATTTGTTTTGGGGGGTTTCCTCAGTCTAAGGGTAAATTTTAGGTATAACCTTCCTAAAATTGCAGTGGAAAATCTAAAAGTGCATAGACTTATACTTAGGTAACTTCAACCTTCTCTATCTCTGACAAGTGCTAAGATGCCTGCTCATTTATTTTCAATCTTTCTGCTTCTTTTCACTGGACTTCTTAGTGTCTTCTCTAAGAAGACAAAGATTTAAGAGGGCTACACATACTGATTGGGAGATAATCTCTCTCAAGTTTATTCCCTTTCAAGATTATTCCCTTCAGCTTGCAACCAGTCTAGCAGCTGCAAACTCTGTCCTCTGACACCCAAAGCTTATGACCCCTCAAACTTCTGTATGCATCTTAGACATCTTGGGCAATGGAGTCTTCTTGATAGAGGTGTGGTGGCATCATTGGTTATAGATTGGATTGTCAACTACAAAGCAAGCATTTGCATTCACCAGCCTCGCTGTGGGAGAAAGATGGGACCTCCTGCTGCCACCAAGTTTTGCAACCTCAGAAACCGATATTAGCAGTTCTCCTTTATCCTAGGATAGGGCTGCTGTGAGGCAGAATCAACTCAATGGCAGGTGTCTTTTGAGTGCAATGCGAACTGGGAAATGCCTTGGGGGGATGGGGATCCAAATGGATGTGGATATTACCTACTGTCTTTCAAAATTTCAGTTTGAATTTTCAGCCTGCTGTTGGTCACCTTAAAGTCCTTTAAAATGAGCTTAAATGGTATTTTGTTGCAAGTTTTATCTTCAGCAGCATCCATCTTGTCCATGCTATCCTATCTTTTCCACAATCTGAACTCATTTTTTTCCATTTGACATTTGGACATATTTCTTCATTTCTTTCCAACACTGGGAGTTCCTTTGAAGTCTGAAGCCAAGCAGATTTTATCCCCCCAAAATAGTTATCTTAGTGTTTTTGCCTTGACTTTAAAATAAATATTTATATTCAAAGAAATTTACAAGTATATTTGTTAGCCTAGATTGTTGCATATTTGTTCATTCAGTCTACAAATATGTAATACTAGTTATATGCCAACTATTATAAAAGACACTGTGGAGAGAGTAGTGAAAAACCAAGTTGTAACAGGAAACTCATTTAGAGTTGGGAGAAGATTAAATGTGAAGAGGAAACATAAATTATATTATAAATAATAAAATATGAGGAAACATTCTATGGAGAAAAGGAGGACATTTGGGGAATTATGCTTTTTCATATTTCTATTACATTTTTAAGGCTACCTACATTTTGTGTATAGTGTTCCATAAATCCAAACCACTACCATCAAGTCTATGGGGACTCAGGAAGGCCTGATAGCACAGAATAGAAACTTTGTCAGGACCCTGTCCATGCACTGCTTCTGCAGATAATTTTCAATTATTTTCAGCCAAATTTTGCTTTCTTATGAAAATAACATTATATAACATAAATCTGTTTCTGAAACTTACCATCCTTCAAAATAAATATTTGCCTTGTACAGACAAAAATATTGAGAGACCTAGAGGACTAGGTATCTAAGATCACACAACAAATTAAATTCTGGAGTCAATAATTAAATTCAGACTGATTCTCTTTCAAACTATCAGTTGAGTAGAAGGTATATTAGGTCAGGTATATTATGTCTTTAAGAATCTCTAGTAAAAATTGCTTATAGGAAAATATTTTATACTTATTAATTTGCACATCTGCAGATATGTAGGAAAGGTATAACATTACAGAGTTATGTATCTGAATAATTTTTAAAGAAAGCAAAAAGGTTATAAGTATATAAAAATTTATTTAATTGACATTCTTAACTTCAGATAATGTTTCTTCAAAAAGAAGGCTCTGATTCAAAATTAAATTTCTACTGAATATTCCAGAGTATGTACTATATGTAAATCTTTAATAAACCAAGACCCTAATTTCCATTTTGCAAATTAAATATTAATGCAAAAGCTTTGCTCTACTAGTGAAATTAAATTCTCTAGTGATGTTGTACACATTTGCAATCCATGGTTAAATCATGGCCCTTTGAACATACCAACACTTTTATTTCCCTTTGGCATCAATTCTTGATGTTCGGTATTTTTAACAGGAAACAATTATGAAGCAATTAGTTAACTATATTGCTGTAGGCTTCTAGAATAATCCCCATGACTGTAAAGGTGAAGAGTCTAGAATGCAGCCAGAAAGAAAACAAATAAGAAGATTTTTCAAAAGATTTTTTAACATGATCAGAGAAAAACAAAGTAAGGTTAAGGTACTAGTAACCAAGTCTTTAAATGCTCATAAAGATTTTGTTCTTGGAAGAATTACTGAAACATCATGCATAACACTCTTTGCTATAAATATTGCTCCAATTTCTATTTCATGTCTCTATATTTTATATGAAATAACTCTTTTAATTAACAGTGGTATATTATTTAATCAAAGTTTCATTTATATCAGTTTATAGCAATCCATTTCATGAAATCTAAAACTTTTGTACTTATAGGAAGAAATAAATATAAGTAATTTTTTCTTAGATACTTCTTCTCAGTGCTTGTTTCTTCTGAATCACTGAATCACATTTCAACTCAGAGCCTTTGATGTCCAGATTTTTATCCCAATATCGTCTTCTTTGCTTGAAAAGAAACAGCAATATGGCTTTTCCTTTGTTGATGTTTTTGTTTTTTAATCATTATATTGGGAGCTCATATAACTCTTAGCACAATTCATACATACATCCATTGTGTCAAGCACATTTGAACATTTTTTTGCCATCATTCTCAAAACACTTTCCTTCTTGACTTTTCTTAAGAATCATTCCATAAATGTTAATGCTCCACTTTATTTTACTAGCAAGCAGTAATTTGTGCTAGTGAATTTTCAATAATTTGTGGTGATCTTGATATGTTAGTTCATATAAAATAATTATGAAATTGTGATGATTTATATGGCAATTTATATTTGCTTCATTGCTATCAAATTAATTCCTACCTTTTTTTCTCTGAATAATTGCCTGTTTAAGTAGCAAATTACTGGGATCTTTTTTATGAGATTTAAAAGGTGGAATACTATCAGTGAAGTAAATTGGGTGCAGAGGCAAATGTGAAGAAAGCTGATGGTGTCCAGCTATCAAAGGGTATAGCAACTGAGGTCTTAAAAGTCTGAAGATAAACAAAAAGCCATCTAGCTGAGAAGTGGTCATGCCCACAAAGAGGAAACCCACCAGCTTGTGTGGCCTCGAGGAGTTGAAAGGATTAGGTCACAGGGATCAAACAGAAAAAATCATATCATTGCGCATGCACCTTCCTGAGGCATCCACTGAGACATGTGGGAGCATGAGCAAGAGTGGTGAAGAAAGTCAATGGTGGCCAGCTATCAAAAGATCTAATGTCTGGGGTCTTAAAGGCTTGAGAGTAAACAAGAAGCCATCTAACTCAGGAGCAACAAAACCCACCATAAAAGAAGCACACCAGTCTGAGCGACCATGAGGTGTTGAAAGATTCAGGTACCAGGCATCAAAGAACAAAAATCAAAATCAACATATGATATGATATGATATGATATATGATATCCCTCCCAATATGATAGCTGAAGACAAATGGGTACAGAGGCAAACCGAGTGGAGGAAATGGATGGTGCCCAGATACCAAATGATAAAGTGTCTGGGGTCTTAAAGGCGTGAACATAAATGAGTGGCCATTTAGTGCAAAAGCAACAAAGCCCCCATGGAAGAAACACACCAGTCTATGTGATCAAGAGGATTTGAACGGAGCAGGCATCAAGCATCAAAGAACAAGAATCACATGATTATGAATGAGGGGGAGAGCAGGATGGGGACCCAAGGCCCACTTTTGGGTAATTGGACACCCCTTTTCAGGGGAGTCATGGGGAGGAGACAGGCCAGTGAAAGTGCCGTGATGCAGTGATGAAACATACATCTTTTCTCTAGTTCCTGAAGGCTTCCTATCCCCAACTATCATGGTCCCAACTCTTCCTTACAAATCCAGTTGGACTGGAGAAGGTACACTGGTAGAGAGGGGAGCTGGAGATATGGGGAACCCAGGACAGATGAGTCCCTTGAGGCCAGTGGTGAGATTGGAGTTACTGGATGGGTGGAGAGAAGGTGGGGTAAAGAGACGGAACCAACTACAAGGATCTACACATAACCTCCTATCTGGAGGACAGACATCAAAGGACTGGGTGGAGGAAGATGTCAGGCAATGTAAGATATGACAGAACAATAATAATTTATAAAGTATTGAGGGTTGGTTGGGGGTTGGGAACAGGGAGAGAGGGGAAAGGATGGGAAGCTGATATCAAGGACTCAAGTGGAAAAGCAGATATTTGGAGAATGACAATGGCAGCAGACATGTGAAGATGTTTGGCACAGTAGGTATTTATGTATTGTGAAAAACAAGTATGAGCCTGCAATAAAATGATTTTAATAAATTTTTTAAAAGGTGGAATAAATTTAATGTGTGTGTAATCAATGATACTCGATCTTCCTTTTAAATATCATCAGTATGAACAGCTCTCACAAATTCATATATGAGCAATACCAAGGATGATGAGGCTAAGATGGCGTGGAAACTGTAGAATAAAAAATGCCCTCTTAGAGTCAACAAACTGAGGTAGTAACATATCTGAATAATGAATGTGTGCATAATGTGGCTATCACCTAACACCCTCAAGGGAAGCCCAATTCAAAAAAACCAGAAAGCAACAAGTGCTGAAGGAGCTGTGGGGGGATAAGAAATCTCATCCACTGCTGGTGGACCTGTAGCTATGTACAGCCACTATGGGACTCAATGTGGCAATATCTAAAACAGATGGAGATTGCGCTACCATACGACCCAGAAATCCTCCTACTGGGTATATATTCAGAAGAGGCAAGAAGCAAACCGAGAGCAGGCATCTGTGCTCCAGTGTGCATTGCGGCACAGTTCACAATTGCAAGGAGCTGGAAACAACCCAAACTTCCATCAACAGGTGAATGGATGAAAAACTGTGGAACAGACATACAGTGGAGTACTACACAGCCCTAAAATGCAGCGATGAATGTTTGAAGCATGTTGCCCATGGGAAGAACTGGAGGAAATGATACAAGTTAAGTAAGCCAAGCACAAATGCAACAGGAGTCCACTGAGGTAAGCTCAAAAACAAAGCACGGGCCTAGTGGGAGAAGTACTCTATACATACACCCCTGAGGTGAGGTCCAGGGACTAAGGCAGGGGCCAAACCCAATCCAGGGGTACATATGAGTGGCCCCATCAGGAGACAGGACATCCCTCACTAGACCATTAGTGCTGCGGGGCCACCACTGGAGACAGTGTAGAAATTGTGCACAATCTGACCCCATCATGCTGGGAAAGAATGTATTTTTGATGCCTTTAAACAATTTCAGTGCCACATAAAATTTTGTTTTCAGTAATACTGTCAAATGGAGTTCTTAGGATATTGTAGGATGTCATGAATCAAAGCATATATTCTTAAATCAGAAATAAAATAATTGTTTTATATATGATGAAGACATTGCCAAGGAACTTTTCTGGATCTTTTAAAAGTAAGTGTGATGATGGCCTTTTTCAGCTGGTTTTTGTATGCGAGATAATGAATGGCCCCATGTATAAAATGGGAGACAAGAAAAGCTTTTCTAACACTAAACCTACAAGAAATTTGAGTTATTTGCCAAAGAGTAGAAAAGTCAAGTGTATAATTTGGTTTAGTAGTTGAGATTGCATTTTTTTTCTGTAATAATTTAACCATTTTCCTGCTTTCAATATGTTCTTAACTCAAAAATAACATCCCATTCGAAGGAGAAATGGAAGGTTTAGCACTCCTCTCCAAGACCTGTCAAATGAGAGTCGCTGGAGACAGCAGCACACCATCAAAACCCCGGTTCCATACACAGATCTTAGTTCTTGAATACTATTCTCCACTGAAAGGAGGTAAATTTTATTCTAAAATGACAGCTTCAAAAACCAGAACAGGAAAACTCTGAGACAATCAAGGAATAAGTTGTTCTCCAAAAAGTAATGTGTTCAAACAATGATGCTGACACCTCAAGATAATACATATGCAGCTTGAGACACCTCTTTGCTGGGGCCAATGTGAGCATCAGAATATACATAATGACATCAACATGTTCCACATAATGAAATACATTGTTTCCTGGTTCATTGCTACCAAATTGACCCTCCGTCATGGAGGATTGATAGACAATAGAGTGTAATATTTTGTGTTTCCATAACCAGATACTGTAGCCCACTTTTGAAGTTATTATAACAGCTCATCTCATTGGGGATTTCCATCAGCAAAAGTGGTGGAAAAAGGTGTCAGCATATGAAAAAGAATGACTTTTCAAAATATTTGACATAAAATGTTAGCATTTAAAAAATAATAACATGGGATTAATCCATTAAAATAATTTATCAATAATATTTAATTGGCTGACGAGTTTAAAGTCACACACACATTCGATGGGAGAATACAGAATAGGCTACATTTTTTCAATAATTAAAATCTACTTAGCATATATGTGTGCAAGTGGTGTTCCAGAAGAAATGAAATGATGTCACAGAAAAAAGTGAAGAGATAATGCAGGAGAGCTTTCCAAATTTGATGAAAGATATCAGCCCACAAACTCCCACCCTCACCCCAAGGATATAAATACCAATAAAAGGTACTGTAGGCAGGTTTTATGTCATATATTGAAATTGATTTAAAGACGAAATATGGAACTTGAGTTGTTGAGTGGAATTTGTTGCAAGGTTTTATTGTCTGTAAGCTGAAATATAATTTGAATATAGACCATGATAATTTAAAAATTCATCTTGTATGTTGTTATAACAAACAAAAGAATTCAAGGTCTCAAATATAATTTATAGACACACTTTAATAAATCTTATGCAGTGCATAAAAACTTAAATTTTTCAAAATGTATAAAAAGCAGGCACCTTTTGTCTGCTTTTATTCTATGGTAGCTTGTGTGCTGCTGAAAGCCATGTCACTAGTATGTCAAATACCAGTAGAGTCCTCCAAGTTTTAGCATAGTTCCAGACAAAGAATAGACTACAAAGAAGGAATAGGCTGTTCACATCTGAGGAATTAGCCAGTGAATACCTTACGGATAGCACTGAAATAGTCTTAAATACTGAAAACCTTATGAACAGCTGCAGAACAGTGTTAGATCTAGGACCAGAAAAAAGCTCCTTAGAACTAAAACTAAACTCACTGCCATGGACTCAATGCTATAAGGACTCAATGTAGGAGACCTCAATAAAAAAGTTTTAAAGAAAAAAACTCAAGAATGAGTAAGTATACTCACAGGGACCTCCAGCATTGCTGAGACTGTGATTGATAACGCGAGTAGAAGTCCCAGCCTTTCTTCCATACAGCTGCTGGGTTTCCTAGTGCAGAACATGGGAATTTCAGCCTCATGCGTAACCACTACACTACCCAGGTTTCCTTCTCAGGTCAGAGGGCACTCAACTTAGGACTGAAGAAGAGCTAGCTGTCTTTTCAGTCAACCTTCATGAGATGAATGAAGTAAAGCCTTTGGGATCTTCCTTTGCTAATACAGCACAATACAAAACAAGAAGCTTTAAGGCTTTCTTTCAGAATTCTTTAAAAATTGGCACCATGGGCTAATCCATGACACTGTTAGCGAAGAGTGTATTATAAATAGATGCTTCGGGGAGAGAATGTCTGTAAGATGAACATGAGGCTGATAAAAAAAAATCATGAGGGGGAGTGGGGAGGGAGGGGAAATATGGGGAGCTGGTACTGGGGGCCTAGGTAAGAGGAGGATGTTTTGAGAATAATGATGGCAGCAAAGGTGCAAATGTGGTCTGCATATAATTGATGTTTGTAGTGATCATGATAGGAGTTGAATGTGCCCGCAATAAAAAGATTTATATATAAAAAACCTGAGCAGGTGTCCCCCACCCCTAACCAGAGAGATGGACAACAGAAAATGTGAGAGGAGGAAGACAGTGGTCAGTGTAAGACATGAAAATAATGATAGGTTATCAAGGGGTCATGAGGGCAGGAAGGGAAGTGAGAGGGGGGAAAAGAGAAGCTCATACCAAGGGTTCAACTAGAAAGCAAATGTTTAGAAAATGATGGTGGTAACATATGTACAAATATGCTCGAAACAATTGATGTATGGAATGTTATAAGAACTGTAGGAGACCTCAAAAAAAAGTTTTAAAGAAAAAAAATCAAGAATGAATAAGTATACTAATTCACAAGTATAGTTACTAGAATTAACAGGTAAAAATCAGCAAACATAGAAAACCTTCGCAGCAGTCACTATACTTGAATGCCGATGGAATGATTCAATGGAAGGAATGAAATTAGTGAAGGAGGAGAGAGAAGGAAAAAGTGATGGTTAGTTGGTTTTATGAGTGGAACCAGTGGATTTGGATTAGATGGAACAATGAATTTTTCATGTCTAGATTTTAAGTTTTAGCATTAACCAGTGAGAATGTAGTTGTACTAAAGAGTCTTCTGCCAGATAAGGAGCATTTTCACTCCCTCACAGTGCTGTCCACTGTGTCATAGTAAATGGAATATTGGAAATTTATTTTTCTGACTTCCTTGACAGGCTAAACTTGTCCCCCTAACTTGAGTATTATTTTGAATCAGGAACAGGCAGAGCAGTCATTGAGATGTTGACTGCTGTAGGCAGAAATGAGGACTGTCCCTTCAAGTTGTGTCGCATCTCTCTGCAATCACCCACTTTTGTGTTCAAAGCAGCAGAGCTCTCTGGGAGTGGTTTTCTGTAATTGCTGCAATTTTGGATTCCCTGAGGACAAAGAGAAGTGGCTTCCTTAGCTGTCACTCTGCCAGAATTCCCAACTCCCTGCACTGAGATATTTGCTTTTTGAGACACCTAGAGTGATTTGTGTGTTTGTGACAAAAATCAAAATGAAAGCTGAGGTGGAAAGGGGGAACTGATTACAAGGATCTAAATAGAACCTCCTCCCTGAGGAATGGTCAACAGAAAAGTGGGTCAAGGGAGACATTGGTGAGTATAAGACATGGAAAAATAATGATTTATACATTATCAGGGAAGAGGGATGGAGGGAGGGGGAGGGGGGAAATGAGCTGATACCAGGGACTCAAGTTGAAAGCAACTGTTTTGAAAATGATCAAGACAACAAATGTACAAACATGCTTGGCACAATGGATGTATGTCTGGATTGTGATGAGTTGTACAAGCCCCAATAAAATTGTTTTTAAAAAATCAAAATGAAGTGCCATAATACGTAAGTACATACTCACTGCTGTCTAGTCGATTTTAACTCAGAGAGACCCTGTAGGACAAGCTAGAACTTGCCCCATGAGTTTCTGAAACTATATGTAGCTCTATAAAGGAGTAGAAACCCTTGAGTTTCTTCTGAGGAGCTGACCAGTGTTTAAAAACCACTTTGTCTTGCAATTAGCAGCCCAGCACTTATCTACTGCAATATCAGGGCCACCTCATGACTTGTGAAAATGTTTGAATATAGTGGCAAAAGTGGACCGAATTTCTCTTCTGATTATTTACATTTTCTCAGTTTAGTAGACAGTAACACCTCAACTGAGAGTAAGGATAGAAGTGGAAGGAAGGAAGGGGCAAGTATAAATAGTCTAATTGGACATTGGACCTTGTTGACTCAAGTACTCCCTCAATGCAAGAACGCTTTATTCTAATAATCCTACTTTCTTTGTTGCTTACCTACCCAACATGATCTCTGAAGATGAAGACAAAATGGGTGCATAAGCAAATGTGGTGAAGAAAACTGATGGGGCCCAGCTATCAAAAGATACAGCTTCCAGATTAAAGGTAAACAAACAGTCATCCAGCTGAGAAACACCAAAGTCCACATGGAAGAAGCACACCAGCCTGTGTGATCATGAGTTGTTAATGGAATCAGATATCAAGCATCAAAGACCCAGAACAAAAAATCATATCAATGTAAATGGGGGGTGGGAGGGGGCACAGACTGGAGACCTAAAGCCCATTTGTAGACAATTGGAGATTTACTTACAGAAAGAGACAAGCCTGTCAGGGTGCAGTATAGAACTAATGAAACACACAACTTTCCTCTAGCTTTTTAAGGTTTCCTCCACCCTCTCACCCCCACTATCAGGACTTCAATTCTACTTTACAAATCTGAGCACATACACTGCTACAAATAAGAGATCAAAACACAGGGAAATCTACAAGAAATAAACCCCTCAGGACCAATGATGAGAATAGAGATACCAGAAAGGGAAGGAAAAAGTGTGTGTGTGGTGGGGGGGTGGGGGGAGAACTTATCACAAGGATCTACATATAAACTCTTCCTAGTGGGGTGGACAATGGGAAAGTGGGTGAAGGGAGAAGCAGTCAGTATAAGACATAGGATAGGGATTATAAATTTATAAATTATCAAGAGTTAATGAGGGAGGGAGGGGAGGGGAAATGAGGAACTGATGTCAAGGACTCCAGTAAAAAGAAAATGCTTTGACTATGAAGATGGCAACATAGGTACAATGTGCTTGACACAATGAATGTACATATGGATTGCAATGAGAATTTTAAGAGCCCCCTATAAAACAACTCAAAAAACCACGAAATAAAAACTATACCAGGGGCTGAGCCCCGGTGGCTTAGTGGTTGTGCGCGGGACTGCGGCTCACTGGGATGGAGGTTCAATTCCAGCAGTGGGGCTGGGCCTCCTACTCCCACCACCGGAGAGCAGTGATGCCAAAAAAAAAAAAAAAAAACTATACCAGAAGATTTAAAAAAGAGAGAGAGTATGATTTAAAGACTGATTTCTGGGCAGCTACATGTTGCTTCTTAGATTTTGTGATTCTGGATTTAAACTTTAAAAAACTGGTAAATGTGATTCACCATTTCTCTCAACCATATTTATATAAGTGGTAGATAAAATCTTTAATACAACTAAAAGTTAAAAAAGCTGGTGTTCTTAGCCTTATCTGTACATTAAACTTGAAAACTTAAGAAAATACCAATGTCTATTCTCATTCCCAGACATATTATTTAATGGTTCCCAAGTAAAGATGGTCAACCAAAAAATGAACATTATCAATATGACATCAATATGAATTCAAGGTTGATGTTCTGCAAGAAGTTTTTAATGCAGCTTAGTCCTGGTGGTGCAGTGGTTGTATGCGGGGCTGCGGCCCACAGGGTTGACAGTTCAAATCCAGCAGCAGTTCTCCAGGAGCAAGGCTGGGCTTCCTATTCCCACCAGGGCATTGATGCAAAAAAAATTTTAATGCAAGATCAATGCTTTATTTACACGTCTATTGTCAGTCCGTGATGCCTAAGCTTGTGTCAACTTGGAGGGACCTGCGCACTCAATATAGTTTGGCCACTGAGGCCTAGTAACCACCCATGATGTGACCTAACACAATCTAATCCACTCAATGGTGGGATCTGGTGTGAACAGCCAAGTAGCTGTAAGAAGTTTAAAGTGGAGTTTGACTCCCTTACTCAGATCACAGCCCTGATGCAATTAGAAGGACATTTCGCCCTCCATAAAACAGCACTGTAGGAAAGTTTGCTTAGCTTCTGTTGAGTCTGGATCCAGCATCTGATCCATCAACCTCCTGTTCACAGGATTTGAGACAATGATCTACCATCTTGTTATCATGGTTGATAACAACAATTCCAACTCATACTGACAATACATATGCAAACGGAATGAAACACTGCCCAGCTCTGAGACACTCTCACAATTGTTTTTATGTTTGAGTGTGTTGTTGCAGTCACTGTGCTAACCCATTTTATTCTTAGTCGTCCCCTTCTCTGCTGTCCCTCCACTTTACCAAACATGATGCCTTTCTCCAGAGACATGTCTCTCTGGATAGCATGTGTAAAATACATGAGTTGAAACATGGTCATCATTGTCTTGGAAGCACTCTGGATGTAGTTCCTCCGAGACAGATTTGTTTGTTCTTTTGGCCACCCATGACACTTTCAGTGTTCTTGGACAACACCACAGTTCAAATGATTCAAATTTTCTTCAGTCTTCTGTGTTCGATGTCCAACTATCACAGGCATATGAAGCAATTGAACAGTCCATGGTTTGGGCCACGTTTAACTTAGTCCTCAAAGTAACACCCTTGCCTTTCAACACTTTAAACTGAAAGAACTAAAGACATAATTGAAGCCTTGAGTTTCAATTTTGAAAGATCCTGTGGGCAAAATATTGAATGATGCAAGAAGCCTAAAGAAATGATGGTATGCCATATTGCTGGCAAATTCTGAGAGGCAATATTGGCTAGCCATGTGACCTGCCAACCTTGGATTAATTCACCTCTTCAGTCACAATATTGACCTGCTGACTTGGACTCCGCCACAGACACCATCTTGTGGGGACCTGATAGGTCTTACCTGCTTTTGTGTGAGCTATATTTTTCTTATAAATTTCTCAAACCTCTCCCTCTCTCTCTCATTATTTGTCTACATAACCATGTCTAACACACAGTGCTTGACTTGAAAAGAATGTATGTAAGCCTGAAGAATAAGTTACATTTTAGCCATTAATTTCATTTCTCTAATTCATTCCTTTTTATGATTTTTTTCACATTATTCTATAGCTATATTTAAGGAATTGGAGTTGAAGGAAATTATACAATTCCTTATATTTCACTTATATTACACACAATTAAAACATTAAGCATTAAGTATATATATAGTAAGACCTAAAATTTGTGTTCAGAGATGACCTATAGTTCCAAATATAGATGACTTAAGTAAAAATGAATTAGAGACATCAGCCCACAACTAGACCACCTTTACTGAACTTCCTCAAAAGATGGCAATGTGACTGAATGCTGGACAATGGGAATGGTAGGAGAAATGCTGTATTCTATTCAAATCCATTAAATCCACTGGATTACAACAGAAGAGCAGGGTGGCCTTGGAAGAAAGGTTTCTGAATCATAAGCTAGAAGAGAACCACTGTGAAAGAAAGTTGATGTGCATATTTTCAGTGACCATGGAGGTCAGTTTCTTGATTGTTTTACTCCTCTTCTGTCCCTTATCATTTTTAGTGCTCTTCTCTCTACTAAACCTGGGGGCTGGGAGGGATATAAATTACTTTGGTAGGAATTGTAGGACAGGAAATGATCCTTTATTCTTTAGGGAAAGAGGAAAATTCAGTGTAATTAAATAAGGAAGCCAAGATAATATAACATTAAGTCTCTTTTTCGCTTTGGGTCCAATAATTGTCCTGAGGGAGGGAGGACATTTCCCAATTTTACAACTTTCCTTTTTTCCTTCTCCTTCATAAAAGTTTATATGTGTTAACCTTCTAGTTAAGATCTGCTCTCTCTTCTTTTCTCCTCCCTGATAGTCATCAAGCAATGCTTCTTTTAGTGTGAAAAACTTCCCTTAACTTTTTATAAAAGTGCTCTGATACAATATTTTGTCATTTTGTGATTGGCTTATTGAGTCAGCATAGGGTCCATCTGGTACATGCATTTCATTTAAAGGGATAATGACTGGACGGGTGAGAGCGTGACCCTCAGGGTGGTGAATTGTTTAATGTGACTCTTCTAGTTTCTCCATAACCTCCGTTAAGTGACCCATTCCTGATGGGTTTGAGTAAGAGAAAGTGGAGCGATATATTGACAGAACTCAGTTGTGAGTGATTGTCAAAAGAGTGCATTGTGATTGCCACCTTGCATACGATGAACCATCGCAGAGATCAGAAGGTGGGCTCTTCAGCAAGAGAAGAGGCAGGAGTGGAGCACATCATTCGAACCCTGCATCTGGTTTGTCTTTCTCTGCCAATGTTTAGGCCCTGTGTTGTAGCCCTCATTTGAAGTGATTCCACACCTTTCAAAGCCTTGAGGGTCAGAAGGGTCCTCCAGATCCATGTGTGGATTTTGTATTTAGAACTTAACAGCTTCTACAACCCTGTGAGCCATTTTCCTCCACAGTGCAAAATCTGGGTAGCATTGCAGAGCCCTGGGGTGTAAGGAAACATGTGACAGAGAAGAGGGGGGGCTGGTGTAAAAGGGAGTAACACTGCAGTTTGAAAATATGGTACACTCGGTGCATATTGAAATTCACCTCTTCAATGAATCTAATATTAATCTTTCTAGAAGAAATCATTCCTGCATCAAATAACCACAAAGTTAAAATTTACTTTTGTTAGTATTTTGCTAAAGTGCGTAAACCCACCCACAAAACCTGTTACTATTGAGTCAAGAGTCTAACTCCTAGAGACCTTATTAGAAAGGATAGTACTGCTGGGTAGAGTTGTTTAAATTGTTCATCATTGGGGAAGTTGACTGCTATGTTTTTCTCCAATGACATTGCTGGTGGGCTTGAATCACACTACATCGGAGTGCTTTGGCAAACCATTACTCTAAATAGACATTAAACAATTAAACTCTAAATAGACCTAATAATATTTGTAAGAGAAATTGTTTTATTGAAGGTGTCACTTTTCAGCCAGGAAAAAAAGAAGCAAAACTTGCAAGGAGGTCTTGCTGTGGCAATAGGCTATGCCAGTGAAGAACAAGTCAAAAAGTCCAAATTATTTGATTTAATTATGGAGACCAGATTCTATTGCTGTCTGATCGATATTTCACTCAAGAATGCAAAGTGGTCCATATACTCAAGCCCCTTTTTCTGAGTTCAAAATTGGTTTCAGCACAGCACTAAACTACCGGGGAACTAGCAAATCTTCACCACAGCATCTGAGGACCCAGAATTCATTGCTATCAATTCAAGGCTATCTTTGCTGATATCCAATGAATCTTGACTGAAAGCAGAAAATATCATAAATATACATGTTTATTGACATTGCAAAGGCATTAAACTCTGTATCATAAAAATTATAGGTAATATTGGGAGGAATAGCAATTATGGCATAAATAATTTTGTTCATGTGGGACCTGTATGAAGACCAAGGTATGAAACGAGATCAAGAGGCTCCTCCAGGGATTGAAAGCAGAAATTGCATGTCACAGTTATATCCTTTCACAATAGTTATTCTACCAAAATGCTAAGCAAATAACCCAAGAAACAGGATTTTAAGGAGAATATAACATTAGACCCAGAGGAATATTCAATAACAACCTGTGGTATACAGATGGATGACTTTGCTTGCCGAAAGTGAAGAAAACTTATAATAACTACTGATGAAGACTAAAGACTGCAGCCTACATATGGGTTACACCACAACATAGAGAAAACAAAAATACCTCACTATGGGAACAGTATACAACATCATGGAAAAAAATGGAAAATATTGGAGTTTTCAAATTTCATTTTATTTTGCACCTATAATCAAAGCCAGTGAAATCAGTCATTAAAAAATCAAATGACAAAAAATAGAACAAATCCTAAAGAACATCAGACTTACTGTTCTGTAAGACACCACTGGAACTCCTGATATTGTAACTTTTAGATACCTTTCAAACTTGGACTTGAACTCACCTCCCCAAATCAACTTTCAGCAAAACAATAGGAAGGTCTATAAAATGAATAGCATGAGGGAGGGATGTACAATCAGCTCAAAACTCCTAAATAAAATAATTTGCCCCAAAACAAAGTGCAGGAAACAGAAAGGGGAGGGTAAGATGGATGAATGGAAATGGAGAACCCAGGGAAAAAGTGGGAAGAACATTTTATTTTAAGGGAAATGCAACCAATGTCCCAAAAGAAAATGTGTATAGATTTTTAAAATTTCTTTCTGCCCTCCTCCAGTGTATAGATTTTTAATGGAAAATGAATTTGTCAGGATCATATGGATAAGAACTCAAAGATGTATTATTTTTATAAATCCATTCACCTAGCTTTGAAAGAGTTTTTTAATGCCATTTGTCAAAATTGTAACATATAATGTGCATGCATACTAGGGAGTTGAATAGCTTGCCAAAACCATATGATTTATGTGTTCTTTGAATAAAATATGATAAATATTTTGGATTTTATTTAGCCTTGAAAAGTTTATCAAGTTCACTAAGTGACTGTTATCTATAAGACAATAAAGAGGCATATGAATATAGCTTCACAAAATCAAATGAGAGGAAATATTTGTTGTTGATCAGAATTGGTGAAAATGGTAGAAAAATAAAAGATAATGTTTAGACATGACTATGAAGTCTAATGGGTCATGATGAGAATAACAAAGTACAGTGTTTGAGTATAAGTAAGGTTTTACACCTCCATGAATTTACCTTCAAGGAAAGTCAGGAAGTAAAGAAGTAAGGAAGTATACCCTCAAACTCTGTCATTGAGTTGATTCCCATTCACAATGACCCTCCAAGACAGGGTAGAATCACCCTGGAGTGTTTCTGAGGCTCTAAATCTTCCCGGGAGTAGAATGCTTCATCTTTCTCTGGACAAGTGCCTGATAAGTTCAAAATGCTGACCTGGGGGTGCAGTGTACCTCTATACCTTGGAGCCCTGGTTGAAAGTTTGGTTGCTAACTGCAAGCGTAACAGATAAGCAGTTGGAGATGGCCAGTCATTCCACAGAAGAAAGATGAGGTTTTCTGCTCTCCATAAGGAGCAGCGGGTGGAGAAACCCACAAAGACAAGTCTACTCTGGTCTGCAGGGTGATTATGAGTCAGAATTGAGTAGATTGCCAGTGGAGAAAAAAAGAATGAGAAAAGAGAAAAAAATAGAAAATGCTTATATTGTCTTGCTTATTTTGTGATGACTATATTCTCTATTTTTAGTAAAGTTTAGTGCCATCACCCGATTTGAGCATGGCAGAAATAATCCTTTAGGTGATTTTCAGTGGATTCCATAAGTGATTACATGATCGTATACTATTAAGTCTACTGAACCTATTTCCAAAATTACTAATAGAATTGAAAAAAATTTCAAAAAAGTTTAGTAGGATCCTCTCAATCCAGGAAAGGATATTGAGTTCTGATGAGTTATGCTCCAATCCAAGTTTAAGATATGAGTCATCTAATATTAGTAGACTCAATATTTAGTTGTCAAACATTGTTTTTGACCCAGAGGGTGTATTCCAACTTTATCACCACCTCACTTAACAGAACTAACTCAAAATCATTTTTGACTCTTTTCCATGATCCAGTCCACAGTCAAGAGAGATTTACTTTTAAACTTTTCCCAGGAATGTGCCTCAAGCCTTTAAAACAAATTCTAAATAAGAGCAAGAAAATGTTTCCAAGGCAAGTTAGTATGATCCAGAATAGCACTTTCCAATGAAAATATATTCTAGCATATGTCATATCACTGACTATCCATCATAATTTTTTCCACCTTTGTATTTATTTAAGTCCTCAGATGACTGTTCATTTCCTTTAAAGTATTAATTTTAGACTTAATATCATATTGATGATTATTTCAAAGGGATTTAGCTAAAAGTTGAATGTATGTGGTGTTAGCTAACTTTAATATCTAAGGGACATCTCTAGGTTGGTTAGTTGAAGCAACAAAGCTGATGGCTCCACTAGCAAAGACTCAAAAAGAAAACTCACTGCCGTGGAGTAGATTTAAACAACTATTTGAATTCTATACTATGTTGAGTATTCTAATCCTATTATATGGAGTAGAACTGCTCCCCTGGGTTTCCAAGGCTTTAAAGTTTCTGAAAGCATATAGCCTCATCCTTTTCCAGTGGAAATGGTAGAGACTAGCTTTCGTTATCTCTAACAGGTGCCATTTATCTTGGAGACAACCTTCAATGATTTTGTAGACTGTTTTAGTCTCAGTGTTTTCTTCTGTCTCAAGGGCTATCCCCTGTAATCCTGCCTATTTAGTGTTTCAAAGCACCATTGAGGAAAGAGAGAAACATATATTAAAGTTTAATTATTCCCACTGCTCTCATACTGATTATCTTTGCATGAGAGAAGATCGAGAAAATATATTTAAAGCCATGACATTACCATGAACTTACCAACATCATCTCCATGTTGCCTCTTCGCACCATATCACAATCTTATCAAATTTCATTAGCTAAGACAATCAAATGTATATACTCAAATCAAGCTCACTATTATCTAGTTGATTCTGACTCAAAGCAACCCTATATATCTCCCTTATTGAGCTTACCCTCCTGTAATCAATTATTGGTTTTCAAGTACAGCACTATGTTTAATACTAGGACCATAAACAGAACATCTATCTGTAATTCCAGTCATCATACAGGAAAAAAAAATCCTCACATTGGACCAATAAGTAACTTCAATTGTTTCTCATAGATGAGAAACTTAGAAAATAAATAAGGAAGCCAAGAGAATTGTGTTCAAATCCTGATGTAGGTTAAGAATAATGAATATGTTCATGAACTGATACAAGAAGGGACACATTCATCTTGGAAAATGTGCAGCCAGGAATTTACTTAGAAATAAGAGTGGCAAGACATTTTTTCAGGGCTTTTTCAGGAGGTTCCAGTCTTTGGAGAAGAACATCAATCTTAGTACTGGAGAAAGTCAATGAAAAAGAGGAAGATACTCATTAAAATGAATAGATTTAGTAGCTGCAACCACTCAAATAGGACAATGGTGAGGATGGCTTTGGTGTTGGCAGTCTATCTTTTTTGTTGCTGCTGTTGTTGTTTTGGGGCATCACTGCCCTCTGGTGATCGTGGGAGCTACCCAGTGCTGCTCCTGAGAGCTGCTGCTGGATTTGAACCGCCAAGCCCGTGGGCTGCAGTCCCACACTCAACCCCTTAAGCCACCAGGGCTCAGCCCTGGCAGTGTATCTTTTTGTTGTAGATAGTGTCACTATGAACTGAAAATGAATTGTTGGCCTAACAGCAACAGCTCTGTGTCAGTCCGGGTAGAGTAGAAGAACAAATTACATAGACACGCATATGGACATAAGGAAAAGGTTTATATACAAGAGGAACAGCACATGGAGAAAACATTCCAGCCCAGTCCAGTTCAAAGTCATAAGTCTGATATTAACTCATATGCCTGAAATCAGTCTACAAAGTCTCCTTCTGATTCACAAAGTCACAGGTCAGTGAGTGCAGAATCCTGGCACTGGCAGGGGCCTCCCCATGGCTCCTCGATTCCAGGGTTCAGGGTCCATCAACAGCATGCCACTCCAGCTTCAGATGTCTGGCTCCATCAGGGCAAAGCCATGTGGTCTCTCCGCCGGCTTCTCAGACACTGCCATCTTGTCTTTTCCATGACTTATCGCCTCTGAGACTAACTCCCAACAACTGGGGAAGATAGCTTCTCTTTCTTCACAAGGGAAATATCGCGAGATTTCCCAGAAGCCTCAGGAGAAAGCCATGCCCACATAGAGGCCTCATTGGCTACTCAATGGCTAATTCCAGATTAACAGGCTAGACTCCATTCCTACATCTCAATCATAAAATTAACATAAGCACATAACTGCCACAAGCTCTTTCAGCTGAGATAGCAGAAACATCCTACAGTACCATATATACTTGAGTATAAACTGACCTGAATATCAGTGGAGGTGCCTCATTTTACCACAAAAACTGCATTAAAAATGTGCTTAAAAATTCATGTTTTATACATGAGTATCTACCGTATTTAATAATGTCCAATAAAAGTACCCAATAAGAAAACAGCAACAATAAAAGAAAGTCACTGTGTAAAATATAGGACCATTTACAACAGATAGTCATCTTAAACCTGTAATCGCAGATCATGTTAATATGTTGAACACAGCACTCCCACAAAGGTTCATTTACATGCATTTGCATTTATTTGCTACTTCATCACAATTCCATATAACATTGGATAGTCTGCAAATTTTATTTGGCCTTTATAAGTTCAGGTTCAAAGTTTATGTTAATTATCTAAATTTTCCAATATTTTTTCTAACTGCATATTTATACATCACTTAAGATTTCTGAAGGAGTTGTAAACAGAATTTTTAAAACATGATTTTGCACTTGATAAATATACTAGAGACACAGGTCTTTCATCAAATATAGCTCCAAATAATTTTGGGGGGGGTGCATCACTGCCCTCAGGTGGTGAGAGTAGGAGGCCCAGCCTTTGCTCCTGTGGAGCTGAACCTCCATCCCAGTGGGCCGCAGTCCTGTGCACACCCACTGCGCCACCGGGACTCAGCCAGCTCCAAATAATTTTTGTATAATAGGCTTACCTTATTTCTGTGTTTGCTCTGGGAGAAAGTTGGAAATGTGTTGGTATAAAGTTTCACATTTGCTCTTTTAATTGCCACTTAGAGAATGCCTGCGCAATTTCACTGAGTGCACAGTAGAGCATGTACATGGCATTTTTTGTTTCAAGACCTTTCTTTTTCTTCTAGGGATGCATTGTAACCCGAGGACTGCTTGATTACATGATTACTAAAACATCCACACCAGAGAGGAAGCTCATTTCCTCTTATATTTATGCTTTCTTTTTCTCAGAGCCTTAAATTTTGAACTCTATGCTTGAAGGCAGCCTGACACATAGCTGATCATTTACCCCAAACTGTGTCATCTAATTGTGAGTCTGTGGATTCTGACAGGATCTAATTGTTTTCTCTTGTGATGAACTTGAAAATGAGGAGCTTGCATAATCAAAGGTGTATTTGACTGTGGAGAGTTTTCAATATTCTATAATAAACTATCGCCCTTAAATTATTCCAAAATTGTTACTTGGTATTCTAAGGAAAAACAAAGGCAAAGTATAGCATTTTTGAGTGACTTTTTGGCTTCATATAAATCATTTTTAGCATTGTATTTGATGCCAAATAAGAAAGGAGCTGTTGGAAAGCCATTTGCTAAGATATCTACAATAGAAGCAAAAGTATGTAGTTCAGGTAGAATGAACATGGGTGTCAAAAAGGTATGTCAGGAGGAAAATTCTGAACCCTGATAGTTCTCACTTCCAATTACAGCAGCAGCTACAGTATAAAAAAATGCTGCAATGAAATCCAACTGCTATTCTCAACTGTCAATTTTTCCGCTGCTGCTTTCTCTTTTAGCAGAACGAGTCCTTCCAGGAGCTATGTTGTATATAAAACATTAGCATTTGTGGGCTATGGATTTTAACTCACCCACAAGTATAATGTAGTTTCATACCTGATCAGCTCATTTCTGCTTGAGTATTTTTGATACATAAGGAAAAGGGTCTAGTTCTTCGAAATCAAAGTCTGCCTATTGCATTTCTTATAGCAATGTCAGAATAAGGCTAAAATACAACCATGATAGGTCAGACTACCTGAAGGATGATGATACAACTTTAATAATGGTAGAACTAAGGTAAAAATAGGTCAGTCAATCTTACCAGCAGCTCATCCTAATAAGCCAATGGAACCTTCATTAAGATAAAATCCAGCAGTAGATGGCACAGGCAGTTTCCCTGTCTCGCTTGTGTCTTCCAAATCTCTACCTGGAATGTCTTATGGATCAAATCACCCCATTACACTATAGGATACAGCCACTTTGCAGTCCTTACCTAGTTAGAAATGATCACGTTTAATATTTAATGTTTATTATATTGTCAAAATACTTCAATCCAGTATCTTGTAAATATGTCTATATTTTGGTTAAAAATGTATACAGCATGAAAATTGCCACTGGAGTCATTTTAAGTGCATAATTCAATTTCATTAATTACATTTATAGTCAATCATCACTGCGTACCACAAGTCTGAGTCAAAGAGTTAGCATGGAATTAGTTTTTAAACAAACAAACAAAGCAGAGTATCTCCTTATATAAACACGTCATTCAGGTTAAAAATTATCCTCGACTTTGAGATTTGTTATCACATAGGCTTCCTGTGGGAGCCCTGTGAGCACTGTTGCTACATGTTGGGCTGCTAATGGCGATGTCAGTAGTTTGAAACCACCAGCCGCTTCACAGGAGAAAGACAAGGCTTTCTCTTCCCATTGAGTGCCATGTGATAAACTCGCAGGAGCCATTCGACCTGAGTCGGTGTGGACTGGATCAGCCTGCGTGAGGGAATGAGTGTGGCTAGCTTTGGTTAAGTTACATTATAACAAATGTGTATTTGCAAAGGTGAAAATGATATAAAGAACAAACACATTAACTCATATTCGATGAATACAATGAAATATTTGTCCTAGCCTTTTCCATTTTATCCAACCTGTCTATCTATTTGAGAAAAAGCTTTGGAAAAGCGATTTAAAAAGAAATAAAGTATCCTTTCCCAAATGGTACCGTTCTCAGGATTTAGAAATATGGCCCCGCAGGTTAGAAAGCACTCCCTAAGAGAGGAAATTAGACAGTGGTGAAAGCATAGGACGGTTACAAATTGTACCAGGGATTTTATAGAGGGATTCTATCTAATTCCCTTAAAAGTGCATAGTTAAAACTTAGAGTATGATGTTACCAAAGAGATTATACGATTAAGAAGATTGGTGGAGCTCAGTTACCGGACCAAAACGAGAGGATTACATTGATGTTCTAACAGGCGAAGAGATTCCTCGATGCTGAGAAAGTCAACTGTTGATTAAATAAAAAATAAGCAAACAAAATAGAATTATCTTACATAACTGAGAAATATGATGACTTTAAAGTTAAGCATTATGGAATTGATTTGCACGTTTACACACGAACACGTAATCTTATTAGGCCTTACACTCACGGCAGCTAGAATTTATGGTTAGTAACTCAGCACTTACAAAATTTGATCCTACTGTAGAGGATTTCTTTTTCAGGGGAAAATAAATCATTGAAAATTAAAATGCCTCCATCTACTAAATTCTGACAAAATAGCATTTAGTTGATTCAACAATTTAGCTTGTACAAAGTCCAAATACTCTTTTAAAGACTGAATTGGTTTAACCTAGGAGCCAGTGTAAAGGAGCTGTGACCTTTATGCCTGAGACTCATGACACCATGCGTGTCTATAAAAACCAAAGGAGTGTAAGAAGTACTTGAAAATTAGAACATTTTAGCAGAACCAAAGCCATTGTCATCAAATCAACTCTGACTCAGAGTAGTTCTTGAAGAGACTCCAGAGCTGTAAATCTGGATGGTAGCAGATCATACATCTTTCTCTTCTGCAGTGGCTTCACACTGCTGACCTTCTGGTTAGCAGTGACTGCTTTAAACACTATAGCACCAGAACTCCTAAGAATTTATAAAATACATATTTGTAGGAAATTACTATATATAATTCTATATAGATTAAGTATATATAGAAAATATTTTCATAGTTATAATTATTTCCTTAATAAGACAAAATATAATTTATAGATTAATCTTTTCCCAACATGTAACTGAGAAAATAAAGTACCTTTGACTCCTACAAAAAGTTAAACACTCAAAATATCATGGGAATTTCTGTATTGCTAGAGAATTATCTCTGCTTCATTGTTGCAAACTTGGAGCTTGAAAGGGTTCCATTTATTTTCATTTTCATACTGACTGATAAAATGGCAGTTGAGTCATTTACCTGGTAATAGAGAGTGTTTGCTATTTTATTTTCTTGTATCTGGAATGCTCCTTGGAAACAAGAATGGCAAGAAATCTCACAACCTGTGCATAGGTGATCAGGAAGGAATTGGCCAAGCAGTAAGGGCATACAGCTTAGAAAATTAGAGAGTCAGGAAAAAGGGAGAGCTTCCATGGAGTGAAATGACACTGTGGCTACAATACTGAGCTCACACATGGTAGTGATTCTAAAAGTATCTCCTCCTCGTTAGTGCAAAGGATGACACACCTCAAAATTAGAGGAACTAGGAACAACTTGTTTTACCCAAGATCATAGTGAAGATATCTTTTTATGAGCTGAGGGCATTACTGACCTTGGCTTTGCTTGACTTGAGAATCTTCTATATAGTGCTTGTGGCAGTCATGTGCTTATGTCAATTTTATGATTGAAATGTAGGGGTGGAATCTAGCCTGTTAATCGGGAGATAACCATTGCGTAGCCAATGAGGCCTCTATGTGGGCATGGCTTTCTCCTGAGACTTCTGGGAAGTCTCGCAATATTTCCCTCGTGAAGATGAGAAGCTATCTTCCCCAGTTGTTGCGAGTTAGTCTCAGAGGCGATGAGTCAAGTCTCAGAGGCGATGACTCATGGAAAAGACAAGATGGCAGTGTCCGAGAAGCTGGAGGAGCCGGCAGAGAGACCACACGGCTTTGCCCTGGTGGAGTGAGACCTCTGAAACTGGAGTGGCATACTGTTGATGGACCCTGAGCCCTGGAAGCGAGGAGCCATGAGGAGACCCCTGCCAGCGCCAGAATTCTGCACCCACTGACCTGTGACTTTGTCAGTCAGAAGGAGACTTTGTAGACTGATTTCAGGCATATGGGTTAATATCGGACTTATGACTTTGTACTGGACTGGATTGGGATGCCTTTTTAGTGTTACTTTCCTTTTGTATATAAACCCTTTCCTTGTATCCATATGCATGTCTATGAAATTTGTTCCTCTAGTCTTCACAGACTAACACAGTATCATATTTCAAATTCAAAGAAAATCGTCTGTTGGAGAAAAAGAGATTCATATGAAACTGTGCTTATTACCCTGACTCATTCATCATGGTCCATCCTTCCTTTAATACTAAAGAAGCCAGAGATGCTGGGCTCCTTTTCAGTGTTCCTGCACTACCAGTTGATTCTCCAACCAACACATCTAACTATAACATCGTATCTTAAGCAAAAATATAATTGTCCACAGCATTTGTACACAGGACCACTAGCCTCAGAAAATTACATAATACCAATCGTATTAATTTCTGCATCTTCCCAACTAAACTCATCATTCCCTCCTCACTCTTTCTCTCTCTCAAACTTAAAATTATTATAATAATAATAATAAATAATATTAAAATAATTATCATTTCTTTCTTATTTAGTAATTCTACACCAAATTTACTTACAGTAGATAAATTGTTTAGATAAAAAAATTTCCCAACTATGCTTGCTTCTCACGGTGACCTTGTTACAGAGTCTTATCCAAAGAGCTATACATAATTGAAAAGTTACACTGGACTTCTGTTATCTCTTATGAACTTCAAAAAGCCAAATCCACTGCCCTCACTTCACTTTTGAATCAAAGCGCCCCAAGGAGACAACCAAATGGAGCTCATGATGATAGTTTAATTATCTGTTACCTGCCATATTAACCAAGTTCCAGCCACAATTTGGGGAAATGAAATTTAATGAAGACAAGAACTGGATGGTGAGTAGAATGGGTGCACAAGCCTAAGCCTCTGTTGACATATAATGCCATCACCTAGACCTAGAATGCCTATATTCACAGTTGCTTCATTGAAAAGAGAAAGAAACTCTTACTTATTTTAAGCACTTATATCTAAGTTCTCTTGTTAGCATGGTAAGGCAATTCCTTACTAATGAATGCATTACAAAACTAGCTCCCCAACACTCCTTCCCAACTCTCTCCTTTATGAACCAGCTTAATAGCCAATTAATCTCCAGCTCCTGTCAGTTTAATTTCTTAAATTGATTTCACACTTTCTCTTTTCTCTCCATCCCCACTTTCATTATCTTAGTTCAAACACTTGTCATCTGTCACCACACTATTGCAGCCAAATTTAACTCATCTGCTTTCGGTGTTACTACCCTGGGATATGTCATTCATACTACTGCCAGACTGTTCTCTGGAACTGGTGTCTGATCACAACTACCTTCTCTCACCCTCCTGCTTGAACACCTGTGACTAATCCCATTAATTATTTTCAGTTATTTAATGTTTGCTTTAGTATGTAAAAAATAAGAGCCTTGAGGGCTAAGCCTCGGTGGCGTGGTGGTTGTGTGCGGGACTCTGGGTTGGCGGTTCAAATCCAGCACCAGCTCTCCAGGGGCAAGTCTGGGCCTCCTACTCCCACCAGGGGCAGTGATGCCCGCCCCACCCCACCCCCCAAAAAATAAGAATCCTGAACACTGACTTAATTTATGCTCATACTATTGAAGTAGTTAACCCATCGGTAGTTTTGGTTTACTAGTGTAATAAATTTTATGTCTACTTGGTTTGGCTAGGATTCTCAATGTTTGGGCACTTCACAATTCTTAATCCCCCTGACCTTACATAACAAAATGTATCATCACCAAGCATTACAAGCCTCCTTAACAGGACAAGAATTGATGAAATGCAAGAACCTTACTGAGGTCACAGTCCTCATGCAATCAGTTGAAAGAATATTTCCTTGGGTGGCCTGCTTTCAATAAAAGTGGATGCTGGGAGAAAACTTGCTGCATCTGGATTTTCCATCCGTCTCTTTGGACATGAACTAACAGCCTAACATATTGCCTGTCAATCCCACGAGCCATCAGTGACCTGCCATCTGCCCTGTCATCTTGAATTAATTCATCGCTGTAGCCACAAGACTGGCCTGATGAGCTTTGTATAATCCATGCTTTTTGCCCTCCTGAAATTCTTGGGTTCATTGGGCTCCATAGCTACAAGTGTCAAGAGAAACCTCCAAGATAAAACTTGGCCCAGTTTTTGAGTCTGTCTAGGCTGGGAGTGGCTACCTTCCACAACTTTCATATGTATTTATATATCAAGAAAACCAAAATATTTCCAACGAATTTATGTATTTATTTTTTTTAACAAAACAACCTTGAACCTTCTAAGTACCTTCCATTTCACTTAATACTTTTGTTGAATCTGGTATTCCATTTTTGAAGACATTTTTCAGACTCTTCTATTTGGATGGCTGACAGGACCACCCTCATTTTTCTCTTCACCTTTCGAGACCATCAAATCAGTGTCCTTTCCTGTCCTTCTGCATTCACCGAAACAAAAAGAATTCCCATGGAGTGATGTCAGGTTAGTAAGGCACATGGGGCAAAAGAGGCATGACGTTTTAGGGGAGAAACTGGCTCACCAAGGTGGCTGCGTGAGGAGAGGTATTGTCATGGTGTCAAAACCAGGCCCCCGTCTTCCATAAACCAGGCCTTTTTTGTTACACTAACACATTGTTAATCTACCTTTTAAGAACCCATAAATAGAAAACTTGATTCACAGTCAGATCTAGTGTAATGAACTCCAAATGCACTATTAGCCAATATTCTCATCCGTTCAGGAAGGTAGCAGATATCCAGAATGAGGTTTGTCATCAACAAACATTTCAGCATTTTTTAAAAATCATTTTTATTTTGGGGGCTCATACAACTCTTATCACAATCCATACATACATCTTTTGTGTCAGACTCATTTGTACATTTGTTGTACATTCTCAAAGCATTTGCTTTCTACTTAACCCATCGTTATCAGTTTCTCATTTTCTCCTCACTTCCTGCTCCCTGCTTCCTCATGAACTCTTGATAATTTATAAAGTAATATTACTTTGTTATATCTAACTGTGGCGGTCATGTGCTTATGGTATTTTCATGATTGAGATGTGGGGGTGGAGTCTAGCCTGTTAACCTGGAGATAACCATTGAGTAGCCAATGAGCCCTTCATGTAGGCATGGGTCTCTCCTGAGACTTCTGGGAAATCTTGCGATATTTCCCTCATGGAAATGAGAAGCTATCTCCCCAGTTGTTGGGAGTTAGTCTCAGAGACAATGAACTACAGACAAGACAATATGAGCAAGACAATATGACAAGACAATATGAGCATCTGAGAAGCTGGAGGATCCAGAGGAGAAGCCACACAGCCTTACCCTGATGGAACCAGAACTCTAAAGCTGGAGAAGCCACATGGAGACCCCTGCCAGCACTGAGTTTCTTCTTCCACCACCGGATGCTGTTGATAGACGCTGAGCCCTAGAAGCGAGGAGCCATGGGGAGACCCCTGCCAGTGCCGGAATTCTGCACCCACTGGCCTGTGACTTCGTGAGTCAGAAGGAGATGTTATAGACTGGTATCAGGCATATGGGCTAATATCAGACTTATGACTTTGAACTGGACTGGGTTGGGATGCTTTCTCAATGTCCCATTCCTCTTGTATATGAATCATACCTTTATATCCATATGCGTGTCTATGAGTTTGTTTCTGTAGTCTACCCAGACTGATTACACTAACACTGTCCAATATCTCCCTTCACTAACTTTTCTGTTGTCCATGCCCCAGAATGATGGTTATATGTAGATCCTTGAAATTGGTTCCACCTTTCTACCCCACTTTCCCTCCACCCTCCCAGTGTTGCCACTCTCACCACTGATCCTGAAAGGATCATCTGTCCTGGATTCCCAGTGTTTGCAGTTCCTATCTGTACCAGTGTACCTCTGTCTAGCCAGATTTGTAAGGCATAATTGGGATCATGATAGTGGGGTATGGGATGTGGAATGGAAGCATTTAAGAACTAGAAGAAGATTGAGCCCTGGTGGCATAGTGGTTGTGTGTGGGGATTGCGGCCCACTGGGTTGGAGGTTTAAATCTAGCAGCAGCTCCCCAGGAGCAAGACTGGACCTCCTACTCCCACCACCAGGGCAGTGATGCTAAAAAAAAAAAAAGGACTAGAAGAAAGTTGTATGTTTAATCATTGCTACACTGCACCCTGACTAGCACCTCTCCTTCCCACGAACCTTCTGTAAGGGACTGTCCAATTGCCTACAGATAGACTTTGGGTCCCCAGTCTGCACTCCTCCTCATTCACAATGGTATGCTTTTTTGTTCTTTGATGCATGATACCTGATCCCATTGACACCTCTTAATCTTCTTCTAGGTGGGATTTGTTGCTTCTCAGCAAGATGCCTGCTTGTTTGCCTTTAAGTCTTTAAGACCTCAGGTGCTATATCATTTGATAGCCAGGCACCATCAGCTTTCTTCACTTTTGCTTATGCACACATTTGTCTTCAGTGATTATGTCGGGAATGTGAACATCATGGAATGTCAGTTTAATAGAACAAAGTGTTCTTTCATTGAGGAGTACTTGAGTGGAGGCCCAATGTCCATCTGCTACCTTAATACTAAACCTATAAATAAGTGCACATAGATCTATTTCCCATCATCATATATAAATATGCTTACATATGTAGATACTTGTATGAAGACCTCTATAAATGCCCTTTGCAGCCTACTTCTTTCCTCTATTTCCTTTTGCTTTCCTCTTGTCCCACTATCATGCTGAGCCTTCATTTGGGTTTCAATATTTCCCCTCGGTTGCATTATTACCCTTGCTCAATCCCTATCAGATCTCTTGCCTCCTCCTTATCACTGATTTTGGATCACTTGTTGTTCCCTTTCCCTGGGTTTGTTAGCACCACTTCCTTTCCCCCACCTTCCCCTCTCCCATGTCCCCCTGGAACCATCAGTCCCATTGTTTTCCCCTCGAGATTGCTTATCCAGGTATGCTCCCTTCTTGATTCCCTCCATTTTAGGAAATTCAGACCATACTGCTTCTCCATCATGTGACTCCAGAAATGTCCCCTGTCGCGGTCTGCTTCAGTAAGGGGACAACGTGACATGTGCCGTTGTCAGTTTCTCAGTCTCCTCTGTGTCCCGTTAGCTCCTGGCAGGAACGCCATTCTCTGAGCATCATGTGCCAGTTTTGGGTTCAGTATGGCTCTCTTTCTCTTCTTCCCTCCTGGCCGGCCTCCACGTGGGTGCAGCATGCTGGCCCTTTGCCCCAACCTGTAGATTCAGTTCTGCTCTCTGCCACACCCACTTCCAGGGAGAAGATCAGTTTGCCTTTGGTTGGGTCCTGCCCTGTAGCTCTCTCTTTTCTTGCATCCTTCCATGTGACCATGGTAGGGTCTGCATATCCGCTCCCAAGTCTGTTGAGACAGTGTTCTCCCCCTGAGTGGATTAGTGCCCTGCCCCCTGCAGCATCATTTCACTTTTGATCTCCCCTCTTTTTAAACTAAAAAATCACTTGTAAATTTCAGTTTTTCCCATAGCGCTCACTGTCCTTTTAAGCTATGTTCAATACCACAACAGTTTCTGCAGCATTTTCCTGAGCAAGAAAGCAAATTCCACAGTCACACACTATTCTCTTAAATCAGCCATAGCAAAAAATGAGGTTGGAGTGAAACTACTTTTATGAAAAAATTCACTGTGACCACAAAGAACCTTCCCAGGTGATGCACTAACTGAGAACATTAATGCTTAATGTTCACCAAGGGGCAGAAAATGCATACTATGAAAGTTCCTCTCAGCAGAGCTTTTCCCCCAGTATTTTTGGGTGGTACCCCTCATATGTATGTATTTATAAGTCACTCATTTTGCTTTTCTAGACAACCCAGCCTAGTACACCCAGATATTCCTTCTTTGTTTTGTCAGTGCTATTTTTAAGCTGTAGAATTCTTCCCAGATTATTGGCTACAGAAGGCTTGTTTATCAGAAAAAGTATCTCTTTCTATTTGAAAATTTTAAATATCTTGTGGTCTCTGAACCCAATTAATGGCCATTCTGTAACATTCATTACTGCTACTGTATATCACTGTTCATTGTTATTATTTATATACATGTCTGTTTCTTTAATAATATTATGAAGAACTTGGGGGAAAATAGAATTTCTTTATGTCTCCAGTTTTTGTTTCAGTGTCATAAGAATAACTATTCTATGGCACTTAAAAAGTGTATAACATTTCACATTATATTATGGTATATTGTGATATTATGGAAACTGATAGTCAACAAAATTTCAGAATGGAGCACCTAAAATGAAGTCAGAATCAGTAGGAATGGTGAAAGTTGCATGTGTCTCTTAGAAATTATGAAAGGTGCATGTGTCTCTTAAGTAATCTTTGAGACTATCTTGCACTGAGCTGCTGTTGTCAATGAGCTGGTCAAGGAGAAGAAGGCCTTGTACAATTGGAAGAGGAATGAAGTAGGTGGCAGTGTATGATGTGGAGAATGTTATAGTATGCTGAGTGATGAATGATGAATAACAGTGATGACTCATCTTGCACAGAAACAGAACAAACTGATTATGAATTAATATTTTATTGAAATCCTTTTTAAAATATCCTTATAGAAAATGCATCACTTGGCCCTGTGTAATAGATTGCATTTTTCTTCTCTATCCATTTGTTTAATTGCCAAGTGTTTCAGTCCAAGCAAGAGATAATATTTACTTCTAGTTTTTGAAGTTTAGTAAATGTATCCACACTTTCACTTCACTTATAGAACACCTCAATATTGGACATTTTACATTTACTCCAGAGTAAACATTCGGCCTAAATAATATAAAGCTAGGTAAGAACCTCTATGTTTTAACTAAAGTGATCTTTGGAGATCTATTTTTCACAATCCGTAATAGAATGATTTCCTACTGACCTCAGAATTCACTTTGTTTTGTTGGTAGGTGCTATCCAGTCAGTTCCAACTCCTGACACCATGAACAACGAAAAACAAACATCATCCTCACAATCATTCATTTGAGTCCATTGTTGCAACCACTTTGTCAATCCATCTTGGAAAGGGACTTCCTCTTTTTTACTGCCCCTCTAATTTACCAAGTATGATGCTCTTTTCCAGGGACTGGTCTCTCCAGATAACATGTCCAAGTACATGAAAGAAATCCTCACCATCCCTGCTTCTAAGGAGCATCCTGGCTGTACTCTTCCAAGTCAGAATTATTTGATTCTCTGACAGTCAACAGTACTTTCAATTTTTTTTTGCCAATGCCATATTTCAAAAGCATCAGCTGTTGCGTGATCTTCCTTGTTTCTTCTCCAGCTTTCGCATGGAAATACAATGGATTGGGTCAGGCCCACCTAAGTCCTAAAAATGAAATTCTTGCTTTTTAACACTTTAAAGAAGGGTTGTGCACAGATTTGTCCAATGGAATATGTCAATTGATTTTTTTAATTTTATTTTTATTGCTGGTTTACAAATGCAGAGCCAATAACAGAAAAAAACAAACATGTTTTTCATCAAATATACCACATATTGAATAAGTAATACTTTTTTTAATCTTTTTTTTTTTGCTTTTTTTGGGGGGGCATCACTGTCCTCTGGTGGTCGTGGGTGCTACCCAGCACTGCTCTTGAGAGTTGCCGCTGGATTTGAACCGCCAAGCCCGCGGGCCTCAGTCCCGCACTCAACCACTTACACCACCAGGGCTCAGCCCAGGAATACTTTTAAGTATCAAGTTAATCTTACCAAATATTAAGTAATATGAATGACTAAAATAGATAGTATTCTACAGCTTATTTCAGACAGTGTTTCATTCTGTTTTATAGGGTCACTGTGAGTCAAGATCAATTCGATAGCAAAACACACCATAAATAATTTTAAGTCAAAGGATCCAAAGAGCAGTTATATTTCACAAGTAAATTTCAACTGTAAACTATCAGAAAAGAGTTATAGAAAACTAAAGTAGATAGAATTTAAAAAATTAAATATAAGATATAGTGATGCTGTAGGTTGCTAAGCATTTTGACCTTAAAAATGTTGCCCAATGCATCAGTTTCTCTCTTGTGAAATTGTATACTAATCAATGTATATACAAAAAACACTAAACTCACTACCATTGAGTCAATGGTATAAGCACTTGTCTGTGGGTCTCTGAGACTGTGACTTTTTAGGAGTAGAAAGCTCATCTTCCTCCCATGGCACTGCTCTTGGTTTCCAATTGTTGACTGTGATTCTAATGATCATGTAGTTTCTGGAATGCTGTTTCCATGAGCATTGATTACGGATCCAAAATGAAATTGACAACTTTGACAACTTTAATCTTTTCTTGACTTAGCATGATGTTGCCCATTTGTCAGGGTTTATGGTTTCTTTACATTGTGTCATAATTCATACTAAAGACTGCAATCTTTGATCTTCATCAGCAAGTCCTTCTCATTTTCAACCAGCCAACTTGTATCTTCTGTATTGTGGTAAAAATCAGTAAAGTGGGAGTATCTGACCTCCTCTGGCTTCTCTTCTTGATTCCACAAGAATCAGATATGCTTTCACATTCCATCCTTTGTGACTTATTCTGACACCAGCTAATCCTTACCATGGCACTGTGCAGCTAAGCGATTCATTGCAATGGCCACTCAGAATTCACAGATGACACTAATAATTAAGGGGAGGGGGTTATAAAAGTTAATAAGTTACCACAAGTCAGGATCAGAAAACAGTAAGGACATAATCATTGTTCTCCTTAGCCAGCAACCATGTGTCTCTCTAGTCTTCAGTTTGTCAGTCACATAGTATATTGTTCTTTACCTCTGTGGCAGTCACCCAATCTTGTGTCAGTTTGAGGACTAAGAGTATAGGAATGGAGTCTATCCTGTCAATCTGGAGATAGCCAATGAGACCTCTGTGTGGGCATGGCCTTATCCTGAGAATTTTGGGAAATGTGGCAATTCCTTCTTGGAGGCAGAGACACTGTTTCTCGATTTTCATTTTCTTGGAGACGTTCAACAACACTCCCCAGGAGACATTGCAATGATAAAATGCATGGCAGCATGCTGAAAGACCCTGAACCATGGAAATTGAAGGAGTCACAGACTCCTGATAGACCCCTGCCAGCACTGAAATGCTTCTACCACTACTGGATACACAAGATTCTGTACCCACTGGCCTATGAATGTCCTCATGTCATTCACATGCTTCATGAGTCTGAAGAGGGTTTATAGATTCGTGTCAAATATATGTGCTAATAATATCGGGTTTATAACTATGGACTGGACTCGTCTGGGATATTTTTTCAATGTTCAATTGTTCTTGTATATGAACCTCTTTCTTATACACATATGCATGTTTATGAATTTGTTTCTCTAGTCTATCTAGACTCACACAGCCTCCATGGTCCAGGAAGTTACCCTGCCTTTTGCTCTGTCCAACAGATCTTTAGTGTCAGGCCAGATGAGACTGAGACCTGATATGAGAACATATCCCATAGTCCTGGGGCTGCTTCTTTAAATCTCCATGCTACAGTCTCTAGTGTCTCTTGTCTTGGACTCCTCTGCTTCAGAGGTCTGAAAGTGCTCTTCCATAATCATGGGAATTCTTTCCTTGCTGCTGTTTCACAGATGACTCATCCTAAAGCCAGGAGGGTGGTAACAAAAACTGGCCAATCTTTTCTATTAGTGTTAAACACATCCCACTTGCATAGTCTCACCCAGTCATTTGGTGGGAATTACAGAGACTTGGATAGAGAGCCATATTAAGAAATTTCACTTTACCACATAAATACTGAAAGTAGTTAATAAGCTTTTCTCCAATCCTGGTCCTTTGTTCTTCTTTACAAGTCTAGCTTCTAAGCTTAGTTGATGAGCCTATCACTTGAAACTTTTATGGTGAAAGGGTGCAATCCTGATGTATAATATTCTTGGTTGGAACCACACAGTATTCCTTTTTTCTGTTCAAATGACATCTGCCTAGTCCATACGTAGGTTCTGCCTGAGCACAATGATGTGTTCTGGAATTCTCATTCTTCTTGATGTGTTCCACAGTTTGTTATGCACAGGCTTAAATGCCTTTGCACAGTCAAAAAGATGCAAACATCTTTCTGGTTTCTAAGATTTCAGCCAAGATCCGTCTGATGGCAGCTATGCTATTTCTTGTGCTACATCCTCTTCTGATTTTAGCTTGAATGTCTGGCAGCTTCCTCGCAATGTATGTCTCCAACCATCATGAGATCACCTTCAGCAGAATTTTACTTGTATGTGATATTAATGGTACTGTTCAATAATGTCTGTCTTGTATGGTCATCTTTCTTTGGAATGTGTATAAATACCGCTCGCTTTCTGTCAGCTTGCCAGATATCTGTCTTCCAAATTTCTTGACATTGGAGTCCTTTCAGTGCCTCTTCAACCTGTGCTCCTTGAATCATTTCAGTAAGTATTCTGTCAATTCTTTGATTCTCATTTTTGGCTAATGCTTCAGTGCAGCTCAGACTTCTTACTTCAGGACCATCTGTAATTGATCATGTACCACATCTTCACTTTGTTGAATGCTAACCCATACTTTTTGCTACAGTTATTTGGTGTGCTCTTCCCATCTTGTTTTGAGGATTGCTGCATCATTCAATATTGTGTCTGGTATTTCAAATCGAGCTTATTTTTTTCTTCTGCTCTTTCTGTTTTTGATATCTGAGCATGTCCTTCCCTTTTGACTCTCTAACTCTAGATTTTTGAGCCTTTCATTATAATATTATGCTTTGTCTTCTCAAAATACCTTTTGCAATTATCTGCTCCTTTCGTTTATTTATCATTCCATTTACTTTGGCCACTCTATATTAAGGAGTAGGTATCAAAGGATCGTTTAGCATCAGCTATTGTATTATCCTTCTTTTAAATGACCCTTGACTTCCTTCATTTATAATGTTCTGGATGTCATCTTGCAGCTTGTCAGACTGTCTGTCTTTGTTCAGTGCATCAAAATGTTACTGAGATGTTGTTTAAATTCAGGTGGGATATACATAAGTTTGGATTTTGAGTCTTCTGAAGTTTTAACATCTCCAACTTCAACCTGGACTTATATATGAATAATTAATGACCTGTTCCATGGTCAAACCCTGTTCTCATTTCTGCTGCTGATAGTGAGCTTTTCCACCATCTCTTTGCATATATTTAGTCAATTTTCTTCCTGTGTCTTTGACATGTTGAGGTTCATGTGCTGTGTTGCTATTACGGTTATTGCAAAAAGTACTTTCAATGAAGAAATTGTGCTCTCGTGCAGTGACTAAAGTTACACAAAATATTGAGAGAGGGAAAAGCAATGTTCATTCTTAGTCCTAAAGGAATGGAGCTTAACGTAATCCCCCTGGCTGGAATTTGTGCTATTTCCCCATGTACGTGGTGGAGATAGGATTCATGTATAGGTGGGCTGGTTCTTAAGTGTACATTGAACACTTTTTGCTATAATGTTTCTAGTAAACATTACATAGATACTTCACAAAGCATGCTCAATTCAATTCGAAGTGATCCATTAAAAATTATTAAGAATCTACTATGATCCAAGACTAAGATGCCTTCCGCTGTACAGTTATCATTTTAGTAAGGGTAGAGAATTAAAGATAAACAAAAAATAATTGGAAAATTGATTTTCTGGTGTTTAGAAGATTTTAAGTAGTATTTAGAAGATATAAGGAGATCAGGTGAAAATGAGGTTGAAATATTTAAGAATGGGTTATTTCTCAATCTAGAAGTGCATGGAAATTATTATGAACTCTATTCTATGCTCATAGAGCTCATGTCAACCCTATATTGGTATATTTTCTTAAAATGCCCTCTTATTTCTTAGGTCAGCATCTTTTCTCACACCCTTTCAATGAAACTATCACATATGTTTGTAATAAATTTAGATTCTATTAACTCTCTACACATTTGAAGTATTTCATAAGAAATTGCATACATGATTTTTTTCTTTTTGTACTGTTGATAAATATCTGTGGGTTTTAAAAAGCACAATATTAACAGACATACTTCTTTAGCATAATACAGAACAAGAGAACACTTTAATTGCACCCAAACCTTCTACTTCACCTATTTAACTCCTGCCCCCTCCCCAGTTCCTGTGACAGTTCCCAACTTCTTCTCAGTTCTATAACTTTTGCTTTTCCAGAATATCATGTAATGAACCCATACAGTATTTTTTTTTATCAGATTGCCTTCTCCCATGTAGCAATATGCATATAAGGGTCGTCCACCCGTTTTTACTACTTCATAGCTTCTTCTTTCTTCTTTTTTTGACTGAAAAACGATATGGTGCCTGAATGCTCCGCGGTTTTCTCTCCATTCACCTGTTGAAGAACATTTTGGTTTCTGTCAATTTGAGAAATTAAAAGTGAAGTCATAATGAACATTCCTATGCAGCTTTCTGTTTGAAAATAAGTTTTCGAATCAACTGAGTAAACCTATTGAAGCACAGTGGTCTGCTTGCCAGTCAAACTAAGTTTAATTCTGGGGCTGAGCCCCGGTGGCATAGTGGTTGAATGTGGGACTGCGGCCCACTGGCTTGGTGGTTCAAACCCAACAGCAGCTCTCCAGGAACAAGACTGGGCCTCCCACTCCCACAAGAGGGCAGTGATGCAAAAGAAAAAAAAAACACTAAGTTGAATTCTGTCAGAATCTATCAGACTTTTTCTTGAAAGGGGCTGCACAATTTTGCACTCTCAGCAGCATGCACAAGAGTCCCAGTTGCTCCCCATACTTTCCATCGCCTGGTGCCATCAGTTTTTGTGTTAGTCCGAGTGAGCTAGAGGAACACATTTCATAGACACGAATATAGACATAAGGAAAAGGTTTATATACAAGAGGAACAAGACATTAAGCCTAGTCCAGTTCAAAGTCATAACTCTGATATTAACCCATATACCCGAAATTAGTCCATAAAGTCTCCTTCCGACTCACGAAGTCACAGGTCAGTGGGTGCAAAATCCCGGCACTGGCAGGGGTCTCCCCATGGCTCCTCACTTCCAGGGCTCAGGGTCCATCAACAGCAGAAGAAACTCATCACTGGCAGAGGTCTCCATGTGGCCGCCCCAGCTTCAGAAGTCTGGCTCCATCAGGGCAAAGCCATGGGGTCTCTCCACCGGCTCCTCCACCTTCTCAGACACTGCCATCTTGTCTTGTCCATGATTCATTGTCTCTGAGACTAGCTCCCAACAACTGGGGAAGATAGCTTCTCATCTTCACAAGAGAAATATCGCAAGATATCCCAGAAGTCTCAGAAGAAAGCCATGCCCACATAGAAGCCTCATTGGCTACTCAATGGCTATCTCCAGATTAACAGGCTAGACTCCACCCCTACATTTCAATCATAAAATTGACATAAGCACATGACTGCCACAGTTTGTTCTATGTTTTCTCCATTCTAACACATGCATAGTGACACAGCACTGAGATTTTACTGATATTTCCATAATTATGCATATTGGTATACATATTTTATTACTTTCTGTTATTTTTCATTGATGAAGTGCTGATGTGAATCCTATTGCAATCTTTTTAATAGACCTCTGTTGTCTTAGGGCTAATATTTAAGGATTTTGATACTATCTAAGGATTCCAATACTATCCATGTGTATTGTAAGCACAAACCCTTTAGAATGTACGTGGTTAGTGCATAGGCTTGGCATCGTGACATACATATATAGTGTTTTGTTTGTGTTTATTTTCCTAACATACAAAAGACACACAATGTTTAACCTCCCATTTTCCATGTTTGCAGTGGTTACCGCTAGCTAACAGAGGTCTGCCTGTTGGCAGCCCTGAGGTCTGTCATCCGATGGCCAATGGCTCCTCCATGGAGATAATTTCCGAGGATGAGAGCTCTGCACCAAGGCCCTCATGACAGAGCCTGCCCAGTGTTTTGGTGGTCTCGGCAACATTTACAAAATGTTATCATCCTGCCAAATGCTTGAGATAGAGGAATGCCAGACCAAGCAAAGGCATGCTTCATTGTAAAGGGAGGTTATGGGGGCATGTTGGCCCTGGGAGGGAAACAAGGGGGTTATAGTTGAGTTGGAATCATAGGGTGCCCCTATGTTGCTGCTGACACAGAGGCAAGACCTTTGCAGGCCATAGTGATGATACCGATTGTATCAGGTAATGAGTGCATCATCTTAAAAAATGGCCAGTGGTCTTAAAACCAAGTCTCATAATCTGATTTTAAATATTAAAAAACTTTAACTTTTTCCTATTTTCAACACATAAATGAAAAAGAACAATTCAGAGGCATGCATGAAGACATACAATTGCAACAGTGCAAAGAATTTCCTACCTCCCCTGCCTCCAGGGAGATTCAAAGTCCGCCCAGGCCAATCAGTTAGGAATATCATAATCTAAGGTTGTAGAGTGATGCAGTGTTCTTCGATGGGTTGGAATTTAGTTTCCTTACCAAACAGACATTCATAAACATTTATACTTGCATGATCAGAAACAATATGGAATTCAAAGTGATCTCATGCAATATCTACCCAGATATTGCTGTTTTCACAAAATTAGCAAACTCAACACCACTCTCATAGCTGACATTGAGATGACTTGGGACTCACGTGGGCCCTGTGTAAGTTTTCCAGGTTGTAATTCTCCGCCAGGACAGATAGTCTTAAATTTCTCATTCAGAGCAGCTGGTGGGTCAGCATCATTGAACTTGCTTAAGCAGTCAATGCATACCTGACAGCCCACCAGGGCTTCTCCCTCCCCAGAGATTAAGAGGTCATAAATTCTGTAACCTCACTGGGCCGTTTAAGCAAACAAGAATGGTGCTTTCAAGATGTAAAGCAATGGTTCTCAACCTGTGGGTCATGACACCTTTGGGGGTCGAATGCCCCTTTCACTGGAGTTGCCTGATTCATAACAGTAGCTTAATTACAGTTATGAAGTAGCAATGAAAACAATTTTATGGTGGGAGTGTCACCACAACATGAACTGTATTAAAGGATCGCAACCTCAGGAAGGTTGAGCGTCTGTCACTCCATCTAGAAAACTGATAGTGCTATACATTTCCTATTTATCATCTTCTCCTGTCAAGTGCACATCACTCCCATGCTTCTGATCATAGACAACATTTAGAAGCTGGTTTTCTGAGCCTGTTTAGCCAAAATCATGTGGGTGATAATTCTACTTTCATGGGTGACTTGTTTTTCTCTAGAAGTTAAATTAAGAGCACTTCTTGCTTTGGAACATGGATTAAATAAAACTTCATGCATTTGGAACTTGCTATCAGAATATGTAAATTAATTGTGGTGAAGTGAAAGCCCTTAATATGACTCTTGTAGCCGTAGTCTTTGTATCTTTGACATATGATAGGCTGGAGCCACTTAAAGTGTGGGCAACTCTCAGAGAAAAATGGGTCACTTTTGGTCTTCCACTGGGTATAAAGCCAGGTGTTTCAGAAGCAAAAACCAAAGTTCATGAGCATTAAGGAAAAGAGCCAGGGGGCTGAGCCCCAGTGGCTTAAGTGGTTGAGTGCAGGTCTGCGGCCTGCGGGCTTGGCAGTTCAAATCCAGCGGCAGCTCTCAGGAGCAGCACTGGGTAGCGCCCATGACCACCAGAGGCAGTGATGTCCCCCCCAAAAAAAGAAAAAAAGAAAAAGAGCCAGGAGTGGAGAGTATCTAGGATCCCTGCATGGAACATGGCAGAGGAGCAGCACCCAGACCATGACAGAGAGTGGAGGAACGGCCAGCTTCTTGACCCTGGAAAAAGTAAAGATGAGTGATCTTTGAGCTTAGACTAGTTAGCAGAGTAGGGTGCTTTGGGGCATTTATTGGTGCTAAAGGAGTTTGTAACACTTGTTCAAGCAGAACAGAGACCAAGAGACTTTGTTTCTAAGAGATGAAGGCCCAAGAGAGGATCGTGCCTGCCAGCATGTCCATGAAGGGATGCTGTAGATGAAATCGCTGTCTCGTAATAGTGTGCAACTATTTCTCTCCATAATCATCATGGTGAGTATTGTTCTATGCAGCCATTGCAGTGGGTTATTGAATCCAGTGGAGAATTAGAGTACCATCATAGGGAGAGTTGGTGTCAGAGGTGGTAAAGAGGATGGAAGTGTGGCAGCATGTTGGAGCACACCTCTGCTTGGTAGTGATCACAAGACACAAGATGACGGCAGATCCTGCTTACCCCTTCTGGAGTCAGATGAGGTCAAACATGCCTTCCATTCCATTTCTTCACTCCTTATTAAATCACCCCAAACAAGAGTAACTTTCAAGAAACTGTTGCATAACTTGAAACTACAGCTAGAAACATAGTAGGATGAAGCGGAAAAATTAAAAGTTGAAAATAGATCAGTGCAAACAGCTAAATTTACCAGTCTAAATTTTCACTAATGTGCCTAGTAGGCATTTGCATTAGATATGAATGATTCCACAGTGTCCACAGTGGTTTCCACTCTTAGGCCATCAGGGTTTTGACCAAGGATTGAACTTCAAACGATGACACTAGGAGTCTCTGGTACATTTTCTGGAATTTCCTTGTTATCTCATTTAACATCATGCAAATATATCTTGCTCATTCATTGAATACCATCCACCAACTCTTCTTAAATTAGATGTTACCAAAGTTCTCTAGCACAACAGAACTACAGAGCTGAACAGAAGGAAGGAAATGAAATTATGTGGAATTCAGAAAGTATTTATCACACTTGCCAAGCAGACCGCAGACTCCCAGGAGGATAGCAACCCACTCCACACCTGGATGTCATTAAATTCCATAATATAGTCTATGCCAAGATGAGACTAAGAGCTGAACTTGGACACTCGAGATTTAGCAGCCACCTGGGCAACATTGCTGAAAAGGTAATTTCAGAGACTGCTCTGAGAATTTATTCCAATAACATTTCACAGAAGGAGAAGGAAAAGAGTGGGAGAAGGCTGCAACAGCTGGGACTACTGTTTAACTCACAGCATATGTAATTAATTCAGCAGGTTCTACCAGCCAATCAGTCTTTAATGTAAAATAATAATAATTCAATAATCATCTTCTGAATGTGATCAAAGTAGGCACAGATAATTCTAGATAAAGATTGTACCTAGTGGGCAAGTTAGGAATCATATCCTTAATGGCTATTTTAAGCTTTGTAATTGTAATTGTACTTGCCTAGAGTATTGAGATTCTTAATAAATAAAAACATTCATTTGTTTCAAAAATTATGATTCAAAAAAATACAGAGAAGTAAAAGAAATACTAGTTAGTCATCGAGCATATCTACATCATGGTCATATTTTGAAGTATCACATATTTTCTCTGTGTATCTTCAGGTTTTTTAAATACATAAAAAATTAGTAGTAACACATTGTATCATAGAAGCTCATTTTCTAGTGTCATAAATAATTTCATCATTCTTGCAACAAGTCAATAAAAGAAAAAAAATGGGTCTGAAGATTATAGTAGATCAGATAATGGCTTCCTTTCCAGAAATTCTTGAATCCTGGCTCAGTGGAAAGACACTGATGTAGCTACAGATTATGCTCTTGTACCTGGTTTGAACTGGAAGGGACCAGAGGTTCGTCTTTAGAAAGTGATTTTTGTTGCAATGTTGATGACCAGGATGTGCAAGAGGGAAGGTTTTGATAACAGTAGCAGAGTAACATACCAAACAGAGAGTAATAGAAAAGTGGACTTTTTCCTAAGGTTTCACTGTGGCATCAAGTCCAGTGGCTGTTCACAGGTACAGAAATATGGGCCATATTATCAACATAAAGAGATCAAGGGTCATCTCCAAAGCCCCTGTAAATGCAAACTTCTGGAACCTAACCTGAGAAATATAAATTTACCTAAATATCTTAGATGATTCTGAGATCATTTATGGGGAACCACAAATGTTGGTAAACACTCCATTACTTACATGGAACTCTGCCTTCACAAGGAGTGCTGGGTGCACATACCAAAGAAACTAAAGAATTTCAAAAGGAATTTTCCAAAACAGTTTTGTGTAATGACATCAACATTCCAACCACATATTTCCTCTGTTGACAGCCTTCCTGCTTCACTTGAATGTATACATTAAGTTAGTTTTTCTAGCAAATTGACAGTGTTATCACTTACTTCATAGTCTATGGTATGCTGAAGCTGTCTGGCTTGTTGATGGACTCTTGCTTCTTTTCCCTGTCAGAACACATCCGCGCCTGCTGGCTTGTGTCATTTCCTGCTTGGCCTACTGATTTCTGTGATTGTTGCAACCTTTCCTCCTGTCCTTCCAAAAGCTATTATTCCAGTTTGATAGCTCTGATTACCGTAAATCATTAAGAAGTGGCAGAAATGCTAGATGATGGTCCCTAGATATATGTTCCATCTTCTGGAGTCTAGCACATTTATTGTCTAATATCAGAAAAGAGCATATTTTCATTTGTGTGATGACCATGAGTTAAGGGGACAGTAAATAAAAGAAGTTATTGTGAAATATAAGGTTGAGAAGGGAAATGGGTGCAAGGGAGGACTTCAGAATCTTAGCCATAAGATTTTCTTTCAGACACTCCAAATTATATATAGTACAGTGCACTTCTTAATATATAAACAGTGTACCATTCAAACTGGAAAATACTTACATTGCTTTGTGTATACCTTAGGAGACATGATATATCAATTATGCAAAGGTGCTTCAAATATTAATGAGAAACATAATTAAAAGAGAATATATTTTCTCATGAACTTTTTTAATCCCTTCATAGATTTCAGCAGCTATAGGATTAATGTAGTCATAATCTGAAAAAGTTTTTCAGTCCTTCTCTCCTGTTTTAAATTGGTCTCTATAGAGAAGAAAACCAATTAAGTTTTATGATTTTATATATCTATATAGATAGAGATCGATATATATATAGAGAGAGCTACATGTATATCAAGAAACTGGATCACACAGTTCTAGAAATGGGTAAGTCTAAATCAGGGCAGTTTCTAAATCTGTAGGTCAGATAGTAAGCTGGCGGCTTCTTGATTAACTTAGCAGCATGTGCTAATAAATCTAAGACTGCATCCTGGTGGACTGGATGCAGAGGCAAATTAATCCAAGCTCAATAGGTCAAGTTTGTGGCTTCAGAGACAAATGAATTCAAAATTGGCAGGTCAGAAAGCAGGCTGCTGATAATTCCCAGAATCCTCAGGCAATATGGCAGGCTGTTGGCTCAAGTCCAAAGAACTATAGGTTAAAAGATCCCTGGCAAACAAAAAGTAAACAAGCTTTTCTGCAGCATGTATTTATATTGGAATCAGGTCATATTCCTGAGGAAACATACATTCAACTGAGTGGTCTAAGAGTGTTGAATACCCCCCTATTCTTTTTACAACTAATTGTTCATAGCAGAACCCAATATGGGGGTAAACACATTAGGTTTGGTCACTACTTAGATTTTTACTAGGTCTTAACTGCCAAATCACTGGGAATCCTGGCCTAGCCAAGTTGACACAAAATCTAATGATCTCACCTCAAAAGTCAATGACCTCTGTAAATATTTGTGTATTTTGTCATCACAGAAAATAAACCTACATATTTATTTCCAGATGTGTTTAGAATGTCAATTTTCTTCTGTTAAGAAAAGGGTATACTAGTTTATTTTATTAGTTCAGAAATAACGGCTTGTGTTTTATAGAGTTTGCAGCTAATAACACATATTAAATTATTTCTAACATTCACTAAATTACTTCTAGCATGCTTTCTTCTAATTAACATACCCATAATGACAATTTTGGTAATGACATTTATCCTGTTTAAAAAGCCACCTCCCAAAGCACGGATTCACAATTAGGATAATTTAGATGCTGAAAGCCACTCCCAGAGTTTAAATGAAAGTAAATCAAAGCCAAACATTACACAGACAATAGAGCACATTCTAAGAAAACTAGTTGATTTAAAACTCTTAAAAACGATTGCTATTATATATATATATATTTTTAAATGTAAGTATTAAAATAGGCTTATTTTGATTACTAGCAAATAATTGACTGAATATACCAGTAATTGGGAGAATTTAGAGTATGCATTATTACCAGTTTGAGTTTAATTTTTAAAGTATTTTAGCACTGTTTCAAAAAAACTGAATGTTTAAAAATTATATTTATAAAATTGAAATTATAAAAAAATTGAATACAAGGATATGCCCAGTTAGAATTGAATAATAACACATGGTTTTGATAATATAAATAATAATTCACTATTTCTGGAACCACCTATTTTTGTTGTATGGGTATGCTTAATCAATAAACTATGAGAAGAGTGGAGTGACCCCGTGTGATGAGGTGAGCAAATATGAGATGTTGGTCAAGATTGGCCAAGCCATCTTTTAGGAAGTGTTTGATGCCAAGCACTGCAAGACTGGCAAGAAAGCGACTCCAAAGAAGATGCTGATGGAAAACACTAACGGGAAAGCTTCCCCCTATAAACCATGCAAAGATAGTCTGACTAGTACTTGACCCTTGCAAGCCTGACCTTACTGAACTACTGAGTAATGTCTTAGGCAAGTTCCCTGAGGTCAAGAAAGCCATGCAGACGCTGCTCAGTGACCTGGACTAGATCCAGAGGAATAAAACATGAAGGTGGCTAAGGTGCTCATCCCAATCAACAGGGTCCTGAAATTGCCAGACTTTGGGATGGCCAGGGCTGTCAAGCTGGACAAGAACAGCCAGCCCTACTGCTATCCCAATCATGTGGCTGATGCTCTGATTCAGCCCGCTTAGCTCTTGCTAGGGGATTGAGAGTATGTCCCTGCCCCCCTCCCCCATTGACCCGTAGGGTATTGGATATAGATGTGGACCCAAAGCCCTACCATTTAGGCAACACCAAGCAGGAGTAACTTAGCCTCATCAGCCAGTTCTGTGGCTCCATCACCAATATGGTGCGGTCAAATGTGAGCAAGTACAAGTTATTTAACCCTCCAATGCCTGAATTTTTAATTTCAGGGGAAAAAAACTTTCGTTTTTATTCTATACTTTCATAGTTATCAATATGTATCACAACCAAATGTATTTGAAAAATATATTATTTATGTTTTTAAAATGTAAACACCTTGTCATATTCGTCCATAGATTTATAGTACAAGAATAAAAATGCACCTTCATTTCTATATTATTTTTCATCTTATTTTATTATTAAATAAAAAAACAGGAAACTTATTTTATTTATAAAACATAATACAAAGTTTATTTATTTATAATTTTAGTTAGTGCAGAATTGAACAAAACAATTTTGTGTGCGCGTGATACAAAGATGAATTTTACATTTGTTTCAGAAAAATACTGGTGCACTTTTACCATTTACATTTTTGCATCATCTTCTGTTTGTGATCTCAGGGTAATGGGGAAGACCATCCAAACAGACATCTCTCACGGGAATACTTTTGGTTCGAATAGCAATATAATTAAAATTTTATATTGCAAAGTCAAATTTTAAAATAAAATATATTATATATACTTATTTCATCCATATTAGCATCTGGTTCCTTGTCTGAGTCAGTCCTGCTTCCATCTAGATCATAAGTTCACTGTTTTCCATAAAACAAACCACAATCCATGCTGTGGTAATTTTTGTCACCATCGATTCAAAAGACGAATGTAGCGAATTCATTACGGTCTGAAAAAGTGGAAATATATAATAAATATAATGTTTTATGAGTATTACACCTTTGACATAAAACTATAGTTTCATGAACAAGTACAAAAATTTCGACACTAAAACTTCACTAGACTGAAAATTTCTGTAAAATGCACTGACCGCTAATGCCTACTGAACCTCAAACACACAATCAGTCAAAACACATGGCACTATTCAAGCACTTTGCAGCTAAAATGTGGGATTAGCGGTATGCATCTGTACTAGGACAGTGCGACAATTACATTAACATCATCATTGCCTTCAATAATTTTGATACTAGATACCTTTTAATTAAATGTTTTGAAAACTTTGCACAAGGCGTTATAGGGTTAAGAAGTCAGAGCTGTTCAAAGCCAAATTAGAAGGTAAAAGAGAGGTTTAAGTCCTTTGTATGGGACATGTACCCCTTGAACTTCATTGACAAATTGATGGTGCTGGATCCCACACAACCCATTGATACTGACAATGTTCTCAACCAGAACATCTGGTTTGGCCCCATGCTTTAGACACTGTCCATACAACTGAAGTCCATGTTCAAGTATCTAGACTTACCTTACTTTTCTTTACTTCTGGATTAACATTGGCTCTTCCGCTCTTCATAAAATGTTGCATTTTCTGGTTTACTAGAAAGTTATATCTTCCTGGTTCTTCTTTAAGATGTCTAATTTAAAGCAGCAGCCACAGCAAAAATCTTTCTTATTATCATTGAATTGAATGTGATTCTGTTGGATGATGCTCTATATTATGGTGTTGAATCAAGCTCCATTATATTTTCTTGTCTGTAATATTTAAGGAAATAAATTGCCATGCCTTTCTTCTGCAGCACGATTGCAAGATTCAAACCACCAACCTTTCAGTTAGAAGTCAAGAGCAAACCATTTGTAGCACCCACTAATTCAGCTTACTTTTCATTGTGGTCACTGTTTTTGCAACTAACCTCTTACTTGTTGGTTATCCTCTCAATTCCACCTACAATCTTTTTGTGTCTCTCATCAACTGCTAAGCCTTGAGCTGATGTTACCATGATTCTTAAATGAAAATCCCCACCATGAATTTAGCCTCCATTCAGCATTTGTCCATAACTCAAACTCCAATTCAAATCAGCCACACCTGTGCTCTTCTTACCTCGATGACACCAATGCAGGTGGTAGCATATGTTATCATCCCCCCTTCACCCTTCATATCAAGATGTCAAAAACACATACATTTGAATTCCACCCCCATTGTCAATGCCATTCTTCTAGGCTAGGCAATCTTTTTTTTTTCCAAACATTTCTATAGTATCTTTCTTAATTTGAGCTTGCCTCCAGGATGACTCTTAAAATTTGTAGAAAATACATCAATCCCAATCATTTCTGTTAAATTGAAATCATCTAAATCAGTGGTTCTCAAGCTTCCTAATGCTGTGACCCTTTTAATACAGTCCTCATGTTGTGGTGATTCCACAAACATGAAATTACTTTCATTGCTTCATCACTGTAATTTTGTTACTGTTATGAATTGGATGACCCCTCTGAAAGGGTCATTTGACCCCCTAGGGGGTTGTGACCCACAGCTTGAGAACAGCTGATCTAAATCATCCTTTAATTTCTGTCCTTGAAGCATTCTTGATTTTTACTATGTAAAACAGTTTTGTAGATAACATTCAACAGTTAACCAAAAGCTTGACATTTCAAACTCACCAAGGAAGAAAGAACTCTCAGTCTGCATTCATAACGATGGAAGCAAAACCAAAGTAGATAAACCAGAAAACCCTGTAGAGTCGTTCTCTGTCACACGAGGTCACGTTTGGCCCATAACAGCACCCAATAATGACAATCTTGTTTCTGTAGTCTTGAGTCCTTTTGTCCTGTCATTCTTTATTTCATTGTCTCTATTCTCTCTTTCATCATCCAACCATATGGCACTCTCTTTAAAAAAAAGTGACCAGCTTTCCCTCTTTTAATGTGTTTTCTTTTTCTAATTATAAAATCATTTTATTGGGGGCTCATACATTGTTTTTCACAATACATAAACAAGCTGTGCCAAGCACCTTCACATTTTCCTTGCTGTCGTCATTCTCCAAACATCCGCCTTTTCCCTTGAGTCCTTGATTCGGCTTTTCCATCCTTTCCCCTCTTCCCCTCCTCTCCCTTCCCCACCAACCCTCAATACTTTATAAATTCTTATTTTTCTGCCATATCTTACACTGCCTGACCTCTCCCTCAACTGATTCCTTTGATTCCCGTCCTTCCGATAGGAGCTTATGTGTATATCCTTGCAGTTGGTTCTGACTCTCTACCCCACTTTCTCTCTACGCCTCCAGCAGCTCCAATCTCACCACTGGCCCAAAGGGGCTCATACATCTTGGTTTTCCCTTATCTCCAGCTCCCCTTTCTACCAGTGTACCTTCTCCAGTCCATCTGGATTTGTAGGGTAGAGTTGGAACCATGATAGGTGGGAGGAGGAAGGCTTCAGGAACTAGAGGAAACTTGTATGAATCATCACTGCCTGGCTGCCCCTTGACTGGTCTGTCTCCTCCCCATGACTCCCCTGTAAAGGGGTGACCAATTACCCACCAGTGGGCCGTAGGTCCCCACCCTGCTCTCCCCCTCATTTGTAATGATGTGATTCTTGTTCTTTGATGCTCAATACCTGCTACCTTCAGCCCTTCTTGATCACACAGGCTGGTGTGCTACTTCCATGTGAACTTTGCTGTTTCTGCAAATGGCAACTCATTTATCTTCAAGTCTTTGAGACTCCAGACATTCAATTATTTGGTAGCTGGGCACCATCGTTTTTTTCTACTCTGTTTGCCTCTGTATCCATTTGTCTTCAGTGGTCATATTGGGAGTCAATTGGTCCATTGATTTTGATTTTTGCTCTTTGATGCCTGATTCCTGATTGTTTCAGCACCTCATGATTGCACAGGCAAGTGAGCTTCTTTTATGGTGGGTTTTGTTGCTCCTGAGCTAGATGACTGCTTGTTTATGCTGAAACCTTTAAGACCCCAGATGTGGTATCTTTTAATAGCTGGGCACCATCAGCTTTCTTCATCACTCTTGTTCATGCACCTACATGTCCTCTGTGGGCACCTTTCACCACTTTACGGCCATGCTGGCTATTGTGCTTCTTCTGTGTGGGTATGGTCTCTTCTCTGGTAAATGGTCTATTATTTATCTTCAGGCTTTTAAGACTTCAGATGATATATTCTCTGATAGCTGGGCACCATCAGCTTTCTTCACCATATTTGCTTGTGCACCCATTTTACTTCAGTGATCATGTTGGGCTAGTGAGCCTCATAGAATACCAGATTCATAGAACAATGTGTTCTTGCATTGAGGGAGCACCTGGGTGAGGGCCCAAGTCCACTTGCTACCCTAGTATTTGACCTATAGATATGTTCTTAAATTTATTCCCTCCTTATAATAGATAACTGTATTTGTGTATGGCCATTCCTATGTTTCGACCTCTGCAAGTGTCCTTTGTCTTGTAACTCTTTCCTCTATTTCCTTCCATCTTCCTCCTGTCCCACCAGTATGCTCACTTTTTCTGGTGTTTCAGTGCTTCCTCAGATTCATTGTCCTTGCTTAATCCTTACCAGATCTCCCACATCCTCCTTTCCATAGATTCCGGACCACTTGTTTCTCATCCTGTCCACAAGCCTGGACATACCCCCATCTTCTTCCCTCTCCCATGCCCCCCTGGAACCATTGGACCTGTCATTCTTTACTCCTGGCTCTGACCAGGAATGCTCCCTTCTTGATTTGGTTCAATTTGGGGGGCGGGGTGTGTCAGTCCACAATGCTTCCCCACCATGTGTTTCCTAAAGTGTCCTGTGTTGCTGTCTGCTTCAGTAGGGAGCCAGTGTGACCCGTCCTGTTGTTGTTTGCCCAGTCCTTTCTGTGACCCATTAGGTTCCCAGAGGGGTATAGTCCACTGAGCATCATATGTTGGTGTGGGGACTGGACCAGCTCTTTTCCTCTTCCTCCCTTCTTGTCTTTGTCCCTTTGGGCGTGGCATGCTGGCCCCTCCCCCAACCTGTTCTCAGCCATGCCCACTTCTAGCGATGGGGTCAGTCTGACTCTGGTTGAGTCCTGCTCTGCAGCTCTCTTTTCTTGCATCCTTCCAAGCGTCCACACTGTCCTCATGGTTGGGTGATTCGTGGTAGGAACTGCTCACCCATTCCAGTTTCTGTGGAGATAAGATCAGTACTCTGCCCCTGGGTGGGCTAGCACCCCGTTCCCTCTGTTATCCTTTCACTTTTGTCTTAACTAAGAGCTATAAATGCCCTTTTCCTTTCTTGAGGCCACTATAACCCCTTCAAGCAAATTCATTCCTTGGTTGAACTACATTTTCTTCTAGAACTAAGAACATTATTTTATCAATAAAAGTAGTCTTCTATTCTCTCTCTCTCTCTGTCTGGCATTTAGTTTCTTTTTTTAAAAAAAATCATTTTATTGGGGGCTTATACAACTCTTATGACAGTTCATACATCCATTGTGTCAAGTACTTTTGTACATTTGTTTCCCTCATCATTCTCAAAACACTTGCTTTCCTCTTGAGCCCCTGGTATTGTTCCTCATTTCCCCCCTTCTTCCCCACTCCCCACTCTCCCACAAGCCCTGATGTTTTATAAATTATTATCATTTTATCATATCTTACATCATCTGATGTCTCCCTTCATCCACTTCTCCTCCATCCATCCCCCAGGGAGAAGACCATATGTAGATCCTTGCATTCTCTTCTCCCTTTCAATCCTACCTCTCCTCCACCCTCCCTTTACTACCCTGCTCAGGACTGGTACTAAGATGGTCTTCTGCATTCTGTGCATCTTTACTCCATCATAATTGCTGTGAACCAGAGGTTCCTTAGTTGGCCTACTTCCACTTTTTCAGAAAAGAAAACCAAAAGATAACCTTTGCCATTAAAACCTCCTGGCAATTGACAAGTTTTGTACTACAACAAATAATCCAGGAGAACATGGAAATATCTGCTTTTGCAGTCCCACTGGGTCCTTCCAGTTTCCCCACTCTTCCACTCCTGCAACACAATCTGGCCCACTCTGAGAAAGACTGTATCAATGATTATATCCAGAGGGTCCCTGTGGGGAAGTGTTTAAATTGTTTTATACTAACGAGAAAGAACTGACAATACGCTTCCATAAAGATTAGAGCTTTGTTAGAACAAAAATCAAATTCTGGAAAGAGGCCAAACTTATTGAAAGAAACTACAGTGAACCCCTTTGACCATTTCCCTGAAATATTCATTAAACCAGGTACTGAAACCACTCCTGAATGTCACCTTTCAGTAATATAACACATCGGTTCATAACATAAACAGTATCACTTATGACTACTGTGGTCCTTTAAAACTTATCTCTGTAAGTCTAGAACGTTAACACTTAACCTGAAGGAAAGACACAAAATGCCAGGGGGCAGTGACAGTGGAGGGGTTGGGGAAACGTTAATTGAATGGAAATGAGAATGCTGACACATTGTTAAAAATGTAATGAACAATACCAACTGGTATGTAGAGAAGTTGCTAAATGAGACTCTAATTTGCTTTTTAAGTTTTCACCAAAAAACAGTATAAGATATTGCTTTAAAAATAAGATAACAGTCCTGGAAAGCTTGGAGGCCTGTTCTACTTTGTCCGCTAGGGTCTTGGTGAGTTGGCATCAATGGACAACAGTGGACTTTTATAATATCCTGGAGAGGAGGGTAAAGAAAACTTCCCAAGGATAGTCACATCCAATATGTGCTCAAGAATAATTTATTGTGATGTATCACTTTGCATCCTAAAAAGCTATCTCATCTCATTTGAAAATAATGCAAAGCGTTTTATTTTCTTAACTCATGAAGGATAACAAATAAAGTCCCTTTTGAAATGAGAATCACGATTACTAAATAAATGAAAACACGCAAGGCTATGCAATAGAAAGTACAGGGTAGAGAACCCTTTTTTATACACCCATGGTAACATTTCAGAACAGCTTATCGAATGTAATGGTGGAATTTCATTGCTCCTGAGGAAAAGGGAACCCCAAGCACACTATAAACACATAAGGACTACCCTTTCAGTACATACATAAACCCCAAACCAAACTCCCTGCCACTGAGCTGATGTAGACGCATAGCGACCCTCTAGGACAGAGCAGAAAACTGAGTCTTCATGAGCATAGAGGACCTCCCTCCCTCCCTCGAGCTGTTATTGGTTTGGAACTGCTTACTTTGTAATTAGCAGCCAAACCCATACCCTATTGTGGCAGTCATGTGGTTATGTTAATTTCATGATTGAGATGTAGGGGTGGAGTCTAGCCTGTTCATCTGGAGATAGCCATTGAGTAGCCAATGAGGCCTTCGTGTGGGCATGGCTTTCTCCTGAGGCTTCTGGGAAATCTCGCGATATTCCCCTTGTGACAATGAGGAGCTATCTCAGAGACAATGAATCATGGATAAGACAAGATGGCATCGTCTGAGGAGCTACAGGAGAAGTCACATGGCTTTGCCCTGATGGAGTCAGACCTCTGAAGCTGGAGAGGCCACCTGGGGCCCCCTGCCAGCGATGAGTTGCTTCTGCTACCGCAGGATGATGTTGATGTACCCTGAGCCCTGGAAGTGAGGAGCCATAGGGAGACCCCTGCCAGCACTGGGATTCTGCACCCACTGACCTGTGACTTCATGAGTCAGAAGAAGACATTACAAACTGTTATCAGGCATATGGACTAATATCAGACATGACTTTGAACTAGGCTGGGCTGGGATGTTTTCTCAGTGTTCTATTCCTTTTTTATATAAGCCATTCCCTTATATCCGTATGCATGTCTATCAATTTGTTCCTCTAGTCTACCCGGACTAACACACCTACTATGCCACCAGGGCTCCTATAAATACATGGCACATTCGAATATCTGAAATTTAATTTTTGAGCTGCTGAAATGTGTGTGAACAAAAGAAAGCAATTGAATTATTTTAATTGGAATTATCATTACCTATAATCTTGTAAACTATTTCTTATAACTCCAAGAGGGGTCTTCAAGTGAATAGCGGAAACCTTATGTAGAGCAGGGAAACATTGAGTGATTTAGTGCACAAACATGTTTTCCTTAGATTGGAAGGCACTCAAAAATATAACTAAGGAAGAGTTATCTGAAAGTGAAGTCCATCTTAATGATGTGGAGAAAGAAAAATATCAAGAATTTCATTTGCTGACAGAGCATGGCCCATAATAAGAAAAAACAGATGCAAATATTCATTAATAATTGGAATGTGGAATATGTACACTAAGAATCTAAGAATATTATAAAAGAAAAAGAAATTACATACTTTTCATATATCCATGGTAACATTTCAGAATAAATTATAGAGTCTAACAATGAAATTTAATTGCCAAAGAGGAAAATTGAACCATTCTGTTTAGTGAGCTGGACTGTACTGATATTGGCAGTTTTTAACTGTATAATCTTACGACTTCTATATTAAGAATGACACATTGAAGAGGAATAGTGTCCCACTGGTTAACAGAAAGAATATTTCAAGATCTCTTCTGAAGTACCCTGCTGTCAGTAATGGGTTAATATCAGTGCACCTATAAGAAAGATTCATTCACACAATAGATTTTCAAATTTACACACTAAAAGTGAAGAATTTACCAACTTCTACAGTCCAAAATTGACCAAACATGCAATTAAGATGTTTCGATAATTGCTGGTAAGTGGTTATATAAAAACAAACAAAACGAACAAAGAGCAAATAATTGATGCCTTTGTTAGCAAAGGTATTTACATATTCCTTCTATTGCGGCAATCTTAACCAATTTGTCTTGGAAAAGGATGCCTTTCCTTTGGAAGAAGGAAGAGGAGATTTCATCTCATCTATTTTGGTGAGAGTTATTATGAGAGAGCAGTCCCTGGAGAAGGACAGAGTGTTTGGTAAAGGTGAACTCACTGCTATCGGATTAACGCTGACTCCTTGTCACCCTAAGGATGGGGGTAGAACTGCCCTGTGAGTTTGCAAGACTAATATTTAAATGAGTATAAAGCCTCATCATTCTACCTGATTGCAGCCGGTGACTTGAAACCTAGGGTCTTGCAGATTCTTAACAAGATGGATCACCACAGTTGCTGCCCCAAAAGGCTCAAAAGACGCAATTGCGAGGACAGTGCAAAAGCACACAATGCCGCCTTCTCCTGTATATAGGGTCTCTCTGGGGAAAAACTGTCTCCATGACCCCACCTAGCAGCAACCTAGCAGTAGCATTAGGGATGTTCACTAATAACTGATGCTGTAATTCATGAAATGCCTGTAATATCTTAGGACGTTGTGCTGAGCCCATTAAGTTATATAATTTATTTAATTTTCTTAGAGAGTCTACAAGTATAGCATTGAATATCCATGGAACACACAAACTAAGGAGGCTATATCATAACAGGGAGGCTAAATCCCTCTTGGTTGTCTCATAGTCGCAATGTTACAGAGACAAGATTTGGACACAAGATCCTTCGACACTAAAAGAAATGTCCCTTCAGCGAGTCTCTAGGTAGCACAAACGATTTGGACTTCACTGCTCATGCGAGGTCGGAGATTCACACTCACCCAGTGGTGCTTTAAAAGTGGACTTGGAGATTAGGCTTGGAGAGCTGCTTTAGGTCCGATCGTAGCAAAGCAAAGCAAACCGGGTGGAGTAATGCCATCTGTGACATAAAGGGTGGGCGCGAGTCAAAATTGAGTCAACAGCATCTATTAAGGATATCTACAATGGCATTGATTATATATGTAGCACACTCAGTCTCTTGTCTTTTCTGGAATTGGAATCTTGTCAATTTTATTACAACAGATTGGAATACCCACTCAATTAACTTCTATTCACGTATGTTAATTTGAATCTCACAGTTCAGGTACTAAACAAAATTTCTGTTTTTTTCCTATATTTCCTACCTTGACGTGTCTCTTTTCCACATTGATATGATGTGAAAAATGATGAACAGCTCCAGCATCAGTACCATATATATTTGTGCATAAGCCAACCTTTTCAGCACATTTTTAACACAGTTTTAGTGGTAACATTATGTGCCTCTGCTGATAGTTGGATCTGCTTATACTTGAATATATACAGTATCTTACAAGAAGTTCATTGTTCTTAGAGGAAATATTCAAAAGACTTAACAACTAGAGCAGCCAATTAAAACATACCAACAAGCAATCTGACTTAGCAATAAACAAGAGGATAAAGCAGTTATACATACCACCAGCCATAATATCTTAACAATGTTCCACCAGAATCTATAAATGGAATTGCCACCTAAACGAACTCCTGACTGATTATATCCCTCATCTGTTTCCTAGGGAATTCTCATAGGAGATTCTGATTCTTGACGCATTCAAGACGCAGTGGGAAGAACTGGGTTTGGGACAGATTTAAACATGATGATCCCAATTCTCTATTTGTAGCATGACCTTTTCTTCTGAGATCCACATCTGTTTTTCCTCTCAGGAGTTATCTTAGGCAAGGTGTAAGATTCCCCAATAACCTAGGTTAGCACAAGCTTACTGATGCTTATTTAGTAATCTGTAGTGACCCATTTCATATAGGTTTCACCACATCTTAGATAAGTCAGTGCTTAATTTTATGTCTGGGAACTCCTGATTGTGTAGGATGGTGCTGTCAGGTTGCAAAAGAGACAGATACCAGTCTTATCTAGAAGAAGAATATTTGGTATTGTGAAAAAAAATGTGAGTATGTTCACTACAGACTAATAAGTAAGCACAAATAAGTCCTGGCCTTCCATGTTCATTGAGGCATGCTACATTTCAGATGGAGTCTCGGATTATTCAATAAGTAATTCAATTTATTTTTCCTGTCCAGGCAAAAATTGTTTTTCTTCTTCTCCCAGTCAATATTTGAAAAGTTATATGATGTCGTCTACCTTGCCATGAACTAAATTATCAAAGAGAGGAAGCTAGTGAATCCAGGACCTACATCTGCTTCACATAACCCCTACCACCAGCAAAGCCCTCACATTTTTATGTTACTCAGACATGTCTAAATTCAAAGAGCCTAAAGGCACTATTCACTGAGTATCTATTGCATGACAGGCACAGAAGACAAAGATGTTGGCCCTTTTTCTCATAAAGGGAAAAGGGGAATCACAGTGGACAGTAAGATTCTTGGGCTTTCTCTTTAAACTTAAGTAGTTTGTGAGACTCAAACTAAACAAGTGTGTGAAAATATGTTCCAATTTTTACAGCACTCCTTATTGCATTCTAATTATCTGTATGCATGTGCATCCTTTCCCACCAGACCGTGAAGAAGGAAACCCGTGAAGTCCTACTTATACATCTCATAAATGTATTTTCATCTTCTTACTTGTAATAAATGCATTCCCCTCTTTTCCAGTTGTGATAAATGTCCATTGAGTTAAACAAAACACTGAGCACGCATGAATGCTGTGATGCCAAATCATGGGAAGTGTTAACCTTTGCGAAGAGACACGCGTGCAGATGTTCCACGGAAGGTTTTTTTGGAAACAAATTATAAATTATTACCCATTCCTCCATGTATTTTCATGAATGGAGTGAAACAAGGACTTAACAATGGTGTTTCACTGCCCTAAAGAAGTATGGGGTCATTATTTTACATGAGTCAATATGCAATCATTTTTAATGTCCAAGCAGGTCCCTAATTGGATTTTTTTTTAAATTCTTCTTTGAAGTACTGCCTTTCTTCTTGAAAGTTTCATAATTACTAAATGGCTTGTCAATAAAATAAAATAAAACAACATTATGCATAATGATCCTACAGGATAATATAGAATTACTCCCATGGGTTTCTAAGGCTGTAGAATTTTACAAAAGCAGATTATAATGTTTTTTTTTAACCCACAGAGCTCAGGTAAGTTCCAAGAGTAAACTCTTTCATTGAAAGCTGAGTATTAAACATTATGTTACCAAGATTTCCTGGAGGATAGGTTCCACAATAATGGTCTCCTAGAAGTATTTCCTCCTTCAAGTTTGGGGAAAACAGTTCCTTTGTTAGTGGCTAAAGTGGTGAAGATTGTTTGACCAAGTGTCAACTTAAACTGGACTCCAAGGAAGAATAGCTAATGAAATGCAATAATCATTTCTCTATGGTTTGCACCTGGCAGGATATATTGTTATTATCTTTCTAAATATAAAACATCAGTATGGACAAAGAGTTGAAATCATGTCAAGGGAAAAATAATGTGTGTCCTCCGTTCTGATTCATTGCTGATTGGTATACTGTTCTGTAACCTGCTTCTTGCTTTCTGGACTGTTATAAAAATAGCACATTCGGTGTGCACTCCCTCCTAAGAACACTGAAGGAGCTCAATGAGAGTGAAGGGAATAGAATGAATGATGAAATGTTTACCATGCAGATCTCAGCTCAACAAATAATGCAATCGTTCTCCCTCTGACTCATTCAGATTTTATGAGAGCTATTTTTAAATATATGCCTCCCTCTCTGCATTGGGCTATGCTCAAGAGAGCATGCCACACAGAAAACATTGATAATTTTAAAATGAATCCACTTCTTTGGTAGAGTATTTCTGACTCCCCATTACCTAACTCAGGGTAAAATAACACAAATATGATTAGGTATTTGGTTGGCTATATTTCTTCTACAATGTGTGTACATATAACTTCGTGTTCATAATTAATAATAGGGGATGAATTAGTGCTCAGCCAGTATTCCTCAAGAGGAATTAAAAAAAAAAAAGCTTAAGCAAACCTTGTTAAAGAAGCCTGCATCTTTGATTGACATACTTTCTTACCATGGTAGATTCATACCTGAACAGTATTATTTCACCCCCATTTCTAATAAAAACTTCAGTTTTCCTTCAGGGACTCAACCTTCTCCTTTTCTCTGTGTTTGTTTCCAGTGGGACTGATAGAAGTCCTAGCATCGTTAGCCAATCAGCAATTAGTTTAGAATGATGACAGGGTAGAACATAGACTAAAGAGTCCCATCCTAGTTCCTCATCTAACCTTCCTGAAAATAAGTCTGATTTCCAGAAGATGACTTCATTAAGAGAACCACTTTGAGGATAAAGACAACACAGAAGAACACAGAACTTCATTGTGGAAGAAAGAGACATTTTCTTGAAGCCATTTCTGATTTCCTGAATCTATCCAAAACAATTTCTTGACACTTACTTGCATCTTTAGATAAATGAGTCAATTATATATGCTATTTTTATGAGTTGGGTCTCTAACTCACAACTGAAACAAATCATGTTCATGTTCTTGCAGAACCAAAGATTCTAGTGGTGTCTTTTCAGCAAGAACTCCTGCCAGAAGTGAATCCATAATTGTATAACTACTGATTCTGCATTTAATATACTAATGACTACCTCACAAGTCTTACATGGCTGATATGAGAGCCCTAGTAGCAATGTTATGTAAACATTGCACAGTTAACAACATGATTGTCAGTTCAATGCATTAATGTTCTGGGTGACATACAGTTGTTCACAATTCTCTTGCAGAGAACTTTGGCAGGTTTTCCAGAAGTTTTTGAGTGCATGTATTCAGAAATAATGGTATACCTGGGCAATACTATTAATAGACGGTCAATCAGGTCACAGTTTAAGGACCTCATTTGGGAGGCACAATGGAGGCCAAATATAGACTTACTTCCTGCAAGACATTCCTGTTGACGAGTCACACGGAGCTCTGCAGATAGAGCCAGAGCTCTGGAGTGAGAGGAGCCACATTGAGACCCATGCCAGTGCTGAACTGATTCTTCCACCACTGGATCTACAAGACATTCCAGCCACTGGCCTCTGATCAAACTGTTTTCGACATCATTGCATGGCTGCATGAGTCTAAAGAAGAATTTATGGACTAGTATGGACAAATAGGGTAATATCAGACTTAGGGACTTTATCTGGACCAGATTGGGAGGTTTTCTTAATGTACAATGTCTCTTTTATATAAAGCCCAATCGGTAAGATTTACACACATGATTCTCCCTAAATTTGCTTCTGTAGTCCACCCACATGAGCACAGGATCACAGTCCAATGATGCTGCACACAAAGGTCCTCAAACTACTGCTCACGGACCACATGTATCCCTCTGAGGACAGTTATATGGCCTGCCGGGTGTTTTTGCTGCCGCTGCTGCCCTGCTTAGCATCTGACACATCCCAGGCCCATAGTGAATTTGCTCATAGTTTTCTTTTTTTAAAAAAAAAAACTGTATTTTGGCCCTCCAGTGGCCCCCTGCTTAAAAAGTTTGAGAACCTCTGCAGGGTCACTATAAGTTGAATCAACTAGATGACAGTGAGCTTATTTTTCGTTTTAGGTGTTTTGTTTTGTTTTTTGGTTATTAGCTCCTCAGTTCTGACTTTTTGAGAGTAAATCCTTATACATCCCTCTAATTAATTATTTCAGGAATTTTGATGGGGAAAATATGAATCAAAATAAGGATTTAGGCTACTCCACATATCGTGCATGGGAAATATATATTTGTTTTGACATCATTGTTGAAAGAATTGTTCGCATTTATGGGACCTCTGTCTATACAACTTCTGTCTCTCCTCAGGTTAAACCAGTCCCATTCCTTCAAACTCTGAGAGAGAAATTTATCAAACTGTCAAAGACATTATTGACATTATTAAGATTTTACTAAGCTTAAAGACATTATTAAACTTGAAGTAAAAGGAAAGCACTTTTTCATCTTTCCACCAAGAGGTGGAAAGCACATAGCAAAGTGCACTCCTCCCTTTTATGTTAGCCCACTCTTTTCCTTTTTCAGAGTAAGATAGCCACTGACGCTAGTCAACCTGACACGTTGAGTCTCTTAGTATGCCATACAAGAGGTGTAGGAAGACCTTTTCCCAGGCTAGGAAACCTACAGCATCGCACCTTCACAAGCAACCATCAAAGTTCAGTGGCTTTAAACAACCAAAAACCAAGGAAAGAACTCTTTCTCATTCACTGGGATTCTTTTGTGGTGCTGGACAACTCTCCTTTACATGGTGGCTCAACTTGCACTTCTGCATTAGCATCTGCTTCTACAATGGCTGAACTCAGAGAAAAATATGGGGAGGGGAGGTTGCATTAGCAACTACATCTACCAGAAAAAGATATACCATTTACATGTGAAAACCATTGTCTAGAAATGATTGCATGAACTCACCCACCCACATGTAATCCTCTCATGTGCCGGCAATTAGAGAACCACTAAATTTAAAATCTTTCTCACCTCTACTTCATAAAATAAAGGTACCCATTCTATTATTCTTCGTCTCTGAGGTTCCAATCCAAATGGAAACAGAAATAATAAAATTTATTTTAAGATTCAACCTTTAATTTTACGTGCACAATATAGTTACATAAATATATATATATATATATATATATATATATATATATACCCATGCACACGTGCAAATGTCTGGATTTGTGTTACTATAGAAAGCCTGTTATACAACCATACACAATGAAAGATACATGCACACATTCACACGCATTTATTTTCAGTAAATTTTCTCAAAGTAAACACACTCATGTGACACTTCCAAAAGAGAAAATGAACAGAATCCCCACCTCTGACCACTTTTATATCATTATCCCTTAGTCACAACTCAACCCACAGAAAACTATTCTGTTGATATCTTTCACCATACACGGGTTTTGTCTGCCTTTGAATGAATTATTTTACAGCTAGCTGTTTTCACAAATATTTCAGGGGGCAATTTATTTGTTTTTAATGCAGTTGTGATATTGCATTGTTCTGTACTATTGCCATAGGTAAATACAATTCTTCTCTGAGTAGGCATATAGGTTGGTTACAATTTTGCATTATTATGTGTATTGAGCCTGTCTGGGGTCATTTTTATAAATGTATTCTGGATAAAGACCTGAAAATGGAATTGCTGATCATCACTATAGGGACCCTGACAAGTGGATGAACAAAGTGGTTGTGCAAATTTACACTTACCCATTTACATTAGTCTACCAGTCATCCCACTTTCTTGGTAATACTTGGTATCTTCAAGTATTTTTATTTTCAAAAATTAAACATAGGATGAGTAGTAATCTTTAATAATCATTAAAGTTTGGATTTGCATCTATGACTCATAAAATTCAGCACATTAAAAAATATTGTTTTCTGAACTGAGAATGATGATGGAACCAAATATACAAATGTGCTTGAGCCATGGAAATATGTGTGTATGACCCGCCAATAAAATGATTTAACATATATATTTAAATATATATAATTTTCCTGTTGATTGTCCTCTTGTGTAAAGTGCCTGTTCAAGGATTTTGTACATTGTACTTTTGGGCCTTAACATATTCATATTAATTTTTAGGAGTTCTTTATTTTGGATGTGAGTTCTTTTTCACATATATGAAGGGTGTTCAAAAAGTTTGTGGGAAAATTCCTTGTCTTTTCATTTTTTTTTCCATGATTTTTTTAAAAGACCTATTGGTTTTCTTTATTTAATTTATTTTCCTTTAAATTTTGTTATTATGAATATTTTAAAGTAGGCTATTAAATATTTGTGGATAATGTGTGACTTTCTAGAAAACTGAATTATGACCATGTTTTCACTGTAAGAAATTTTTGCCTTCCATCTGGTCTTAAAGATACTTGTCTTGGTTTTCCTGGGATCATTATTGTTTTATCAATCACATTTAGATCACAATGTATCTAAAATTGATTTTTACATATCACATGATTGAAGATAAAGATTCATTTTCTTCTCTATGGATATTCAATAGATATCCAATTCAACACCATTTTTTGAAGATAACATCTGATGCCACAGTTATTACTACTCAATAGATCTTGTAGTGTTTTCATTTTATATGTGTGCATATATGTGTGTATACATACATATATAAAACACCAAAATTAGATTCTGAAGAGAAACAGTAGGTATCAGTACCAGACTGAAATACAGCTTTTAAAATTATCTTTAAAGTAACTGAAAATAGGTAAGATTACTACATTAAGGATTCTAATGGGAAAAAGGTAGTGTAGGCAAGAAGAAATCAGTAAATGAAATCAAACACACTGTGCTCAAGTCAACCCTGATTTGTAGCACCCCTGTAAGTCAGTGCAGAGTTGGCCTTTGGGGTTTCCAAAACTGTCACTCTTTAGAAAAGAAGAAAGCCTCATCTTTCTCCCCCCAGGAAACTGTTTCAATCTCAAACTGCTGAGCTTGCAGTTAGCAGCCTATTGCATAACCATTATGACATCAACACTAAGAGAAAAAAACCTAAAAAGGAGATGTAATAAATCAAAATTACTACAGCATACATGAAGAAAGGCTTTAATATAACTAGAATGGAAAAGACCAATGAAAGAAGTAATGAACTTGAAGTTCCCAAACTGAACTGCAAACAGAGGAAGAGAGATAAAAAGAGACCATTCAGGAACTGTAGGTAACTGTGCATCAGGAAAAATGGAATATTATGTAACAATTTAAATACCCAAAGTAAAAGAAAAAGAGAAAGGAACCTCCTCCTCACTCATTAGTTATCTTGTTGGCTTGCATTTCTCATTTATGATAACAATGAAAAATCTACTTTGCCCATATATGTCATATCTGTTAGCAAGAAAGACTGAGATACGAGATGAGAACAATACTATCTTTGATGGTTACGATTGTGTGTTAGCTTGCCTGAGCCATGACACTTAGTGGTTTAGAAGTTACATAATGACACAATTTGGTGAGTATGTAATGATGTAACCAGCCTGTTTTATGGTCTATTGTGGTCATCCCTCATTTACACATGATGCCTAATTTTGCATCATGGCTTGGTCTTTGGACACTTAGCATGCTGGTGAGAAGTGTGTGCATTAGAAGTAATAATGATAAAGGATCTTGCATTTAGAATATCTATCAGAGTGTGACTTACTTAAATTCTGAACCTTGGTACCCATGTCTTACAATTCAGTACAGAGCTATAGTAAGTATTGAATAAAATGCAAATATAACAAGAAAATAATTCAATATTAAGGATGCTTCTCTATGTAACACCTTTCAGATGACTGAAGGATCAGTATTACTGATGTGGAGAGATGAATGATAGCCAAATTCCTTCCATAGTCTTTACTCAGTGAATGGCCATCCTAATGGCAGTAACCCAGGGAGTCTTGCACTCACAAATTCATGCCACATGGCATGTCTTCCAAGGGATATAAAGTGAAATAAAATAAGCTTCACTTCCTCACAATATCAAAGGATACCCATGCTATTTTGGGCAGTGTGTCATGGTGAGAGGATTATTATCACTTTCAGCATGACTGTGTTGATTACACCTGGAAATGATTTTTTTCTGTATAAATATTTGTTATGTAAGAACATCCTACAAATATTCAGAAGATAGGAGATGGTAGAACTAGCTCTATATTATACAAAACCCATACTGACAAGAAAAATACATACTTATATATGGGAAAGTGTAAACTGTTAAAGAAAGAAATGGAAAAACCATTATAGTCAAAAGTTAAGGTGGCAAATATATAGTAGAATGATGTTATTTTTAAAAAGAAATATTTAGGTTAAAAGCCAGAAACAAAAGACTTTGGAGAATAACAGCTATTCAAGTCACTTAGGGCGTGTGTTGGGCAAGGTTTACTGGGGAAACAAATCTAGAGACACTCATGTGAGAGAGCAACTGTATATTGAGAAAACATCTAAGCCCAGTGCATAAAAAGTCCATATGTCAGATACTAGTTCATAAAGTTCCCTTTAGATTCATGTAAACATTTATAATGATGCTGAACACAGGAAGATCACAGGCTGGTGGATGAAAAGTAATGGATCCAATGCAAATGGAAACTTCTCAGCATCAGTGCAGGTCTCCATGTGGCTCCTCCAACTCTCTGAGTGGGGTTTCCTAACAGCAAAGTGAAGCAGAGACAGAGGGTGTGGCCTGCATCCAAGGAGAAAAAGAGGAATTTCCCAGAATCCTCAGGGGAAGACCCATAAGGGGGCAACATGAGGCTGTGACAGGCAAGACTCCACCCTTAGACCCACTTATTGAGTTGACACAATATTACATAACTACCACAGGGAGCCAGTGTGAACATCATTTCTCAGGCAAACTCAATAGTCAGAGGGTGAATTACAAGGAGTGACTCTGCTGATGTGATGTTTATATCATCTAAAAATCTCAAAATTAGTCTTAGTAAAAATATACAAAGATCTCCATCACATTCATTTTCCTTCCTAAGTTTTCATTTGTTTTGTTTTAGCTTGTCTTATAATTGTTTGTCTCTCAGTGAATAGAAAGTACCTGCTTCATGGGAGATGCTTATGTGTTTCTGTATTTTACTTGAAACATATCTTATTTAAAAACTTTTGACAAAAAGAAAGATCTCATGTATTTCTAGCTCATATAACAGTATCTGGCATATTGTAGGGATGGAATGAATAAATAATTAGAAGATTCATCTTATATAAAATAATTTTAACACATAAATTATGTTCAGTACTGAAATATAAAACATACAACATATCTTGCCATGCCAAATCCAATTTTGAAGACCATTTCAAATTCCAAGCTCTGGCTAGATATTTAAATGCTATGGAGTATGATCAATATGCACATAATTATAAATCAATTCACCTGTCTTTTCTTTTTTTTTTTCCTTGTTCTTAAAACTCCTTGCAGGGCTGAGCCCCAGTGGCATAAACGGTTGAGTGCGGGACTGGGGCCTGAGGGCATGTGGCTCTCAGGGTAGCGCCCATGATCACCAGAGGCAGTGATGCTCCCCAAAACAAACAAACAAACAAAAAAACTCCTTGAAGATTCTTTGAGAGAAGTACCATCTTAACTTTCCTATCTAGAAAAAATGTCCAGATTCCACCAATCAATATCTTATAAACATTATGAAGTAGAAGGGACAATATAGAACAGTTACCAGAATTAACTAGCTAAAACCAAGATAATTATTTTGCTAAACTGCCACATGTGCTTTCAGAGAAGCCCTATTTTGGTGGATTAACTTTAATTCTCTGATGAAGACTGTTTTGCAGCTATTACAAAGTATGACAGTGAAGATCAAGTAGATAGCGGCCAAAACCAATTGATACTTAGAGGATAACTAAGTTCTCATGAAAATAGCATTTGCTTATTTTCATTCTATATGGTTTTATTGTAAAGGTTTAAATTCACAATGGATTTGAACCTTTATAATTTAAAACTTCTTAAGAGCAAGATGAAACTGCTCTGTTAAGGATTTACAGCATTGGAGACCCTGTGAAGGGTCATGGTAAATATGATTAGATTTCATAGCAGGAGGTTGGGCCCTGGTTTTGACATTCCCTATAACACTATGCATAAGAAAAATTCTCATTGTCTTGTAACTCAAGTATATAGGCTTAAGCTCAATGTTTTCAGTTTTGTCAATAAAAGCAGTTTGGGGAAATAAAGGTTTTGTTGGTTTTACCTTTGTCCTTTCAATAATTGTATTGGGGGGGGTGTTCATAAAACCATAAACAACTCAAAGGGTTCAGAAATGATTTTGTCTTCACTTCTTCATTAAGAACTGTGAAGCACTGTTCAAATCAATCAACTGAATATGACAGTCATTCCTGATATGAAATGAATTGACTTTTTTCCCCGTAGAATACAAAATGGAGTACATACCTATAAGATATTCCTGGGAATTGACAAAATGGCCATGGACTAAGGAGATTCATTAACTTCCAGAATCTGGACTGAGGATGGTCCCAAACCAGAGTATTCATTTCTTTAACTTCCTACAATATGCATTCTCTCTCAGTTCAGTTAGTGAGACCTTCTCACATTTCATACCACCTTTCATCTATAATAGCTACATTTGTTATCACTCTGCTTTCCAGACAAGCATAAACAAGAGTACAGATACCCCCATTCATAGGGAAATGACCATCTCAACATTTCTCTTATTCAAGGAGAGTCCTGCCATCCCCATCCTTTCAACCTCTCAGAGAGCTCTTCAGTACTTTGCCTCCACCAATACAAAGCCTCTCAATTCTCTTCTGGTGCAAAGAAAACTTCTGTTTCCATTTGTTTTTTCAAAGAAGGAAAAACAAATTACCTCTGTTGTGTTCTAAGAGTCCAAGAAGCAATCATGCAAGATCTCAATGGGTTCAAACATAAGAAAAACCAAGCGGATGGCGCAGGACGGGGTGGTGTTTTGTTGAGTTGTTTATAGGATCAGTACTATGAGATGAGTCTGACTCCGTGACTCCTAACAATCCCCACCACCACAACTAGACATGAACTCTTGAACATTCTCCATGTTCTTAACATGCCTTCCTAAGGCACTGCCTGTCATTCTTGGAGCTCCCAAATCATACCATGCAGAGAAACCAATAGTAGAGTTTTGCTTTGTGGTTGAGTTACAGGAAAGTTTGGGGCATCTATATGAGACTTTATTGAAAAATGTGCATCTCCCTCATGTGACATACCTTACAAAATAGTGGGGAAATATTACAATTTGAATGTATATACAATTTCAAAATAAAATCTGATGAACACTATAATTGATAAGTTTATTGTAAATTTTATCTTAGAAATGAATACTTCTAATAAAGTACTTCTAATGAAAACTTTGATCAAAAGTTTTGCTAAATTGCTACTTTAAAGTTTTTAAATAATTTTATTGATGTGTAATACAAGTATCAGATATTTCAATGGCCTAACCTTATGAAAAATAATTGTGCAACTACCACTATTGATTTTATCTTTTCTTCATTCTTATGCTCATTATTATCCATTCTTCATCTTTCCCACCCTCCCATTCCATGACCCTAAAAAATTATCTTTAGATAAGTAATATGTAATTATTTCAATCCTGTTTATGAAATTCTAACAGGTAAAAGTGTAAAATTCTTCCTTTTCTGTCACTTGCAAGTGTCATTTTTGAAATTTTTTGGGTGATGTAAATGTTCTTCAAACTTACATAGCTTTTAAAATATCAAGCATTCCCTAATTATAATGTAAAACTGCCCACAGCTGATTTCAGTGTCCCTAAAAGTGCAAATGCCCATTGCCACTGAGCTCATCTTGACTCATTGCAATGCTACAGGGCTGGGTAGAATTTCCCTGGAGGGTTTCTGAGGTTATCATTCTTTACAGGAGCAGAAGACAGCCCCATTTTCCTCTGGAGAAGCTGATGGGTTCAAACTGCTGACTTGTTAGCAGCAGAACACTTTGATCACTATGCCCCCAGAGGTGCAACAAAGGAGTTACATGCAGCCATGATATTGAGGCCTGGGCAGGCCCAGGCACTGCTCTGTTCTGTTGCACACGGGGTTACTGACTTCATGAGACTCCTAATAATTACAGGACAAATAACGAGAAAAAGACATAATTTCTCAATAACTGCAAAAGTTGAGATTCAGTGGTACCACCTAAACTTACCTTCCAGAAGCATTTGTTGACCACCCCCCTCCTCTCCTTTGACTCTATCAGCTCGGGCTGCTTCAGTCATGCTGAGCGACTGAGAACAAGCACCTGGCGTGTGCTGGCATCTGGTTACTGAAATAGTCAAAACAGAGTAACTCAGCCATGCTTGGTGGAGCAGAAAAAGCACCATCAAGGACCGGATGCTTCTAAACACTCTGCTTCCTGCAGAGACTGCCAATTGCATCAGGCAAGGAAAGGTATCCAGGTGGGACTATGACGTCGTGATGAAAGGATAAAAGAAAGCGCAAGTCACCCTGTTCCTTACCTCACCCACCACCGTAATGACCGAAGATTCGAAGTTTGCCTGCACACATATAATACACTTACCGTGCTGCAAAACAGACTCACATCAGGATGACTTTTTGTCTTCAGTAATTTTACAAGAATCACTCTTGTTAAGTCATTTACAAGAATGACTCTTCATTGGTTCCTTGACCTGGTTTCCAGTCCTGGTTTCCTGTGGATCCATTATCTAGATAATAACGCACAGTTGAATGTTCTGTTTTGTTTAAAATTTCACATTTATTACTTGGATGATTTTGTCAAAATATACTTTTTATCCCCTCCAACTCTCCCACTCTAGTCTGAGCTTTCATTTAGAATGGTAAAAAGTTTCCAATTATTTGACCCCCAATCCATTAACTAGACTTTGCTCTGGAACCAACAGACCGATTTTATGATATAAATCAGAGTATACCATTCCCATTTTCAAACCCTGTAAGCCACTCACAGAACTAAATATATAGCATTAACATGGTCACCTGGCTTCCAAACATCTAGTCCTGGATGCCTCTTGAATATCTTTCATTTACCTTCATTTATTCTTCTCCCATTGTGGTTTTCTGCCCTTTGCCTCACTCACTCCCTTTCTCTTCTTCCTGTGCTGCCCTTATTAATGTCACTTAGGTCTCTCTGCTCATGTTTCAGCTACTGAACATTCTGTCTAAAATACTCATTGGTCACTTTATTCATCCCCATGCCTTAATTTACTTACTCTGTATGATGTGCCATATAGTTATGTGCTGACTTGTTTATTTATGAATTCTCTGAAAAAGGCAAACTTCATTAGGGCTCATTACTGTGCTATGCCCAGGGAATAGAATAGAGTTGGGTGCATAATAAGCAGTGCTTTAATGTTGAGTATTTATGTGCAATATTATTTCGTGGGACAGTCTATCTCTATCCTGCCCAGCACATAATTTCATCACCTAAGCTCATACACAGCACCTAAGTTAAGATGTGCCATGTAAATAGGAGTTAAGTACTAGAGCAACTCAGAAGAAAAATTATTTTAATCAAACTTATTTTGAGTATTGTGTAAGATCTCCCTACCTGAGTCATTTCCTTCTACATAAGTTTAATCTATTTTGGCAGTTTTCTATTATTGGCGACAACACAATTGTTCAGTCACTTGATAAACTTGCACTTTCATTATGTTTGGCTGGGTAGAACACCCTGGACCAAATCTATTATGGTTTATTAAAACTTTGTCATTCTTCTAATCTAGAACCTGAATAGAACTTTGGGTGGGATTTGGTATTACCCGCTTATAGTTTATATATCGAAAGAATAACTCACTGGAAGAACAGGTTTTCTATGAAGTCTGCATAAGGTTTAAGCTTATTCAACACTTTTGACCCCTGACCTAACACAGTTGAGGTCAGTCCGAGGAGAAATCAACTGTTTCACATTATTGAATTTTCTGCCTTCCCTCATCATTCCTCAAGAAGAGAGGACAATTTTTTCTTTTTATGCTTCAACAGTTCACATAAGAATTCTTTTAAAAATGTATGATTGTTTCTCTGGGTTATTCATCATAATGTAACATTTTTTAAATTTCTAACCTTCTTCATTATTAATTTAAATGTATAAATTAAATTTTAATATAATGATAATCTCTTACAGTATTGAGATTCATAGACAGTTTTCAATTCAAACTAAATGACCATAGAATGGCATGCTAAGTGTTTAGCTAGTGTTCCTGATCAGATGTTTTTTTTTTCTAATTGAAAATGAATATAGTGTTTTTGGTTGTTATTAGATGCACAAATTGAAATATATGAAAAAATATAATATAGAGAGCAAAAACTACACATAATCTCATCACTAGTAAAATGATGGTATAATTTCTTTTTTATTTATAGTCATACTTCAAATGAAAATTAAGACTATCATGTTTATTTATATGATTTTTAAGACACAGATTTGAATCATATGTAAAGTTATATATTATTTTACAACGTGATTTTATTTATTTATGTATTTATTTAGGCATCACTAACCTCAGGTGGTGGGAGTAGGAGGCCCAGCCTTTGCTCCTGGGAGCTGGAATTGAACCTCCAACCCAGTGGGCCGCAGTCCCGTGCACAACCACTACGCCCCCAGGGCTGAGCCTTTACAATGTGATTTTAATGGCAACAAATGATTACACTATTTTTCATCTTTTTATAGCTTGTAATTCTTTTTTTTATTTGGTTATTTCTTTTTATTTTACTTTTTACTTTTAATTTTATTTTATTGAGGGTTCTTAAAGCTCTTACCACAATCCATATATATATCCATTTTGTCTAACACATCTTTACATATGTTGTCATCTTTTTTTTCTTTTTCTTTTTAAATAACTTCATTGGGGGTTCATACAACTGTTATCACAATCAGTACATATATCCATTGCATCAAGCATATTTGCATATTTGTTGCCATCATTATTATCAAAACATTTTATTTCTACTTAAGCATTTTCTCCCCTCCCTTCTTCACCATTCCTCTCTCACAAACCCTTGATAATTTATATAATTTTTTCATATCTAACACTATCCAATGTCTCCCATCACTTACTTTTCTGTTGTCATATTCCTTTGTTTCATTATTTGTTCTTAATTGGAACATCTGATTGCTTTTATTGATTTTTCTATATGAATATATTTGAACATTTTCATATGCAAACCTTCTGAATAATCAATGAGCATTTCATTAGAGTAAGGATGTACCAATATTAAGTTTCAAGATCAAAGTATATGTAACTTTAATATACTTTATTAATATTCCATGTAATTTATATATTATTTTTGTAAATATTGTACCTATTTCATTACAAAAGTACTAAGGAATATAATCATTTCACGTCACACTGACAGGGTTAGTTATTATAAGACAAAAATGTACCAATCTAACAGAAGTGGAGTGGTGTCTAGCTACATATTTTGTTGACTAAATTTGAACATTTTAAAAGTATATTAATTAACCTTTCCAAAAATTTTGTTTCAGTTTTTGTGTGATAGCTACTGCTTATTATATTGTAAACTGTTCAATCATGTAGCTTAGCTTTTAGTTTGAAATAGTTCTTCATATAAGAAGAGTACAGTTCTTAAAAAAGTTGCACATTGTTGTTTAAGGTATTTTTCTGTGCACTATTTCAGTTGAGTACATTATGTCAAACTTGAGGAGAGTCAGTGGCATAGTGACAACATGTTGGACTGCTACCCCCAAGATCAGCCATTGAAACCACCAGCCTCTTTACAAGCTTTCTAGTCCTGTAAAGAAGTGCCAGAGTAGACTGACAAGAAGCTGCCAGAGTTCTGGATTCTGGATATTGAATTCTGGATTCTGAAAAGATCATAGAACAAAGGATATCCTTACTGATATGAGAGAAATCTTAGCTCAAAGTAGAGACCAAAAAGATGTTCACTTCTGTATAATTGACTATGTCAAGGTATTCAACTGTGTGGATCATAACAAACTATAGAGGAGATTGGGAATTCCAGAACACTTCATAGTGTTCACTTGGAACTTGTACATTAACAGAATCAGAGAATACTACATGATTAAAAGTTCACTCAGTCTTTTATTGCATTATTAATAAGTGTTAATTCAAAATAACTATGAAACAGCAATGATAAAATTAGTTTATCATTAATTGACCTCTTTATTACAACTATTTTTCAACAACACAAATCACAAATTATTTATACACATGGACCTTACCAGATGTGGTTTTCAGGATTCAAATTCAACTACATCTCTGATAAGTGACAGTCTTATTACCCAAAGCAAAATCAAGGAAATCATTTGCTAATATCCAAGTTCAGGAAGAAGCTAAGGATAAGTAAAACAAGTTCAAGAGATCCAAGATTTATCCCTGAGTATGACCCACTGGAATTAAAAAAAAACAGTTTGGCATACTGAACACTCATTATCAAGACCAGATAGGTTGTGGAGCGGCATCAAGAACACCATACATGAAGACAGAGAAGGCTCATTTAAAAGACTGGAAAGAAGGCTGAGCCCCGGTGGCATAAGTGGTTGAGTGTGGGACTGTGGCCCCAATGGGTTTGGTGGTTCAAATCCAGCAGCGGCTTTCAGGAGAAGTGCTGGGTAGCTCTCACGACCATCAGAGGACAGTGATACCCAACAAGACTGGAAAGAAAGAGAGGATCAAAGTAAATTTCAGAAAAGATTCTGAGATTTTCTACTGAATATAAGGTAGCTAATGCAAATGGAAAAAATAATGAAATAAATAACTGAACATATCATTTCAGAAGTCAGTTCAAGGAGGCAAAGTATTAGAATGAAATGTGCAAAGACCTGGAGCTTGAAAATCAAGAGGGAAGAACACTCTCAGCATGTTACACTGAAGCAGTAGAAGAAAACTTCAATCCTTGAGTTATAATATTGAAATATTCTATTGGTGAAATATTAGACAATGTGGGAAGAATCTAAAATATATATAGAATTAGCACATGGAATACCTGTACCAAAACATAATTAATTGACACACAACCATTCCAATAAGTAGTATGTAGTATTGAAGGAAGAAGTTTATGCTTCATAGAAGGAATTAGCAAAAAAACAAAAGGAATTAGCAAAAAAAAACAAAGCTCCAGAACTTGACAGAATGCTAATTGAAATATTTCAACAAGCTGAGGCAGTACCGGAAGCACTCATTCACTCCTGTCTCTTAAGAAATTTGAAAGACAGCTACTTGACTAACAGGTGGCAGAGATCCAGATGTCTTTCCATTCCAGAGAAAAGTGACCCAGTAGAATGTAAAAAGTATTAAGCCATATCATTAATGTCATATGTATTGAGGATAATTAAAGTTACTACAACTGGACACTGACAGGGAAATGCCAAAAACTCATGCCAGATTCAGACATCAATGTGTAACCAGGGATATCATTGCTGACATCAGATGGATCTTGGCAAAAAGTAGAGAATATCAGAAAGATATTCACTTCTGTTCATTGACTACCTAAACGAATACATTCTACTGTGTGGAACATAACGAAGCGAGTTTAATGCTGAGAGCTCTTTAAGAACTCTTCATTGCTTTAATGCAGAACCTTTACATATACCAAGAGGCAGTGGTTGAATAAGAACAAGGTATCAGCTACACCCTGGTTTAAAATCAGTACAGATACCCATCCAGGTTGTATCTTTTCACAATACTTATTACATTATTTTTTGCTGAGCAAGTAGATCAAGAACTCGACTATGTAAAGAAGAATGCAACATCAAGATTGAAGAAAATTTCACAGCCTCCTGTGATATAGAGAATTCTTTCTTGCTGAGTACCAAGATGACTTGAAGCAGTTACAGATGAAGATTAAAGACTACAGGCTTCAGGGTGGATTACAACTCAATCTAAAATTCTTACAACTGAATTCTTACAACTGAAGCAACAGAAAACATGATTAATAGAAAAACATGGAAGCTGTCAAAGATTTCATCTTGCTCAGATCCACACTCAATACTCAAAGGAGCAGCAGTCAAAAGCTCAAATGGCATATTGCCTTGGGCAAATCTGCTTCACAACACCTTGTTAATGTGTTGAAGAGTAAGACAGTCACTTTGAAGACAATGGTTAATTTGATCCAAGATGGGATATTTCCAATTACATCATATGATTGGGTAAACTGAACAATGAATAAGAAAGACCAGAGAGAAATTGATCTTTTCAAATTACAGGCTTGACAAAGAATTTTGAAAGCACCATGAGCTGTAGACAAGCCAACAGGTCTATGTTGGAGAGCAAGGGTGGTGACACTTTGTCTTCAGATTTGAGGACATGTGATGAAGAGACTGGTCCTTGGAGAAAGAAACTGTGTTTGTTAAGAAAGAGTCTGTGAAAAGAGGAAAATCCCTGACAGGATGGATTGACACAGTGAACTTTAACAACAGGTTCCAACATAACAACTGTCAGGAGTTACTCTGAGTTAGAGTCAGACTGGTAGCATCTAACAAGACTGTTGATTCCTATGATAAAATATTTAAAATTGATGCTGAGGCTGGCAGCGCCCTTTTCCCTAGTATTCTGCCTTTTGGTGAGTTATAAGGTAAAGGATTCAATTTAAGAATAAGACTTTCTTTATCAAAATCCAAATGTTGATATTAACCACTGATTTCAACCCTTGACAAAGAAAATAAAAACGAATCCAATTTCCTCTCAGAAGCATCTCACTTTAGAACTCTATTCCAAACATGTTTTTCCTTTTGATAAATTAAAGGCTAAAATATAGTTCATGCTCCTCTTCCAAGCTGTGTGACCTGCAAACATCTGAAATATTTTAGAACTAGCTGAGCTCTTTGCCAAGGGTTTTAGCTGTAAGGTAACGAACTGAAGAGAAATAATTCAAAACGAAAATTCTAACTCTAACTACAAATTCTCTGTTTGAGAAAAAGTAGAAGGGTGGAAACTTTTAAGTCTTTGTGTCTTCCCAAGAATGAGTAAGATAAGCAGATTTTTTTTAGAAGAAAAGTTGGAAGATGGGAGACATACATGAAGATAAACCCTGGGGTAGCAGGGATCTGAAAATAGACAGACAGGAAAGCAAAAGCTACAAATGAACAGAAGTTTGTTGAAAAATGCCAAAGATAATAAAAATGACATTGCTTTTTAGAAATGTTCAGGACAAGAAGAACAAGGCCATAACAAGTCCACTGCTTGGGGGCACATGACATAATTCTAGTCGTAGAGTTAATGCATGGAATGACAGAAAGAGTGCATAAAAACAGTCCTCACCAGGGAACAAATGAAGGCCAGAGCTAGCAAGAAGAAATTAGATAATGACAAATGAATAGACCTACCCTTAGGAGATAAAATAATCAGGCTTACAAGATTTGGAAAACAGAACAATCCACAGGAAAAAGAGTCAAGAGCTCTCATTGATTGGAAACTCAGTATGAATCAGTGGTTCGTAGTGTGGCCAAAAATGGTCACCCTCACCCTAAGGAACACTTAGAGAAATATCGAATTTCAGTCTTCCTCTCTGGAATTTAATCAAGACAAACCTCTTTCACTACTTACTTTTTATCAATGCATACCTATTCTGCTTTATTCAGACATACATGCTTTGACTTTAGAGAGATAGGTTGTGTGAAGGCTCACCTACTGCTCACAATTTTGACTGAAATGTGAAAAGCCTGTTATAGGAATCTTAAGAAGTGTTTGGAAATTTTAGAAAATATTTGAATGCCTTGTTTTCTGTTATACTAGAAGGTAGAACTGAGAAAAGTTCACAGAATTCATAAAAATAAAGATGCTAGAATAATATATAGGTAGCTTCTGAGTTGTGAATGTCCAATTTGCATAAAACACCTTGTAAGGAACCCATCTTATAAAGTATATCAAATTGAAATTAGACATACAGAAAATGGTTTGTAATGAAAACATATTTCTTAGTAATATGCACCAGAATATTATTCTTATTATTACTGTATCATGTTAAAAATGTTTTAGTGGAAACAGAAATGTTTCTTTAATGATTTTTATGCAAAGAATGGCATATTTTATTGTAATTCACACATTTGACTAACTGGCATTGGAAACTATGTCCCCCAAATGTGACAACTTTGTTAAACTTTGATTCAGAATATTATGTAATTATCCTCCATTTTATCATCTGATATAATTATTTTATGTGGTATAAATTTTAGCTGTTAGGTTAAAAAGAAGGATGCGATATACCGAATTAGGTTGTCTTGAGTCAATTTCTCCCAGACATGGCTGAAAGGGACAGTGATAGCTAGATTTATCATGTCAGCCAGACAAATAGGAACATGTGGGCAGAATTTAATCAAGTCACAGCTTGATTGGAGGACAACAAGATTAAATGGCTCTGTAAGGCCTGCCCCTCTCTCTCTTGCTCTCTGGTGATCCAGGTAGCATGCTACTGCATTGGCTAGTCCCCTGCCTAAGCTGCTTGCTGCACAAGCTGTGGCCTAAGCCAAGCCAGGGATCATGTCTCTTGAGCTTGAGACCAGGGAGACCTGAATCGCCGTGCTGCTGGTGAGTGCATTGCTTGAGCTTGAGGCTGGTTGATCCCGTTACTATGCATCACTTGAGTTCAAGATCCCATTAGTGCCAGCGTCATTAAGCTCCTCTGCTACTAAACTGACTGGAGGTTTTCCTGGATATCTGCTGCCTGTAGGCAGACTCTGCCTGTCTTGCCAGAGAGCGTCCTATCCCTTGGACCAAAGTCCTTGTAAATTGAAGCACTTGCGGTATCTTAACTGCTCCACAAAAGTGAGCTGAACTGAGTTCTCTGTACTCTACTGCTGTGTGGACTAATTACCTGTTATATTTCTTCTCGTTGTATAAACCTATCTATCTCTTATACATTTATGATTATATATATATATATATATATATATATAATGATAAGTGTTCTGGTTTTGTTTCTCTAGAGAACCCAGCCTAACACAACAACCTACTACCTTCAAGATAAAGGGGCACACTTCTCTTGGACCCAGGATGCCTGTGCTGAAAAACTCTTATGACTAAGGGGAAGACTGATGACAAGGATCTTCCACCAGAACTAATGGAGAGAGAAAGTCTTCCTCTAGATCTGGGACTCTGAATCAGGACCCCTAACTTCCTAAGCTGTGAGGTAATAAAAGTCTGTTTTTTAAATTCCTCCACTGTTCTGATATCTGTTACCAGAGAACCAGACAGCAAAAAGAGTACCTGTTTCCATTTGTTTTCTAATTCAATTTAAGGACCAACATGATATATTTGAACTTCAGGACTGCAGAAATATATATATATATATATAATATATATATTTCAGGTAGGTGTTCCTGGTCACCAGAAGGATTCAGAAAGATGTCTGAAAGGACTTTAAATACATAATGAGATTTTACAAACAGGATTATAATGACCCTTTCAACTTTACCATCTACGCTAATCTACTTTTATTTTTAGCTATTATAACTGAATAGCTTCTTGCCATTATTTAGAAAAAGGGATTGAAGCAAGGTTTGCATGTTAAACGTGTGTAGACATATACAATAAGCATATAATGACATATAAATAAAATATGTAATAAAATGAGTAAATGTCTCGGTACCAAATTTTCTAATGAGTACTTATGAGGGTATCATAAATCTGAAATTGATGTGAACACAGTCTCTTTCTACCTGCATAAATTTGGGAAGAATGTTCTGTCTCACCAGTCAAACAGCTGATTCTCTTTGAGGCAGATAATTATAACCTTGAAAAGATCAGTATGGGTTGTTGAGGGTATTCTTCATTTCTCCCATGATTGTTTATTTTTATCTCTCTATAACTTTTCTAATATTTTGGAGATAGGCCTTTAAATTTTCAAATACTGTGGCTATAGAATTTTCCAATATTATTTTTGCTTCTATCCCTTTTTCTTTATATGCGTTTTTAGAAGAGCCTCTCATGGTGCAGTGATTAAATATTGAGCTGCTAATCAACAGGATGTGAATGGAAGTCACAAAGCTGCTACACTAGAAAAATATCTAGAAATCTGTTTTCACAATCATGACCGCTAAAAACATCCAATGGGGCAATACTCCCCTGTCACAAGAGTCACTGTGTGTGGGAATCCATACATGCACCTAATTTTCAGATGTGTGACCATCTTGGTTTTGTATTCATCATTTAATGCTGTGCTAACAAACAACAACAACAAAACTAATGAAATGTAGGTTGTTTGAAACAAAAATGCTAACTATTTTTTGAGTTTCTGATTTCAAGACTCTAGATCAATGGTTCTCAAGCTGTGCACTGCAACCCCTTTGGGAGTTGAATGTCTGTTTCACAGGGGTCGCCTGAATCATAACAGCAACAAAATTATAATTATGGAATAGCAATGAAAATAAATTCATGGTTGGGCATCACCACTACATGAGGAACTGTACTAAAAGGTCATGGCATAGGAAAGTTGAGAACCACTGGACTAGATGCAGGTCAGGCAAGCCCTCTGCAACAATCAGGGGGTAGGTTCCTCAAGGCTTGAAGCTGAAAGTCTCTGCTTCCAGACTCACTCACCAAGCTATTGTCAAGATTCTGTTCCACAACCCTGGATAGAAGGGTTCAATTTTTCACTAGATATGGATAGAAGAAATCTCTCAATTTCTTGTCTTGTGGATCTTTCCAATATAACAGCTTGTCTTTAAAAGGTGTGCTTAAAAACAAAAACCTAGGCTAAGCCCTGGTAGTGTAGTGGTTGTGTGCAGGACTGTAGCCCACAGGGCTGGTGGTTCAAATTTAGCAGCAGCTCTCCAGGAGCAAGGCTGGATTTCCTACTCCCACCAGAGGGCAGTGATGCCAAAAGGCAACAAAAACCCTAATTGCCCTCAAGTAGATGCCGATGCATAGTGACACTCCAGGACAGAAGTTTCCATGATTGTAACTCTTTATAGGATCAGAAAATCTCAACTTTCTCCCAAAGAGCAGTGGGAGGTTTTGGACTACTGATCTTGCAGTTAGCAGTCCACCACAAAATCATTAAACCACCAGCAAGACTAGAGTTAGATTTTCTTATATCTTAATCAAGAGTTGATAGCTCATGTTCTCTACTTGGAAAGATCCCACAGTGGTATTTTGTGTTATAAATTGGGCTGCTGAACTAAAATGTAATAATTTAAAACTGTTGTGCCAGAGAAAGTTAAGACTGAGCAAGTAAAGATTCATAGGCTTGGAAACACAGAGAGGCATTTATGCTCTGTCCTGTGGGTCACTGTGAGTAGGAATCTATTCTGTCAAGTGACGTTAGTTTCTTTTGATCTGGGGGAGTTGGAAGCAATCAATAGGTCTAGTCCACATTCAAAGGCATGCAAAGGCAGGACTTTATACAAAGTCTGAATATTAAAAGGCAAGGACCCTTAAGAAACTATTACCACAACTTGTTTAATGATCTCTACTGTCCTCTCATTTATTATATTATGTATTTATAACTGTTAGTATATAATTGCATATATTACACATTTATAAATAGTATATGCCAAAAAAGGTTACTGTCATCAAGTGAATTCTGATACATAGCAACACTACAAGACAAACTAGAACTGTTCTGTGAGTTTTCCACCATTGTGATTCTTTACAGGATTATATTGTTGTTATTGTTGTTGTAGTCTTATTGTTAGCTGTCATCAAGTCAGTTCTGACCCACAGCACAACAGAAAGAAACACCGCATGGTCCTGCACTTTCCTTACAATGGTTCCTATGGCTAAGCTCACTGATGCCGTCAGTGTCAATCCATCTCATCCAAGCCTTACTCTTTTTAGCAACCTCTCCACTTTACTAAACAACATGTCCCCTCCAGGGGCTGATATCTGCTAACAATATGTCCAAAGTATGAAATATGAAGTCTTGCCATGCTTGCCTTTAAGAAGGACTCTGGCCTCACTTCTTCCAGAAGTAAACATTTTGTTTTGTTTTGTTTCCATTTAGCAGTCCACCACATTTTCAATGTTCTTCTCCAGCACCAATTAAAATGCATTGATGAGTCTATGGTCTTCTCTATTAAATGTACAGCTTTCACATGTATGTGATGCAATGGAAAATACCATGAATTGGGTGAGGTGTTTCTTAGTCCTCAAAGCAATATTCTTGTTCTTCAATACTGGAAAGAGGTCTTGTGCACCAAATTTAGCCAATGCATACATATTTTGACACCTTTTTCAGAAGCATTGATTGCGGATCCAAGATAAAAGCCTTGACAAATTCACATTTATCTCCATTTATCAGAATGTGATTTATTGGACCAGTTGTGAGAAATTTCACCTTCCTTACATTGAGTTGAAATCCATACTGCAGGATAAAATCTTTGGTTTCATCATCAAGTGCTTTGAATTTTCCTCACTTTCAGCAAGCAAGGTTGCATCATCTGCATAATGCACATTGTTAATAAGCTTTTCTTCACTCGTGATGTCACAGTGCTCTCTATGTATTCCAGCTTCTTTGACGATCTGCTAAACAGACAGATTGAACAAGTATGGTGAAAGGACACAACCCTGACACACGCTATTCATGATTTTAAAGCATGTAGTATTCCCTTGTTCTGTGTGCACAACTTCCTTGATCCAAGAACAACTACCAAACGCATACAGTGAAATGTTCCATAATTCCCATTCTTCTCAAGTTTATCCACAACTTATGATGGTCCACACAGTAGAATGTCTTTGCAGAGTCAATAAAATGAAAGTAAACATCTTCTAGCATCCTCTTCTTTGAACCGTCATCCCTTGGACTGCAGCAATGATACCTCTTGTTCCTTATCCCCTTTGGAATCAAGCCTGACCTGGCAGTTCCTTGCCAATGAACCACTGCACCCGTGGTTAGGTTATTTTGAGCAGAATTTTACCTGTGTGCATTCTCATTGGCATCGTTCTAGAGTCTGAGCATTATGTTGGATCACCTTCCTTTGGTATAAGCACAAATATGGATCTTGTCCCGTCAGTTTGGCTAAGTAGCTGTCTTCCAAATTTCCTGGCAAAGGTAAGTGAGTGCTTCTGTGCTTCCTTGGCTTTCTGAAACATTTCAATGGTAGTCCATCAATTTCTGGAGCCTTGTTTTTGGCTAATACATTCGGAGCAGTTTGAACTTCTTCCTTTAGCACCATTGTTCTTGTTCATATGCTACATCTTAAAACAGTTGAATGTCAACTCATTACTTTTGGTACAGTGAAGATGTATTTGTTCCATCTTATCTTTAAGTTTCATGCATCATTCAACATTTTGCCTAAAGAATCTTCCAAAAATGCTTAGAGAGTGTGCTGGGTATTAATTATGGTGATTCATTCTTTAGTTTCAAATCTCCTTATTTCAGATATAGTAATTTTCATCTCATATGTAATAATTTTCATCTGTAAAAGTATATTTTTCTATGTCATAGATTTAACTTTCTTATTATATTGTTTTTCTTTTCATATTTGAGGACATTTATAATATTTGTAATAGTTTTTTATTATTAACTGGGATTTATACATACATCAAATCATTTCATAGTTCACTCACATCCAGCAGAAATGTACATCTACTACAGCTATCAGTTTCCAAGCATTCTTTTTTCTACTGGACCTCTTGAGGTGATCCACCCCTTCACCCTGCAACCCAAACATGTGCCCGTTCCCCTAAACCCTTACTTAACTTGCTGACTTTATAGGTCCATCAACCCCTCAAAATGTAAAAATCATATACTGGATTTCAAGAGAGTGACACCCACTGACCTTACACTCCTGAGATACCACTCAATATGTACAATCAAAAAAACAGCCAAAGCAATACATGCCAGGCTACTTAAGATTTGGGAACCAGATCAGATCCTAGAGAGAATGTGTTAAGAGGTTTTAACTGTTCTTTCTGCCTTTGACCTTCTGTATTCAACTCATTAATGCACTTCCTTTAGTGACCACCAGAGGTTTATTTCTGGTATAGTTCCACTCATGAATCTTGCCCTCCCCAACTCCCACCCCTTGTCATCCATAGCCTTCTGCAAACCAGATTCTCATAGTACCAGCTCTGATACTAATCCCTCTCTTCAACTTTGAATTATATGCTCACAAGCCTTTGGTGACTGATGATGATGTGCTTCTAGTTTTTAAGTATGTGTGGATTCCATTATTGTTGTCATTAGAGGATCTATGTCTTTGAACTGGCTTTTCTCCCAGTCATGGGTCACATGTGCCTGTTGCTTCTTACTGAAGGTATTTACCATACAGTGCACATAACAAAGTGAACACTGCTGCTGCTGCAGGGCAGGTTTTACTCTCTCCTTTAAGATGTATTCTGTCCAGATAGTACAGAGCAGTTAAGTTGCTACTTCTGCCCAGTTAGTACAAATTAGTTGAGTTGCTACTTCTAATATTCAAAGGTAAATAAAAAGTTATACTACCTTCTATACTATCTGTGTTAGGCCAAAGTGACTAGAAAACAAAACCAGTGATGCTCATAGTGTGTGAAAAAAAAGCTTGATATCAAGTAAATATGTAACAAGAAAATATTCCAGCCAGTTCAATTCAAGTCCATAAGTCCACTACTTATGTACTCAAGTACACAAGTACACATAAATCCCTCTTCAGCACCATGCAGTCACAAGCAATGATGCAGATGCAGGACTATTATAGGTGGATAGAAAAAAGTGAGTGGATCCAATGGCAATGTTAACATCACAGGGTTCTGGTACCAATCAGGAGGGTTAGTCATCAGGCAGATGAAAGCCAAGAGAGAAGGGGAGATTCTGATGTGCTACCTTATGAGCAGGCCAGGTCCATGAGGAGACACCATCAGGCTGTTCTCTGGTTGACAGGTTAAACACCACCCGTACACTTTTATATATCTCCAGTGGCTATGAAATTATGTAACTACTGCACTATTCTGTCTCACATCTTAGCATGTGTCAAAGTTATTATTGGATAATGACTTTTTAGCTCTATTATCAAGAAAAAGTAATAGAAAATCTGTTTTAATCTTATCTATATTTTATCTTTAAGAGAATAATTGAAGGTCAATTTTTAGCTGAATCACTTTTTTATATTAATGCAATCTCTTTCAGTCATTCTTATAACCAGTATAAAATAAAGAAATCTCTAATACTTAATACTAACTAAAGAGTTTGTTTTCTTTCTTTTTTTTTTCCTTTCTTTCTTTTTTTTTTTTAGGCATCACTGCCCTGGTGGTGGGAGTAGGAGGCCCAGCCTTTACTCCTGTGAGCGGGAATTGAACCTCCATCCCAGTGGGCCACAGTCCCGCGCACAACCACTACGTCACCGGGGCTCAGCCCCGAGTTTGTTTTCTTTTCATTAATATTCAGTAGTATATTGGCCCTTCAGTCCTGTACCAAGGGTTATCAGAAATTTGCTTGAACACTGTAAACCAGGTCTCAAAATTAGTAATTTGAAAGGTTTGGTTTACCTTATATTAATTATTACTTTAATCATATTTCCAACTATGCATTATGTTAAGAAATGAAGAATGAGCATACCAACTCTTACATTTTTATCATCCTTGTATTAAAATTTGCACAGCTCTAATTTGCGTTAATGTGTGTGTGAGATTGTACATATATTGACAGCATGCTTAAACACAGCAATCACATACATTTTTCTGCATAGCTAATAAGAATTTTTTGAGGTTATTCACACATTCTCTGGTGTTATGAAATCCAGCAGGTGTTGACCATGAAGTTTTCTTTACTATTGCTTTTGGTAAATTTGTAAAAGAAGTATTGAGCCATTTATCAATGAATTTCTTGCTAGCTTTCTTGGGTCCAATATGAAATCCATGCATTTGAATTGCGATGGTTGTGAGGATATTGAAAGCACCATGGCCTGCTAAAAAGACAAACAAATCTATCTGGGAAGACGTATGACCAGGGTGCTCCATGGAAACAAGGATGATGAGACTTCATCTCACACACTCTGGACATGTTGTCAGAAGAGACCACTCCCTGGAGAAATATACCAGGTTTGGTACAGTAGAGGGGCATCAAAAGAGAAGAAAGCTGTCATCAAGAAGATTGACACTACAATCTTGGGCTGCAACACTGAGATCAAACATAAGAACAACTTTGAGGAAGCCCAGCACTAGGTAGGGTTTTATCCTGTAGGGCATGGAGTCACTGGGACTTCAAACCAACTCAACAGCCCCCAACAACAACATGGGACATGAGACAAATCAAATTCTTGAATTGTGAAGCTAATGTTATTTGGATAGTTTACATTGTGTGATTTTTCTCTTCATTTGACCTTTAATGCTAATATTTTACATAGAATGCCACTTAGGAACCCTTTCTCTTTCTTTAGTCTCATGATCACAAGGCATTTTAGATGTCTCTCAGTCTATTGTGGCAGGAAATGCATGTTACTTTAGAAGGCATGTAAAATAGACTTTGTCTCTCAGAATAGGCATAAAATAATTTTAAAGATCCTAACAACATTATTCATCATGTTTTTTATAGATGAACAAATTTTGGTTCTGTAGAAGAAAAGCTACTTTTATACTAACTCAATTGTCAAAATTAATTGATGCTTTAAATAATTCTTATCAATGTTATTTAGTTCAACTCATTATAGTTTCCCTATAAAGGGAATTTGAATTATTTATATGTATTTAATTGTCTATCACGGGAAATATATCAATGACCCCACATCATTCAAAATTATTTATAATCAGGAATAAAATTGGTCTTTATGATAACTAAGCAAACTTATGTAGTCGTCACAATCAGAGTTGAGAACTCAACCATAATACATGATTTATTCATTACTTTATCTCTGTGAAATGCAACTCCTATTGTTAACAGCACAATATGCTCACTGCACAGATTAATTTCCCTTTCTATAAATAACACTCCTTCCCACATATCTTCATTAATCAAGTTATTTTACTAATCACTATAATTTGCCATTATAATTTTCCTCCTAGAGAAGAATTTTTTAAAAGATTAAAGTAACTAAAGCCTAATCAAAGCTTAGGCAAAGCAGATGCATCGTTACTTCTAGATATAAAGTGGATCATTTAGATGATTTCTGTAAGACTTATATAAAATAAACTATTCTTCATTAAGACAGCAATCCATTTGAGAGTGTTTTAACAGGTTTATAATTCATGGTTTTCAAAAACTGGAAAAATGAACACACTAACCATCATTTAACCTAAGCTTTTAATTTGTTCTTCAGATATCATTATAGTTCTTGAAGACCTAAGAGGTTGTAATGCAATTCTTATTGCTTCGCTTTTTTAAGGAAATAAGATTCAAATTTTTAAAAGATGTAGGACATTAAGTAGATCACAGAGGATATAGGTGTGGTGCAGGACTGAATTCAAACCACATATCCAAAGAAAACCCCAATTCTCTTATGCTATAAATTAATACCATTCAACTTGTCCACTCTCAAGATGTGGGGTTTAGGAAAGAAGTTTCTGAGAAGAGGGGATCTTTGTGACCCACTACTCTTTGTGTACTCACTGGCGAAGGTGTCCTGGTCTGGTATGAACTGCGACCTAACCTGACCTTCTATTCTTTCTGTTTCCCTTGTAGCCATCTCCCACTGGCAATCCAATTTTTCAGACAGACAATAGATATGCTTACTCCTGTTCTTCATCTCGCCACTTCTGGGATCTCCTAGATGAAATGCCTGGCAGTTTTTCATTAGCTAAAACCAGCCAGTGGAAAATGTAACTCACAGTATTGTCAACACCAGGACCCCCAAATCACCAAGCTTGCCCTCTGTTTTACTGATACACGTTGTCATATACCGTTCTGCAATGAGTCAGAATTTTTTGCAAAAACAAATCCTTCCCAATGTACATTCAAATATTGGTAAAGGCACATCTCTTGCATTTGAGTAAGTACATGGGGCCCCAGCCAGACTCACCTGACAGCGCATCAGAGCACGTGACAGAGCGTCCAAGCAGAAGCTAGAGTCTGAGAACTGGGAATGAGCAGGGACCATTTCCCAAGAAACGCAGTCCTGGACAATGCTTCTTTGTCTCCAGGCGAGTAAGGTGATGACAGCAGGGAGGGGAGTCTATTTAGAAGTAGACTTGATTCTTGCTTTTTAGGCAAAGGAGTTCCTTGGTGAAGGTCTCCTGGAGTCTAGTGAGTTCTTGGCCAGAGTCACCTCCCACCCCCCCAACCCTTCTGGAATACCCACACCCTACACACACACACACACACACACACACACACACACAGGTTTTTTTTTTTAATTTACCATGGTAGCCTTTCTCCAATCCCCATGCTCTTTCTGTTTCTTTCTTTGCTCTCCCCACCTCCACCCCCGCCCCACAATATCAGGAGTACACGCAGAAGAAAGTTTTACACAAATCGAGCCCAGCGTTGACGTAGGCATCGCCTTCCCACACTGTTGGATCCCAGCCCTGAAGGGAGCCGGCGCAGAGGTAGGGAGCGCTGGGATCCCTGCGGCTAGGGTCCCGGGCGGGGCCGACAAAAAGGCAAAGTATTGGTTCTAAACCCACAAATACATCAGGCTTTTCCCTCCTCCGTCAACCACCTGAATCCCAATGAGGTCACTGCAATGAGAGAGAACCAGATCCAGAGAGGGGGGAGTGGAAGCGGACGACGACGGGGGAGAAGAAACCCAGACGCAAAGAGGCCATCAGACAAGGTCGCCTTTTCGGGCAACACAGCCACTGCTGGGAGCATGGTGCTGAATATCATCCGCCTGATCTGCCGGGGGGCCGGAGAGACTCGCAGAAACACTTTGTGTTAGCAGGAAAACAAAGGAGAGGAGGCGAGGGGGAACCGGAGAGGGGAGCTGTGAGCAGTCGCTCTTGGATCCCCGGGAAGCAAAGCTCACCTCCCTTCGCCAGAAAAGAACACGCGTGGAGCCCGAAAGGATCTGGGAGGCAGAGGGGCCAGAGGTGTTTCCCTGCGGAGACTCGGGACGCGGCAGAACTCTGGACAGCTCCTTGGGAGCCGCCGATTCCCCGCCGGTTGCTGCAAACCCTGCGCCTGTCGTGTCGTGTGCTCTCCTCTTCCATCCGACCACCCAACCGGGGCCAATTCTTTTCCCAGCCCCGTGTAAACGTGCCAGGACTGGAACAATCCCTTTGCCTCCGGCTCAGCCAGGCGGAACGTCTCTGATTCCGGCTAATTAATGCTGGTTGGAGAATGCTTCCCGGGTGAAGAAAAAGTTTTGGGGTCTGGTAGGGGGCAGAAGGGGGCAGCAGGAGAGTGGAAGCCAGAAGGTGGATGGTTGGTTTCCCTGCCTGATCTGGAAGGAATGATGACCGAGGGAGGATGTGCACCAGCGGCCAGATTATTGGCAGCCTCTTGGTGCTCTCCGTGCTGGAGATAGGGCTGGGGGTGTCCAGCGTGGCCGTGGGAGCGGTCAGCTTCAGCCTGGCTCTCCGAGACCACAAGCCGCAGCTCGGAGACTCGTCCCCGGTATGGAGCGGGGTGTGTGTACGTTGAGCCATTTCACTCTCTCTTTACCTCTTTTCGGTGATGGTCAGTGCGCGTGCCCTAGTCACTCCCTCCCTGGGGAAGGAAGTCATAAACGATCGCAGGCTTACCTGTAGGTTCGTGTTGGAAAGCGATGTCTCCTTCTGTTGTCCTTTTCTTTAGAACTTGTCATTTTATTTTATATTTATGAATGACCCGGGCTTAAGACGGAATCCGATGGCTTTGTTTAAAGTTGGGGGGCAGTTTTCCCTGGCTGCATTTGTAGAGGATTGCCCTGTGGTGCCGGTCAGGGACTCCAGTCCAGGGAGAACACACTCACTGAGTCTCTTGTTTCCATGACAAGGAGCATGTTATATTACCTTGTGCCAGGAAAGAGCAAGGGTAGACTGATGGATTTTTCTCAAGCCAGAAGTACTGACGGTAGACCAAGGGCTCCATTGATACTCCTAAAAATAGCAAGGGGATGTGCGTGTGGAAGGGGAGCTAGGATGCCAGGATTGGAACTGCAGTCATGCTGCTCTCGGTTCTTTTTACTAGTTTGTGACACTTCACATCAGGGAAATCGTTTGTAAGTGATAGGCAGTAAGTTCAGCCTGGTATGCAGCCTGAAGAGAACCCAGCTGCTCAGAGAACACTTAGGATTTTCTTTAGTTCACATGGCAGACCCATCATGCTTTCTTCACTTAGGGTAGATTTAGGAATGTCTTAGAGGCCCACTTCGTCCATTAGCCATCAATACTATAACCCAATGTGGGCCTAATTGTGAAAAACAAGGTTGCTTCTCGTCCTCGGAATCACAGATTCCGTAGCCTGCAGGATCTCCAGCTTAATGCTCTCAAGCTAACTTAATAGGATGATACCTTATCTTGCTGACAATCCAGAGATGTGATTAATAATCAGGATTTCCTGACTTGATCGTTAAGGGATTACGATACATTGCTTACTTAGAACTTCAAGAAAAATTCCAAAGTGGATAATTTTGAAAGCTACTCTAGCATTCTTACTTTTGATAGAATTATTTTTTGAAGAATTCATGTTTTGGTTTTATTGTTCAAAGTATGGTAAAGATTTTGAACTTGCAGAAAGAGAGAAAAAAGAGGAAAAAAGGAAAAGGAAATGGTGTTTCATTCTAACCTGAAAATATTGGAAGAATATTTATTCTAGATCCAATAATAACTTCCCTAAAATTATCCATTTTCTTATCAAGCAGTTCTTGTCAATGCCAACGTTACATTTTAATGCTAATGATAAAAGGAAATCCTTTTTTCTAGTAGTGGTATAGCTTACATGCAGTTGTGATTATTTTGATAAAGGTAGTTATGATTATTGGTGTGCTAGTATAATTGTTCTCAAAATTGAAAATTAATATAAATTTTCTCTTGGGCAACTATAAAAATTAAATTTAATATCAATGTTTAGATAGTAGTTAGGAAAGAGAAACTTCAAATATTTCTCAAATCATTCAACCTTTACTCAAAAAGTGAGTGACTGAACTAAGAGTTTCTAAATAATGTTACAAGGTTCAGTTTACAAAAGTTGCATTAGTTTAGCATTTTGTAAAAGAAAGATAAATACCTTTTTTGCTCCAAGATGACTTAATACAAAAATTAGTTTACATAAGTGTAGATATAGAAAAAAATGTAAAAACTCTGTGGAAAGGAAATACATCAGTCATAACTGCACAGTTGTTATAGAAGAGAATTATTTTAATTTTTACTAATTAATACCCCGCCTAAATTCATGTGGATCATGAAACAATAGTTCTGAATTCCATTGTCTTTCCAATACAGTGAAATAACACATTTGACTGAGTGAATGAATTTGAAACGAGAGTACTTAAACCGTTGATCATTTGTATAAACTAAGGAATTTTAATTGGTGAAGAAATAGATATTCAGTTGGGTAAATTATATTTATTAAATTATAGGTGATAAATTGATTTTATTTTCTTTTTTTCCATTGGCTGCTCCTTTTTAATATAGTCTGATGAACTCTTTCCATAATGTCATCATGTAGCAAATACACTTATGGGACCGCTCTGTGTGAGCCCCTGTGCTATTTACTATAGAAAGTATAAAGCTGAATCAGAATCCTATTCTTCCTAGTGAATAAAGGAAGTTGGAGCAAACTACGTTTATTACCAGTGAGAAATTAGAGTTTGGCTTAATTTATCAGAGAGCTTTAGGGGCCTACGAAGCAAAGAGGTTTTAAAATAGTTCACAGGATATCCATGGGTAAAGATACATCACGCTCTTGAAAGTTTATTGGAACTTGGCATCGCATTGCTAATTCATAGATCACAGTGTGCGGTCTGGAGTTGGTACCTGGATATAAATTCCAGATGTCCCATTTACTAGCGAGGTGCCTAGCCTGTGTCTTCATTTCTAAAGTAAAAACGAAAGTGGTACCTGTCTCTCAGTGTTGTTCGAAAGGTCCCATGCAATAGTTTCCTCGGTCACACTCAACTTCCCCGCAGAACCCGGGGGCTGTCCGCGGAGGGGACGAGCAAGGGGAGGCAGTAAGGGGCAAGGACAAAGGTGGGGATAAGGGGAGGAAAAGCCTGTGAACCAGATTGAGAAAGCCCAAACCAGACAGAGTGCCATCAGGTGATTCCGACTCACAGCGACCGTATAGGACGGCAAGATGTTTCCTGAGTTTAGCGGAGCCAGTCGAGGTAACCGCGATAAGGACCGAGCATGGGATGCTGTGTTCGAGTTCCAGGCATCAGATTTACTTGTTCCTAGTTTAATAATGATAATACTACTGCTTATATCTCAAAGACACTCCAAGTAGAAGGAAAAGAGGGTAGATTAAATGATCAATCTGTTTGGAAATTTAAGAATGTAAAGTCCGCATTGTTTATTCACATGAGTTCAGATTTTACAATACGTAAAATGCTAAGGGAAGTCTCTAGTCAGATTTTATGTTTATCAGTACAAAGGCATTTTTGGAGCACACTAATATCATTGCTCTGAGATTTCTGAGATAAACTTTAGGATCCAACAGAAATAAAAAGCTGTACTATGAAGAGATTATTTCTTAAGGACTCTAAACATAAGCTTTTAATCCAAGAAGATATAGGCAATTCTTTGATGTGCGCCCAAATTTATAAATACAAAAGAAAAAAAGCTTAAAATAAAATTGAATCGAGACAAAGGGTTTAAAATCCTTAAGATAGATGACTACACTAATTGTACTCAATTATCTTATAGTAATTGGAAAAGAAATGGTTTCTAACATTATGAATCTCGATTGACATAGACTTCATCAACTTCCTCCTGCATATGAAATGTAAAGGATTTGTACAACTTATTCACTGAGACATCATCATGATTCCAAGTTTCTGTGTGATAGGAGTGTCATTTTTCTCAGCCTCTAGTGCATTGTCTTCCTTAATGGGAATAGGTTGGATCCAGTAGTGGGCGTATTTCTGGATCCTAGAAAATCAGAGCAAAAATCTGAGCTGTATTTGCTATGAAATATATTATAATTCCATACATCTAGAATAATCAGTTTATAAAATTTAATTTAGTAAAAGAACCTCTCAAGTCCCAAATGGAAACCACAAAGTAACCTTTTAAAATATTAAAATTTTTCCATGTCTGATGTTATAAAGTTGGAGTTATTTTATTGCTCATTTTTCCAAAGTATAATTGATTTGTATATTATATTTTTATTTTATTTATGGTTGTAAGCAAAACTTAAAGCACAGTCAAGATATATACCCATTTTTTGAACTCCTAATTCACCACAGCAGAGACAAAACCAGTCAAAATACCGAGTTCAAATTCACCTTCTATACAACTGATTCATATCATAGCAAATGAGAGAGAGACTGTATACAAATAAAATCTGCTCTAAAGTATTGTTTGATATTTGCATCTTGTATTTAATTAAAAATAAACAAAACAATAGATTGAAAAAAGCCTTGAAAAGAGTTACTTCAAATGTATACAAAGTTGGACCCATAATCAGAAAATATAACCTTTTATCTCCAAGCTTACCCACAAATGTAAAGAATTTATTATATTTAAACAGTGCCTCTATCTTTGAAAATATATACATACATGTTTTATGCCCCATTTTAGAATTATTTTCAATGACACAAGTAAATCATAAATAGAATATCCTTTCAAACAGTTTTTAAAATAATCAATAGTTTTCTTCCCCACCCCACCATCTCTTCAAATTTAACAGTACAAATTTAAAGTGTAAAAATCTCATAGATATCTCCTCAGACATAAGTATTGCTTTAGACATATTGATTAACTTTAAATCAAGTTTCTGCATACAATGAAGCTATCTTATGAATTTTTGACATATAAGAATCTCTTCCTTTTATGACTCACACTCAAGTGCTATTAGTAAAGTGCTACTGGTTTTCTGGGAAAATATGGCTATTATTCAGGGCATCATAGTGTACAAAAGAAATGCCTAAGTAGATTCCATTTCTAGTGTTGATTGATAATGTAATGATGAGACAACAATAATGAGTTTTGTCATGACTCGATGATATTTGTCTTATTTTGGATTTCATCCATGTATAAATTGTATGCCTTAGAATTTCTCTCCGGAGTTTATGAAGATGTCTGCTTTGAGATCCTCCTGAATATAACTGGTCTTGAAGTCTTTGCATTAGAAATATTAGAGTCTTAAGTGATGATATTTGCTTGTGTCACCTACTATTTGATAGTTTGGTTGAAGATATAATCAGAATAAGGGCAAACTTCTTCATCTGAAGTATGTATGCATAAATGTTCTAGTAGAATCTTTGTACTGCATTAATTATTAGACAGAATCACCATTATACTCTTTTACTATAGACCAGTAATCTAACATTTTGGGGTGTCTACAAAGTCCCCCACTAGCACTTAATGTTTTGGCATATTGGAAACATGGTCCAACCATTAAACATAAAAAAATGTTCATTCCTGGCCTTAATAAAAAGTAGAACAGATTTTGCCACACATACAGTACATACACATAAAATTCCTGGGGGTAGCCTCCCCCAAGTATATGATGTATCAGAAACTTGTAACTTGAACAAAGAACTATTGTGGCATGAACCAAGTTATATATCATGACTTCATTTCCAAATATATACACATGAATATATTTTTCTTCTAAATCTATTAATTTCAATAGAATTTTTATACCTAAATATTTAGAAATGGGAGTCCTGCATGTAGTGGTTACCTGTTGATTCACTAACTTCATGGTCAGCAGTTTGAAGCTACCAGCTGCTCCAGGTGAGAAAGTATAGGCCTACTCCATTACAGAGTGATCTTCACAGAGTCCCATGGGGGCAGGTCTACCCTGTCCGATGGAGTTTCTATTCATCAGAATTGATTTGATGACAGTGGCTTGGGGTTTGAACCCATATGAGTTACTCAGAATATCTAATTTAATTGCATTGGTAATTTAATCAAATTACCAGCTGTACACTCAGCAGATAGGTGTTTCAGCAGGCCAGTGGCCTATGTGAGGATAATTAGGTCATGGGATGTAAAGACTGTCTTTTAGCATACTTCAGGAGAGAGAGTAAAAATTGTGTTTGACTTCTCTCCTCTGTAATTTACTAAGCTTCTGGTTAAAGTAGGCATCAACATTCAATGGTATGACAATCACGTAATATATACATCGCACTCAATGGAACAGGAACAAAGTTCCTTTTTCTTTTTTCTTTTCACTTTTTTGTAGCAGAAGAAACTAACAGTACTTATTTCACTCAGTTATTGGGAAGAAAGGAAGACAACACACAGAAAGTCTGCGTCCATAGTCTTGTCCTGAGAATGGTAGTTGTCACCAGTCTTCTGCTTTCCTCAGTCTTTTCCTTCACTTCCAAGACTATGAATCCATACGCTTTGCTCTTCGAACACTGACTCCAGTCTTTCTCTAAAACCTTTAGTGAGTAGGACTTTGTCAGACAGGCAAAATAAAAATACAGGTAAATATCTCTCACAAGGGTATTTAATATCTTGAAGGTTTGAATGATTTGACTTGAACTACCAGTGTAACTGTCAAACCAAATAATGTGGGCTGAGCCCCAGTGGCATAAGTGGTTGAGTGCGGGACTGGGCTCTGCGGGCTTGGCGGTTCAAATCCAGCGGTGGCTCTCAGGAGCAGCACTGGGTAGCTCCCACGACCACCAGAGGGCAGTGATGCCCCCAAACAAAAAACAAACAAAAAGAGCCAAATAATGCTTACTACGGGTTTCACTAGTAAGAGAGGCGTCCGATATTTTCTAAAGTTTACTCACCAATCTATTATTAAACATTGGAGAAATTATGGACTCAAGCAACAACTAAAGAAGAAAGAAAAAGAAGTGGCAAGCCTTACGTAGATCACTTTGGGAGTCAGGGTACTGAGAACCTGTGAAAATAATGCTGGATATGATTGATTATTTGTTAATTCTAGCCCAGATGCTTCCAAATACATCATTATTTCCAATGTTGACAAGTATGTGAAGGACGTTCTAAGTTTTTATAAGGAATCAAGGGACTGTTTGTGTGTGTTACTGTTATTTAATCAATCAAGTGAATATTTAAAGCCAAATCAGTCTTATTTTAAATTGTGTGCTTTTTCTACTGCATTTTTGTAACTTAGGAAAATTTTATGAAAAAAGATCATTCCTAGTGGCTGAGTGCGGGGACTGCGGCCCACGGGCTTGGCAGTTCAAATCCAGCAACAGGAAGGCTGGGTGGCTCCCACGACCACCAGAGGGCAGTGATGTCCAAAAAAACCCGAAAAAAGATCATTCCTAGATTAGACCTAGCCTTATTATTTGCTCTCTAATCTGAATGTATGAGTCAGGAATGAATTTGTTTTTCAGAAGAGAGATTGACATATTCAATTGATCAACAATTGCTCAATTAATTAGTCAACAATATCTCCAAGATTTCAAATAGGATAATCTAAGGCATTGGATTTAATTTGTTCCTTCTCTCAATGCTTAAACCTCAACCTTAAAACCTAAAACTAAATTATCCTTCTCAAGTGATAATTGGATAACAAAAGGTCAAGTCAATAAGACTCAAGCAACAAATTTAAATAGTTCTCAGTAACCAGATCTTTGAGTCTTCTTCTAGGAGGAAGAATTTCATCTATGCCTTTTGGAAAAGTTGAGAATCCAATGGATAGAGGAGAGAAGAGAATATTCTCAAAAAACTATTGCCATGTGGATTGTTATAAGATCTGTAAGAGACCCCAATAAAATAATTTATTAATAAAGAAACTATTGTCATGTGTACAAAATCATGCAAATAGCAATGAAAAATATTTGGGAGGGGATGAGGAGACTTGCCTCCTTAGAGAAAAAATGTATGGATATAATCTAAATAAGGTGTCTACTTGTTAAAATAGCCCTGCTCCTGATTCTCAATTAGATTTGGTGGGGTTAAATGTGTAGAATATGATAATAACGAACCCAAGACAGTTGAACCAGGTATAATGTACAGGAAAAAAGTGAGAAAAGTGTAAATCTACCTTTACAAACCTATTTACAGCTTGCACATGCTTCACTTTGGTGACAGGTTTGGAAGCTTATAAATGCCTTCTCTTCAATTATTCTCCATGTCAGCTGATATATAAAAACTACAGCTTATTAATTGGCGGTGAAGTTAGCCTTTGGGAGCATAAGGACCTTTGTTCAAATTCTAGCTATAGCTTGCTCTAGTTATTTAAACCTAAATGTGTCATATCCAAGAGCAAACTCTTAATTCATCTGAAAAATAGAACTCGTTATTTATCTCAAGGAGTTATTCTAAACAGTAAATGCAACCATTACATAAGGGACTGGGCACATGTTAGTTATTCAACAATATATATGGTGCTGGACGACTGCTCACTTTTGCCATTTTCTGGAAAATCCATACTCAGTGTATATTTGATGTTACACATCCTTTATTTTTATGAATCTCGTAAGTGGAACTGACTGCAAGACCATTGATGGAAGATCTATGCTGAATGATACCGAGGTTATAGACTCTTTTTGGGAAATGGGCATTGTTCACAACTGATGCTGCTAATTGTCAGCTGTGACTTATCTTTGCAGTCCAAGATCTCAGGAATAACTTGTTTGATCCCATGTTGTGATAAAGAGGTTCTATTTATATTTGTTTTGCCAGCTCCAGAGAGTGTTTGGCTTTCTCATTGTTTTTTATGTTCTACTTTCTTTATTCTATACTGTGTTTTTGTGTGGAGTGATGCTTTTGTTTTTTCCCTTTTGGGGTTTGATTATCTCATTATTATTTACTATGATAATATTATTGACTAGGATATTGGTATTCATGGTTCTTTCTCTACTTGTCTCCTGACAGTTATTTTCCTATTTGGATTACTGTAACTAAGGGACTGAAACAATATTGAAAATAATAATGATGTTAATAGTGCCAGCAATGGCAACTTATATTTATGACATGCTATATACTCTAAATACAAACTAAACACCTGCCACATTCCCTGCCATCTAGTCAGTTCTGACTTGAAGCCACCCATTTTGACGATGGAGAAGTTTTGAGACTAAAACTCTTTATAGGAGTAGAAAGCCTGGATTTTATCCCGTTGCCTGGGGGTTTTGAATTGCTGACCTTACAGTTAACAGCCCATCTTATAATGTCTACACCGCTAGGCCTCCTTATGATGTACTCTATATTCCTAGTAAATTCCATCTGTGTTCATTATGTAAGAATCTGACACCTTTCACTAATTTTATGAATATTAAAAATTGAAATAAGCAATAGAGGTGAGATAAAAACCTAGCTTTATCTAATGAATTGTGTATGTGTGTGTTTGCAGGTCTGACATGCAGGGAAGTGAGGGAGATGGAGCCACAAACACAGACTCTGGAGACCAGGCTCCAGGCACAGATCTAACTGTATTACAGCTTTCACAAAGCTTATATAGGTTTCATTGACCTATCAGATCATATTTCCTGGATTCCAAACATTTCCTTATATTGTCATGAGTTCACAGCATGAAAAACGATTGGCCCACTCTGTGGGCTATGTAAATGAGGTATACTTGACTGGGCCAGCCATCCAATTATCTTATAAACTATTTTGTCTAATCACATTACAGGATTTTAGTTCAATCATCATAGTATCTTAGCTGTTAATATGGGGAAGTTGAAAGTATTCTGATAGGTAGTGTTTCAGAGGTTTAAAGCAGAAGGATATCAGGTGAGTTGGACTGGGGTCTTGTTGCCTTAAGACTGAAGTTCTGGGAGTCATGGAAACGCAGGATACCCAGCAGTTTCAGCCTGACTCAAGACTGGGGTACTCTAGGTCGACAGATTAGTACCTGGCAATTTCAAGCCCACTCCAGGAGATGCAGCATCCTGTACTTTCAGCACCTCTTTCCCAGATTCACAGGTCCTGTCAAGAATGCCTCTGTGTGTGTGTGTGCGTGTGTGTGTGTGTGTGTGTGTGTTTGAGAGAGGTAGAGAATTGAACAAATGTTAGTTGATAATTGTCATGGTAAAGAGTGCGAGCTGCATTGATACTATTGTTTCAAGTTCATAAGGCAGCTATCCGTGTAGCACTAACTCACTTCCATAACTACTTGCCATTCAAAACTTGCCGTGAATGCTAAAAGAACAATTATATATTGTGCTATCAATTCTTGAGAAGAGCATAATTGCATGCTCTCATCTTCTGTGGGAGCTGGCTACTTTCAACTCTTTGGATAGGCCACAAATCATGTATGTTAAGCTAGCATGCACTCAAGGGAATTTTTCTTGTCTAAAATTCAACTTCCATGCTCTTTATCCTGCTATCACTTTTACGTGTTTTAATCTGTAAGTATTCTATTCTGTTGTGTTCTAGTCATTATGATCCAACAAACCACTCACTATTTCTCTCATGAGGTTGTTCCAAATATGGAACAATTATTATTGAAAGGGCTTAGTAAATGTTACTCAATAACCATGACTAGCCCATAATGATGGTAGCTCTGTGAGTTAAGCACTGGGCAGCTCACCTCAAGGTCACACCAGCTATTCCTCAGGAGAGAGAGAAGGATAAAGCTTTGTGTACATGTGTGTGGGTGTGTGTGTCTATGTATTTATCTCTCCAAGCAAGATCAATATTTGATCATGATCTGAGTGCATGCCACAAGGTTTGCCATCAGTGTTTGTTTGCTGCCATATTTTTAGGACCATAAGATGCACTTCCCCCCACCCCCCCAAAAAAAGTGGAGGAGAAACAAAGGTGTATATTCTGGTGCGAATTTGCGGTATCCTAGAACACTGTAGTATACTGGTAGTCTTTGGTTCAGAATATTTTTTCCTTGCTTTCCTGCTCTACAAGCTTGGTGTGTCTTCTAGCCAGGTTCATTTTATGGTCTGAAAAATATGGTATATCTATTTTCCACTCCTCCTCCTGGCACTAAAGAGTGAAGTCTGTTTCTTTTGTTATAAAAACAAACAGCCAAGCAAAGTAACTCACTGCTGACTGAAAGCAAGCCTACAGAACAGACAGCTCTGGGCTAGCAGTCCCCATTTGGGGCTGCTGAGTGGAGTGCTGGTGGTTTTGATGGGTTGACTTTTCAAGTAACAGCCCAACTCATAACCAGGGCACTGGTTGTTTTGCTACGAAAATATTTGATTCTGATTTTTTTTCTTTTTATAATCGTGAGTTCATAGAAGGCTTGACTCACTATCCTTGTCAAATCCATTCATGTCATAAGGTGTTTGCCAGTGTCATCATTACTCTGTTGCAATACATAGTACTCATCGTTACTCTTTTGTGATGTATTATCTGACTCCCATAGACATTCATAGTCTCAGAAGTGCAGTTCTCCTCTGTGTTACGTGGGGTCACAGTGCGTTGGTATTGACTTGATGACAGTGGTAGTGGTAGTGGTGGTGCTGTTGCTATTGCTTTATATTATATTATACTATCTTGGTTTATTTTAAAGAAATCTGAAGGTACTGTGGGAGAGGTGTTGGATTGTTTGACAACCTTAAGGTCATAAGATCAAACCCACCAACTGCTCAAAGGGAGAAAATTAAACTGTCTGTTCCCATAAATATTTACTGTTTGGAAACCGGAGATAGGGTTGTGACTTAATGATAGTGGGTTTGCTTTTGATGTAAGTTCTCCTCGCCATTATTTTACATGAAAGAATATTAAATGTAAAAATACAAACCAAAAATCACACAAATTTGAATAAGCTATATGAATGTATAACTGCCTAAGTTATACATATTATATAGAGGTCCTTTTGTGTGTGAAAAGTTGATGTTACCATAAGTAGACCATTAATATTAACATTATCTAGTGTTAGATTTTTAACAAGTGAATGAATCTCTTTTTATTACCCTTCAGATATAGCCACTATCTTAATACTTCATATAAATTTGGATTATAAAAATGTATCAGTTTATTGTATTTGGATAACAGATGACAAAAAGCAATTTATACTCAGGAGATAAACTCTTCTGGTTGTATTCCTGCTGACTGTTTCAGACACAGTCTATGCTTTAGAGAGTGGTGTGCATAATAACTGTAAAGTTTCAGTTGGCCAATTAAAACTTAAATTTACTGTAAACTCAGAGTTGCTCGTTCCCTGAATTTTAAAACGTAACTACATGTTTTTTCCCCGAACTCTATCAGAACAGAAACAGTGCTCATAAACAAAGCGTTATTTATTTAGTATGCTGAAACTATTCAAAAGATTATTTGATAAAAACAAAAGCTATTACAAAGCAGAAATGAAGCAGAACACGATGTGTGATGGACGGAGCAAAGAAAGAAGGTGCTGTCCCGCGGACACTGAGCGGCCTCTGTGAACGGATGTCCTTTCCTATTGAGGAGCCCGCAGAATCCGTCCTCGCCTGGGGAAACGTGGAGTTTAGATCGCTGGGGAGTTTCTGGGATGTTTGGGCTTGGGTGCATTTAGAGCAGCTTACCATGCTACAATGCCTGAAGACTTCCTCTGAAAGTCAGTCTGGTGTCCTGCGCAGGCTCTGAAGTGCCCTCCCACCCTGTGGTGCTCCCCTGTCGCATTGTAGTGTGTTCTGCCCATGGCCTGGCCAGAGCGTCCCGAGTCATCCCCGTGTTGGGGTGGGGCTGTCCTTGGGTACTGTCAAGCCCCATGCTGACCGCTCCGTCCTCTGTGCAGCAGAAGGAAGCGCCGCCCAGTTCTGGAGCTTCTCCCCGGGTCTGGTGTGTGAGTCCCTGTGTGGATGGATCTAGCATGTCAGGGCCGGTCCTCTGTGTTGTCGCTGGTCCTCTACTGCACCAAGCACGATGCCCTTCTCCCAGACTACTCTCTCCTGGCGGCCTGTCCTATGTACTCTGCTGCTGCTGCTGCTGCTCTGGTTGAGGTGTTCTGACTCAGGCGGCCCCTGGTGTAGCAGAGGAAGGAACACTGTGGGTTCCTGGACCCCCCTCAGATGCTTTGGCATGTTTGAGCGCATCGTTTCAGCCACTGTGTCTATCCATCTTGTCGAGGGCCTTCTTCTTGGGCCCCTGTCTCTCCACTTTAGCCAGCATGGCATCCCTCTTTCGTCAGGGTCGGGTCCCAGCAAGTGCTGCAGTTGCCTTTCACTCCCTGTGTGACCTGCCCGGGCACCACGAGGGCTCAGTGCTGGTGGAAGGCAGCTAATCACATCTATAGATGAGTCGGGCGTTTCATCCTCTTGGTATTCTATTGTTCTACGTGCAGTTAATTATAGCTGTGAAAGGTCATGGGACTTTTTTATAAAGATGTACATCGACTCGGTCCCAGGTGAGTTGGTTGTGGTATTTTCTGGAAAGGGAGGAAGGTGATATGTGCATCAATACGCCTCGCTTTGTGGCAGTGCTTCAGTCTGTTGTATAAAATAAAAAGATTAATTTGAGCTTAAAGGGAAAAGAGCACTGCATAATTACCATGGTTTTCTATGAACTAAGTAAAGAAAGGGATATAAATAGGAAAGTGGAAGAGAGGTTTATTTTAAAAGATGAGCACTATGCCAGCAGAGCAGAAGGATTGGGAAGGTGAAAGCGGAGAACATGAGGGCATCTGTAAGTCTAATAAAGGCAGAAGAAAAAAATCAAGGCATAGGATGATAAAATACCACAGCGTGGAGTCTGAGACAACCCTCCCCTGCCCCTGGCCCTCACCAGGTGGTAGGTCATGAGGGTGCTCTAACGTTTATGGCAAACTGGCCTTGAAAGGGAATGGAACTTTTCCAAGAACTTCTATTAGACTCTTTACATGATTGGGACAAGCACATCAAGATTGGTCACACTCGATGGGCCTGAGATCCTGATCTACATGGAGTTGGGATGAGTCAAGAAGAGGAAAAGTAGTGTCGTGTAGAAGAAGAACTCTGCCGGAAATCAAGAGGGTCAGGTCCCTCTTCTCTTTCCCATGAGCCAGGTGTTCGGTTTCCATAGTCTGCTTTTCTATAAAATGTTGTCAACAAACACTGATTCCACTCCTATAAGCTTCAGAAACTCGAGGTGTAAAGGAATATAAATACTGCACAAATGATTATACAGATTAATAGTACAGATTATAGATTTTGACATTTTAAGTGCAAGGAAATATAGACTTCTGAGAGCATGTGACATGAGAACTACACTAATCCTGGAGAAATCAGAAAATCATCTCTAAGGAATCAATACTTTCTGAAAGATGGCGAGGCAGAATCGAGGTGAAAATGTGGAAGAGCGTTATTTCAAGGGCAAAGACCCTGAGACAGACAAAGCCAGCTGTGTTTGAGACACTGAAGAATGGCTAGAAGAATTAAATTTGAAACGTGCAGAGGAGGACGAAAGTCCAGGAGGAGGTAGAGAAGCAGGCAGAATTAAAAGAATACACATGGTTTTAAATGCATTCTATAGTATTGTGGCCTTTGAAAATGTATGGATAATGGAGCTACAACATATGGTAATTTTTACATAAAACCTTTGAAATATTTTTATTTTCTCTAAATACAATAGGAGCTGATGAAAACCTTTGCGCTATAGAGTGGTGAGACTGTGTTTACATTTGAAGAAGGTCATTCTTTTAGAAATGTGTCAGAGTCAAAGTGTAACACAAAGTTTACCTGGATAGTCAGAGAAGTCATAAAATAGAGGGAACTGAGATATTGGAGATCCAGACTGTGAAGACGGTGACTCCCAGATTTTTAGAACTTGCAGAGTTCTCATATATTTGTATTTAGAAGCATTACAAATAGGAAAAGAATGTGTGTGTGTGTGTGTTTAGAGTTGGGAGGACAAAGGTTAAAGATCTCCTTGTGATCAAGTGTATTGGAGATGCCTTCCAAACATCCAAGGGGAGAGTTGCTTTGGACTGTTAGAATGTGGCCTGGAGTTCAGAAGAAATTTCTGTACTAGATATCTAAGACAAGAAATTGTCTGTAAATATATGCTACTTAAAGCCCTGTGATTGGTTGAGTGCAAGCAGGCATAAAGTGTTTAGTGAGAAGAGTTCACGCCCGAACTAGCAGACCTGGATAGTGGTGGAGAGCTAGAAAAGATTCTGGAGGAATAACAGACAGAGGGTGACAAACATCAGGGACTTGTGCTGTCATTGAGGGCGAAGGAGAGAACTCTCTTTTAAAATGAGAATTGTAATAAAGTAGGTGTTTTTTACCCTGTTGGGTGCTATCTATTTGGTTCTAATTGGGAGTTGACTCCATGTGAAAGAGTACAGTTGTCCATAGAGTATTTTCTTGGCTGTAGTCTGTATGGATCACCTATCTTTCTCCCTGCCATCAATTCAATCTACCTGCTTAATCTTTCCAGGACCTGTGCTTTTCCATGGTGGCTGCTGTGCACTCTGTCCGGTCAATTCTGACTCATAGCTGCACAATAGAACTTATCTTTAGGGCTTCATCAACTGTAATCTTTCTAGAGGCATATCACTAGGTCTTGCCTTATATGGAGCAACTGGTGAATTCAAATTTCTTACCTTGAAGTTGTTCAGGCTCTCCCCATCACAGTCACTCAGCATTCTTATTAGTTTTTGTGTTAGTCTGGGTAGACAAGAGAAATAAATCTATAGAAACTCTTATGTGTATAAGAAAGAGTTTTATATGCAAGAGCAACTGACATTAAGAAAACATCCCAACCCAGTCCAGTCCAAGGTCATAAGTCCGATATTAGCTCATGTGTCCAATACCACTCTATAAAGTCTTCCGAGTCACAAAACACATGGAATGACACTGAATGCAAGATAATCATAGCCAGAATAGCAGAATGCCTTTGGATCCAGTGTGTTGTAAACATCTCAGTGTGGGCAGGGGTCTCCAAGTGGCTCCTCCTGCTTCAGAAGTCTGGTTGCAACCATGTGGATGGTCTGGCTCAGGGCACTAGTGTAGCCCCATGTGGCTTCTCCTCAGGAATGTCTCACAGGAAGTAAGTCTTGTCAGTAGAGATCCTCTAAGCAAGTGTTGTCAGTAGAAGTTCTCCAAGAAAGTGAACCTAGAGAGACAGTGTCTCCACCTCCAAGAAGGAATTACCACATTTCTCAGAATCCTCAGAGGAAGGCCACGCCCACACAGAGGTCTCATTGGCTATTTCCAGATTTACAGGCTAGACTCCACCACTACGCTCTTAACTCTCAAATTGACACCAGTTTAGGTGACTACAATAGTTTTTCTTCAAACAAACAACAACAAAGAAGCTCATACACATTACATTGATTCGGACCAAGACTTACATAATAGGGCCGAGTAGAAACGCTCTTGTGTGTTTCTGAGGTTGTAAACCTATACGGGAGCAGAAAGCCTCATCTTTCTCCCAAGGACTGGCTGGTGGATTCAAAGTGCTGTCATGCAGTTAGTAGTCAAACACATAATGCACTGTGCTGCCAAGGCTCTTTTAGGTAACCCTGGACATACTTCCAGAAAGCAATGAAATCATGGAGCAGACGGAAGCAAGATGAACAGGAAAGGTGAGGTAACACTGTGGAATTATTGAATGCCGTCATTTGGTTTTCACAGAGACTCTGTTCAGAGAGATATAGTGATAGGTGTTAAATAATTTGGAGCCAAGGAAGATGTCTCTGTTGTTATTTTTTGAAAGGAATGTTGGAACAATTTTACATACTGATGTAAATCATGGACTAGTGGAAATTTGAAGATGGAGAGAGAGAAAAATTTTGAGAAGGTGAATCATGCTTGAATTTAGAGCTGAAACAAGAGTTTGTACATTGATAGGTTTCATCCTTTGTCATCCTGCTTACCCCAAGTCCAAGACATTTCAATAGCTTAAGGTAAAGAAGAGATAGGGATCTAGTCTGTGAAGCATCGAGAAGGTCATCCTGATGTTTCTCCTATTCCAATTGTGAGTTACTATTGAGCCACACATTATAGCGTGGATGGATGCTTAGAAGTAATTTATTCCAAATTCATGTCAGATAAGTAGACAGTTGGTACAGTTGGCAAGAGTCCGAGTTGCCAAATTCTTAATGTAACATTCTTTATGCAGATGCTTCAAACCCAAACCCAAATCACTGCCAGAGGGTTTATTCCAACTCACAGAGAATCTACAGGTTCGAGAAAACTATCAGTTTTCTGAGGATATAAGTCTTTGGGGAGCAGAAACCCCCTCTTCCTCCTACAGTGCATCTGGTGGGTTTGAACTGCTAACTCTGTGGTTATCAGCCCAATATATAACCCACTATGCTACCATGGCTTCTTCAGAATATCAGTTACCCGTGAAATAAATGTTCAACCAAAAGAAAAAGTACAATTATCTGGCTACTGCCCCAAACTGGACAGGAATGAACCCATGTTATCGGCACTGTCAAACTGTGATGAAACAATAAGTACTTTAATAGTAGCAGGTTTCCGTCCCAGTTGGGAGTACGAAGGAAATGACTTTCTACAGAAATATTGACATGTTTCCTGTGGTTCTCTCTGGTAACTGGGAGATGGAAGCTACGTTTTTAAAGTTAGCTAATATTTTCAAACCTGTAAGCATTATCGATTAATTTAGGAAAGTGAGAAAGATTCCTTCAAGAATGCTTTAAAGAGGCTGAATCCCAGTGGCATAGTGGTTGTGTCCGGGACTGTGGCCCACTGGGATGGAGGTTCAATTCCAGCAGCAGCTCCACAGGAGCAAAGGCTGGGCCTCCTACTCCCACCACCAGAGGGCAGTGATGCCCCCCCCAAAAAAAACAAAAAATACCAAAACAAAACAAAAAAAGAATGCTTTAAAAACAGATACCCAAACTCATTTCTCATGCTGTGTACATTCGAAGAGCTGAAAAAGAGAATGCCGAGATCCTGTAGCTATGAATGTTTGTAATGTGAGGGCTTTCTTTTTAATTCAGTAGAAATAAAAATCAACAGTCATGCTTATGGTGTGATTTTCCTGATGTAATCATGAATAAATTATTCTTTTTAAAGGGCTTTCAAGAGTCATCTTCTCAGTAGCAAAAGAACTTTAGAGAAAGAGGAGGCTCTTTCCCTCTTCCTTGTTATTGTTATAAGATGCCTTTGCCTTTAAAGAGATTTCAACTCATAACAAATCCACATGATAGAGTTGAACAGTTCTACAGGATTTTCTGGCTGTAATCATTATGGGAGTGGATGGCCGGGTCTCCCTTTCCTGAAGCCACTGGGGAAGCTCACAGCACCAACCTTCCTTCCCGTGAGCAGTCCGGTTCTTCACACGCATCCCCAGGACTCTTGTCCCTTCTTCTACTCACCTGAAACTCATTCATTCTTGCATCCACACATCCACACATAGTCACTTACTGTTTGGTATGTGCCAAATCTTTCAGGATGGCCCTAACGACACACATACACACACCTGCATGCATGCACACATATACATACATATGTAATCTGTAAGTTTTTAGTAATATGTGTGTATCATCTAACAACAACAAAATATGCAAACATTGCAGAAAGATTGAGTGGTTGTCTAAATTTTATTACATGGTGCAGTTAAAATTAGGGTGCTGATAATTGTATGGTAATTGTGGTAAAATAACCTTACATGTGTGTAGATAAAAGACATAAGTGTTATGTTCTTTGGGGTTCTAACTAAGGACTACATAGATGTGCAAAAATGACTTCACAAATAATGTTTAGCTGAATGTTGACATGTAAGACGTTTTTCAGAGGGAGAGAGAAAGTGAAGTATATTGAGTATCTTTCTAAGTACTAAGCACTCTCACCTCGGTTCTGTCTTACGTCCCATAATCAGGTAATATAAGTAGAAGTGCCCTTATTATTCTATAGGAATTAGAGAATTGAAGATCTTTAAGCCATATGTGCTGTGTTAAGGTACATGATTATCTACCAGGGAGCTGTGAGGTGCCATTAACTTGAGTACTAAGGTAATGCCAGCTAAATAAAGCAAATGGGAAAGGTCATAGTGCCACCTTGGAATTCAACGTCATTTTACAGATGAAAGTCGAAAAATCGAAGGGCCTTGCCTCATATCAGTCAAATCCCTAAGTAACACAAACGTTAATGCTTACAGAGAGGTGGGCAGTTCTACTCATCCAGATGCAACTCAGTAGACAGCCTGTTTCTGAAAGGGCACTCCCTGAAAGCCGTGAGGAGTGCAGTTCCACACTGCATTCCAGGGGTCGCTGCGACTCCAAATTGACTTCAGGGAAGCTAGCAACAATGACACAACAAATGTCCCAGTAAGATGGAATGGTCATCTAAATTTTGCGACCACAACTCTCTAGGACAAAATAGAATGGTTCCTGCAAATCTTTATGGGAGTAGAAAGCCTCGTCTTTCTTCTGCAGACAAGCTGGTGATTTCAAACTGCTAACCTTGCATTATGTTCTACTCATTCTACAGGCATTATGCCATCTTTTTGTAGAAGACTAGTGATGAAAAAAATATTGCAGCACTGTTCCTGAAATGGGAAAATTACCTGGAAAGTATTGTTCCCAATCTTACATCACGTAATAGAGTACACGCTCATTAGATGGAAGAGTTTTTGTTTGTTTGTTTGTTAGTAATAGGGAAGTAGACATGAATAAAAGTTTGTATGTATTTGATTTCAAAGAAAATAAAATATTTCAAAACCTAAACTTATTAACAGAGGCCTTGTCATAAAAGATTGATCGATCTATAAATGTGAAAAATTGTAATACAGCCCAAAGAAAGATATACATACGGTTCTATGAAAATGTAGGGACAAGATTAAAATCATATCTGATCAGAGAATTTGAAAGATGGGCCCTAGAGGTTTTAGAGGCATAATAACCATGTAGAGAGAAATTAAATGAACAAAAATAGGCAAACTGAAAATGCGATGTCTGCTGTGTTCCATGAGTCAGGGAGCATAGCCGTTGGAAAATTAAGACCCACCCTCTGAACTCTAATGTCAGACCACGGAGCTTGGAGAGACCTGGGGTGTTAGCAGAGAAAAGAACAATTTAACAAAGGGATGAGATTTAAATAATGCATCCTTGGAATAAATATAAGGTGGGAAGACTGTTTTACAGAAGCTTACAGGATCCTTGGCGGTGCCCTGGGCTATTTGTTGGGCTCGTGGCTTCAAGGTTGATGGGTCAAGCCCACATCAGCTCTGAGGGAGAAAGATAAGGTTATTTGCTCCTGCAAAGGTTTACAGGAAGGCTCCTTTAGAACTGGGGAGTGGGAACAGACTCGAGGATAGTGGGATTTGCTGTGTTTTGTTTTATAGTAACTAATCCAGATGTAGACTGCTGAGAACCCCAGTGAAATCAAGCTCCATTGTGTGTTTAGAATTAATGGCTCAATAATTGATCCGATGAGAATGATAATGAAAGGCGGGATCAATGGTGTCTCTGTGATTCAAGAACATTGTAGCAGCAGTGAAAGAAATGGGAGGTTGAGGAGTGGAAGCAGGCTTAAGACTGACTTGATGAGTTTCTGCAGCTGACAATATCCTGGCTGGGTTGCCTTCATTGACTGCTGTGTGTCTGGTTGACCACGCTCTGAACAGAGGGCTGAGCTAAAAATAGATACAGCCTGTACTATGTTCCCTGGTCTTATGAAGCCTGGGTTGTCCTTAGACATCTTGCTTCAAAAGATCACATCCAGAACAAATACTATTAGAAACAGTTAGGAGGCTTCCTCTGCACCAAATAAAAATGAATAAACTTTATAATGATTCTCTAGAAATGAATCTACTTATAAACTTTGAAGTCTTCCTCATGGAAGCTCAGGATCTTTGGGCCCAAGGTTGGAGAGAATAAAGTGCCCAGGTCCGGGATAGGTAATGATGGACTGTTGGCAAGCCTATCCCATAGTGCAGGAAACAGAAGTCTTCCAAAGCGAGCATGCACACAATTGTGGCACAAGCTAAGATTCTCTAAATGAGGAAAGAGTTACACATGTATGTTCAGTTCTTTATGCTTCTTGTGAGGAATTGGAGCACTGTTCTGCCAACAACAGATGCTCGGAGAGCAGGCAGGTTAATAACAATCCATTTACCTATGTTCTATTGTATTAAACATTACAGCAAGCACATCATAAGCATGATCTCATTCACCTCTTAAACCAGGCTCTAGGATCAGCATGAACACAGTCCCTGGGTGGTGCAAATGGTTTCCACACTCAGCCACTAACCACAAAGTTGGAGGTTCATGTCCTACCAGAATTGCCTTGACAGGGAAGCCATGAAAGAGCCCTTAGAGTACACTTCCCATCCCCCACACAGGGAGTTGTCATGAGTCAGGACTGACTCGAACGTAGCTGATTAGTTAGTAAGTATATCCATTTTATGCATGAAGAAGTTGACTTTCATAAAGCTGAAGCAGCCAGTTTAAATCTTCCAGCCACATGCCTGCCTGATTCCTAAGCTGGCCTCTTCCCAGTACACTGCACTCTTTCCCTGTCTATAAAGTCCTGACTGTGAAGAACAGTGCTGATCCTTTATTGTCGGCCCTAGAGCATAAAGTTTATTGATTAACCTTTCCCTGGGGTGAGAAGTGTCTCAGAGCATGACATGTGACACCTTTACTGCTATCAGAGACCAAGCAAGCCAACATCGAAAAGCCTGCAGGCCCCAGCCACTCATCTGTCATCACTTTCTGCTCACTGATACAGTCGTGGCACGGTTTTTTCAGTCAGAGGAAAAGATTATTCTTCCTTCCATGATTGCTATTTCTTCTTCTTGTGATTTAGCCGAAAAACCATGTCACCCTATTTCCTCCTAGTTCTTTCCTAAGAAGTGAAACAAAGTGACCAGATGTGGTTGCCTCCAATCAGATACTCTATGTCATAATTCCCTTTCCTCGAGTTAATTGGAGTGGAGGCATGTATGGATGTTAAATTCAATTATATCTGTCACCGTTCTTATTAACTTGGTACCTGCATTACCACTATGAATGCAAAATGTGTCTTTCCTTCCAAAGGAACCATCCTTTGAAGACTTGCTACCTGCTAAACAAAATTTGTGATCTCACAATATACCATAGTTCCTCCTTCAGAAATTTGGAACTTTATGCACTGTACGAGCCTCAGTTCATGCCTGAGTTTTTGATGTTATATTTACTGACTTCTGCGAAATACATCACTGCCTCTAAAAGAAAGGAATTTGGTAGTGAATGGCATTGATTTACCAATGAGCTTTAGAACCCGTATTTGTTCATGCTGCGGCCCTGCTCCAAATTCCACTCACTGATTTCCAGTCTATGCCAACCTGTGGCGACCATATAAGATGGAGTAGAACTGGCCCCTCCCCCTGTGGGTTTCTGAAACGGAACCTCTTTACACTCATTAAAACTCTGTCTTTCTCTGATGAAATGGCTGGTGGTTTTGAACTGTTGACCTTGCAGTAAGCAGGCCAAACCATACTCACCAGGCCACTAGGCTTCCAGTGGCTGTCCTGCTAAAGAAAATAAGATAGCCATAAGTAGGCAAAGAATCCCTGGTGATGCCGTGATTGTGCATTGGGCTATTTTTCAAAAGGTCGGTCATTGGCAGGAGAAAGGTTGTTTGGTCTTATGGAGTAACCATGATTAAGTATTGACTCAAAGATAGTGAGTCTGATTTTGGGTACCAAAGACAGATCATTTCAACTTCTTTAAACCTGCTTTGTCTTCAGCAAAATGGACTGTTTTCTGAACTGAGACAAAATTCTTGATGTACTTTGAGCATGTTAAACCCACAGTAATAAGTCAGTGCTTAATGATTGGAAAGTGATTTATATTCCTAGTTTGATAAGCTCATCTATCCCTTTTTCCAAGCTCTGTCTGTCATCATTCTGTTTTGATGTGCAAAATGTGCAAAATGCACATTTGAAAAACAGCCATGCTGAATGGAAGAATCTATTCATTGTCTTTCTTCTAAAGGGAACTAGGAACTGTAATTTAGGAGAAAGCTACCTGAGTAATAAATATCAAAGATATAATATTGATGATAGTAGTAAATATATATGAAAACTAAGCCAGTTAAAACAAGCTCACTACATAAAGAGAATTATTAATTGAAGAAAAGAATCCTTTAAAAAATCACTTCCAGAACAATATTTTAGCTGTCCATGGAAGACAACTTGGTAGATGGATTGGTAGCTACTGCCACCAAGTGGTAGGAAAATGCTTCTTCAGTAAATAAAATACAGTGACCTCTTGGGGGAAATTTATCTTCATAAAATAATTACTTGTAGACACGATTATTCCATTCCAATTCAGTGGCATTGTGATTACTCTAGAGCATCTTCACAACAAAGCACTCTCTTTGGTCTGTATTGCCGCACTACAAAAGTGTCCTCCTGTCCAAGAAATTTGAAATATGAAAAAAGAAAAGGAAAATAACTGCGATGAATGCTGAGAGAGTTCTGGTAAAATCAGGATTATTACCTGCAGTGGCATTGCTGATAGCACCCTTAGTTATGGCTTCCCAGACTGGAACTCTAAAGCAGCAGGAGTCTCATCTTTCTCCCGCAGAGCCGCAGATGGACTTGAACCCCCAGCCATGAAGTGAGCCAGAGCGCCTAACAATCATTCACCAGCAGACCCTAAATTAGAAGGTCCTTTGCATGATTTCAGTTATGACATTTAACTGCTGGATATAAAGTGGGGGAAAAACTATTCTGAGACTCCATTATTTCAACCAAGCTATAGGGTTAAATTAAATTGTTTTGCTTGTTGGGGACCATCTAGAGATGGCAATATATATGTATTAGCAATCCCATACACAACAGAATGAAACCTTTCCTTGAGGTAGCTATCACAAGTAAACATCTGTCTGGTGTTCATGGTTTTCAGCCAAGATCTATCTGACATCAGCAGTGGTATCCCTTGTTCCACGTGCTCTTCTGGATCCAGTCTGTGCCTCTGCCAGCTCTCTGCCAATGCACTGCTGCAGCCCTTGTTGAGCTCCAGCAGAATTTTACCTGCAGGTGATATCAGTAATATTGTTCTGTAATTTCCCCACTCTTTGGGCCGCCTTTCTTTGGAATGGGTGCAAATATGGATCTCTTCTAGTCATTTGGCCAAGTAACTGTCTTCCAAATCCCTGGCGGAGACTAGTAAGCACTTCCAGTGCTTCATCAACTTGCTGAGACATTTTAATGGGTGTTCCATCAATTCTTGGAGCCTCGTTCAAGGTTTCCATGCAGCTTGAACTTTGCTCTTCAGCACCATTGGTTGATGCTCTTCTATTAACACCTGAAATTGTGGAATGTGGACTGTTTCTTTGGGTACAGTGGTTCTGGGCATTCTTTCCTTCCTGCATCATCCAATATTTTGCCTATAGAATATTTCAATATTGTAACTTGAGGCTTGAATTTTTCTTGCGCTCCCTCAATTTCAGGTATGCTGAGCATGTTCTTCCTTTTGAGTTTTCTAACTCTAGAGCTGTCCACCTTTGATTACAGGGTTTGGCCTCATCTTCTCAAGCTACCCTTTGAAATTTTGTTGTCAGCTCTTTGACTACATCATGGCTTCCATTTGCCGGAACTACTCTACAATTACAGACAAGTTTCAATGTCTCTGTTGATATCCACTTTGATCTTCTCTTTCTGACGTGTCTTTTGAATGACCATTTGATTTCTCCTTGAACGGTGTTCTTAAGGTCCTGTGACAGTTCCTCAGGGCTTCTGTCCTATGGGATGAGTGCATCAAATCTCTGCTGGAGATCATCTCCAATCTCTTGTGGAAAATGCACAAGATCACATTTTGGCTTTCGGGTACTTATTTTCTTATTCTTTGAGGATTGATCACCTAGTCATACAGAACTCACTATGACCCAAACGTTCCTGAATTTGAGAGAAACCTAGTTCAAGTCCTTGCCAAGATAAGACATCCACAAATATTGGTATCTCTGACATGTAGTTATTCAACCAATCCCCAAATAGCCCCAGTCCAGGGCATCATCACCTCTACATAATGAAGAACACAGATCTTGGTAGACAGGTCTACTTGTTAGAAATTTTTTTCCAAGAAATGAGTTGAAATGCCTCACCATGTAATGTCTACCCATTGTTGGTTCTAATATTTAGATTTTCATCTTTAAATTTTACTGGTCACCATTTTTAATTTACCCCCATCTCCTAAAGGATAAATATTTCGTAGTACCATGTAGCAGTCATGTGCTCTGGTACCAATTTGAGTAAGAGTGTAGGGGGGAGGCTAGCTTGTCAAATTGGAGATAGCCAATGAGACCTCTGAGTGGACATGGCTTTCTCTTAAGAATTCTGGGAAATATCACAGTATTTTTCCCTCTTGGAGATGCTCTACTGACAAGACACAAGATTCAGTCCTTGGGAGGCATTGCAGCTGACAAGATGGATGGTTGGCTCCCTGCAACCCATCTCAAAAGAGAAGCCACATGGGCTGGAACCAGACCTCTGGAGCCGAAACAACTACATAGAGACTCCTGCCAGTGCCAAGATAGCTGTGATGCTACAGAGAGGCCCCTGCCAGCACTGACGTGTTTCTATCACCATGGATACACAAGTCTGCACCCACTGGCCTGTGATGGTCCTGGCGTCATTGCATGTGCTTCATGAGTCTGAAGAGGACGTATGGATTGATGTCGGACATATGAGCTAATATCGGACTTATGGAATTGGACTGGACTGAGCTGTAATGCTTTCTCAATGTTCCATTCCTCTTGTGTACAAAACCTCTCCCTTATACACATATGCGTGTTTGTGAATGTGTTTCTCTAGTCTACCCAGACTAACACATACTGGCTTGAGCCGGTAAGGTCATTAAAACACACATCCTCTGTTTAACTTATCTTTCAGCTATCATGAGGACTGGGTTGTTTTAATGAAAATGGAGACTTGAGCAGTTTGTCCCTGCTTTTTATACAGATAGTTTAAAATCCATTTTAAAATGAGCTGGCGTCCTAAAAATGGATTTTAAACTATCTGTATAAAAAGCAGGGACAAACAACTCACAGAGAAGTCCAAAGTTTAATTCCAAGTGGAAACAGATGCCCATGGAAGTGGCCTTGGGGCCTTTGTCTTCTACTGCTTGTTATTCTCTTGGGATCCCCAGTCCTGGACACTTCAGAAAGGATGTGGAATGGAACAGAACCTGCATCCCAGATTAGTCAAACAACGTCTTGATCCATACAACAGCACTTTTTCCCCCTTGTGTCCCTTTGTTTCCTGGCAAAGTTCCTCTGAAAATAGTAGCTTATTTTTGCTATGTTAGGGGAAAACAGAGGAAGATATTAACTTGGTGTTATATGTTCTTCATACCAAGGCTAGAGAATCAGGGGAGCCCCTCGGTTGGGTATAGTAACGGGCGTGGAGAGGAAGAGAGAAGTCTCAAAGACAAAGTTATAATAGACGTGATAGATTTGTTGGCACACCCACCCTTCACACTACTGGGCGAATGCTGTGGCTCATCTACTGAAGAGACTACTGCTTGGCAAGGTGTTCCTGACATTTGCAGAGCAATTTTAAACGGAGGATCAACCGCAACAAGCAATGTCTTGGGAATCCCAAGCTCCCATTCTCATTGAACATTTGCCACTGACCTGCCATGTGATGTCTTTCTTTTGTGTCTCTTAATGCCTTCAGCTAGACAATGGGAATATTGATGAGTATTGCATTAGCCTTCTGTGGAAACTTGGGTGAAAGTGCCCAGAGAGTTGTGTTGCCACTTTGGAGACGGTGAACTATGGAGGTTGAATGCTTGATATCAGCAAAAAAGCCTGAGAAAGTGTTTCTGCTGAGGGTAAATGTCTAAATGCAAATATTTGGATTTACCAGCTACAGTCTCTTGGAAACTTTCTTTGAGCAAGGAAGATCATTGTGCTTGAAGGATGTTGATGGGGAAAAATCAGCCTGTAATCGTTTCTCCAAAATCTAACTAAAATTATTGCTATATATACCCTCCAAACTATTTTCCCTTCATTATTATTTCTTTCTGCAATGTCTGTGAGTGTTTCAGTAAAAGAACCCCTTACCTTTGGGAAGTAGAAAATCTGTCAGGCTTAGTCTCTTTGCTTCTTTAAGAGTCAGCACCTATTGTCTGGCTCTGATGAGAGCAGAAGCTATTTCTGATTCACCATAGTGTCATAGCCTAATACTACAAAAGTTTACAAGTATTAGCTCCTTTTTGCAACTGCACAGGCCTAATAAAGTTGCTGAGTAATGAAGAAATAAAGTAGGAGATGGCTGGAAGAAGGGTTCCACATTATTTTATGATGGTGTTCTTTATCCAGAGGATGCTGAAAAGGTATCACATTAATAACATAAATCAGTGCACTTCAGAAACCACCATTCGAAGCTATTCTGAAACTATTCAGAGGCTCAGCATTCTTCCTGGGTTCTCTATTAGCTTAGGTTCATAAATCATCTGCACCATTATTGCCCTTCAATTTGAAAGATTTCTACTAGAATCCAGTCCTCAGAACCTCAACCTTCAGATTCATTTCCTGAAATCAGCTGGATTTAACAACCTGACTCCTGCCCTTGCAAGACCTTATTTTAGATTCTTTTGAGGGAAGAAGTCTCTTATAAAGGATTTTTAAGTTTATAATTCTTTCAAAGACACCTATTGTAGCTTGATTTACAAGTACTTCATATTCGCCTTTGTAAAGTTCTGGGCTTTCCTGCTAGCCCATTTGAACTGGAAAAATATAATGCATGCCTGCTCTCCTTGCAGTTAAATGAAGAGAATGGAAACTTTGCTTTCCCACCGAGTCAGGAAGCATCTATTCTAGCTTGCCTTTTCCAGTCTCTTAGGTTCTATTTTCAGTGGTGCATACCGACAGGCTCTGGGAAAAGCATATTTACAAAAAAAATAATTTTCTACCAACTTGCATCCATTATAAGAATTGTAGGCAACAGAGAGACCATAGCTAAATAAGTGTTGACTTGTACCATGGAAGCACCATTCTTTCCTGTGTTTATTCACAAGATCTAGTTGACTACTCCAGATTTTTTTTTAAAGGAGAAAGAATGACAGAGAAGGAAACAGGCAGGTAGAGATAGATAAAAACAGAAAAGGCTTATAATTGCCTTGTTTCTCAGTAGTTTCATGTTGATTACTGACAGTAATATATTCCATTTCCCAGAAATAGCATATTGCCATGCAGTGTAAATAATTTAAAAAGAAGAAATTCAAAAGAGCTTAAGAAACCAAATAACCCATAACCCCTTTGTTTGGGGAAGCATGACTGTCAAAGATAAACCATTAATGACCTATGATGTGTATATATATGACTCATGGTACAAAGGTAGAAAATGCCCATAGTAGGATCTATGGAAAGTGTATCAATAACTTTTAAGTTGATATTGTTTGTGCCACTGCCACCACAACCAATTTTAGAACATTTTCATCATTTTTGTACTGATTATTATTAGCTCTCCATTTTCCTCAAAATGCCCCTGACATCACCCTATGAAACTATGAAAACAGTTTCAGTGTCTATAGATTAATCTGTCTTTAGATGTAATTTAAAGGAAAACAAACCAAGCAGCCAACAATTACAAAATAAAAGAGAAAGAACCCCCAACTGAAAAGAAAGCAGAAAATAATAAAAACTGGAGCAAATTTAAAATGACTCAAAAGGAAGAAGAACATAAGGTGTTAAATACAACCTACCTACATCCAACAGCTGTCAAAAGTTCAGACTGGATTCAGAATAGAACATAGAACAAGGGACATCATTGCTGATGCCAAATAGACCTTTGCTCCATGAAGAGAATACAAGAATATGCACGTTTCATTGACTCTGCAAAGTCACTTGACTGTATGCACCATTAAAAAAATGAAACCAAAAAACCCCCTGTGGATAACCTTAGGAAGAATGGAATTCTGAGATGATTTTTGGATCAAGAGGTTGTTGTGCAAACAGAACAAGGGCATTGTTTAAAATCAGGAAAGATTTGTGTCAGGCTTTTTATCTCTTCACCAGACTTGTTCAGTCTATATGCTGAGCCATTGATCAGAGACACTAGATTACATGAAGAGGAATGTGGCGTCAGGTTGGGGGAAGGCTGAGTAACAATGGGGGTAAGCAGATCACACAACCTTGCATGCCGACAGTCAGGAGGACTTGAGACACTTGCTGGTGAGGATCACATATTTCAGACTTCGGTGTGCAGTATAGCTCAGTGTAAGGAAGACCTAGGTCCTCACCCCTGGACCAATAGCTAAGATCATGATAGAGAGAGACTGTTGAAGTTGTCAAAGACTTGGTCTCACTTCACTCTACAATCAATGCTCATGAATGTTGCGGTCAAAAAAACTAAAATCTGTATCACATTGGATAAATCTGATGCACATAATATGTATAGTGTATTGAAGAGTAAGACTATTACTTGGAGGACTAAAGTACACCTTACCCAAGCCATGGCATTCTCCATTGCCTCATATGCATGTGAAAGTTGGATATTGAATAAAGAAGACGGTAGAAGAACCAATGCATTTGAATTTTAGTACTGGAGAAGAACATTCAAAGTATCATAGCCTAATAAAAGAACAAACCAATCTTTAATGGAAGAAGTCAGGCCAGAATTTGATTGGCAAAGCATGGTCTTACCTACTTTGGACATATTGTCAGAAGAGACCAGTCCCTGAGAAGAATACATTGTTTGGTAAAGTGGAAGGGGGTGAAAAAGAGGACAGCTGTAGATGAGATGGGCTGCCATAGTGGCTATATCAATGGGCTGCAGAGTAGGAACCATTGTGATGATGGTACAGGAGCATGCAGTGGTTCCTTCAGCTGTTCTGCTGTTCATTCTCTGTGTTCTATGCATCAGAGATGATTTGATGGCACTTGACAACAGCATATCTGCACTAATCGATTTCCCAGTGTATTCTGTTTGATAGAAAAACTATACACATTTCTGGACAATGGTCAGAGGGGATTCACCATAGACTTAATCCAGTGTAAACCCTGCAGATAGATTTTAGCCTTTTGCAATCATTGGCAAACCAAGTCTCTGAACTTAACCTCTCATGCAGTACCTTCTTCTGATTTTTTATTTTATTATTTACCAGCCTTGGATCACACAGTTGCTGTGTTTGTGGCCTGTGGAATTAGTTGACACCTCACTTAGACGACTGCTTGTTAAAAATAAGGTTTTAAGACAGCATATGCTATCCTTTCTGATAGCCAAGCACTAGCTCATTTCTTCCCTACGTATTGCTAAAACACCCATATATTAATTGTCCTTGTCATTAGGGCAAGAATCTAGCAGGGCCATGTCATAAGAATGAATTGTTCTTAAAGCCTAGTATATTGAACTTTAAGTATTCCCTTTATCTTTCACAATTCTCTGTTTTTACAAAATTACACCTCATATATTCCACTTTATTATCTTTAATAGATATTTGGCCTTCTTCTCATTTCAACCATTCTCCTTGAGCAGAGGAAAGTCTCAAAAAGCTTTGCAAGATTCATATATCATTACGGCCAACTCTATTCTGAAGAGACCACTCTTCTACAGTCATGTTTTCAGTGCTTTCCAACACAAAGGCCTCATTTTCCAACATTATATCAATGTTCTACTGCTATGCATGAGGTTTATGGTAACTAATCTCTTAGAAATGCATTGCTCATTCCTTCCTTGTCTGTTATTAGTCTAAGTAACTACACTGAAACCATAAATGACTCTGTCAATCCTTGAAATATCACTGACATTGCTTCCAGCATCATAGCAACTTTCAAACCACCAAACTACAACAAAGTGAGAGACAAGGAACTGTAACCAGACATACTCCATGGAAAGTATCTTGGTTCATCATACAACTTTACAAACTTATTGGGAGATGGTAAAAATCCATTGTTGTCCTTACATTATATGGTCAATCTGAGTCTGACTTCTAGTCTAAACTTAGCCCCACTTACACTGCTTTTGAAGTGGTTCTGACCCATGATAACTGTAGGTCAAAATAGAACTGATCTGTGGGGTTTCCAAGGCTGTAGCAAAGGCTGTCACATCTGTCTCCACAGAACAGCTGTTGGCTTTGAATCACCAGAGTTCTTTCAAAACAGAAGAGGGAAATTAGATCAGTCCTGTGGATTCAGAGATAAGGTTTTCAAGGGTTCTATATTTAACAGTTTTCTCAATCTTTTCTATTTATATAAGATGATTCAGGAGACATAATATAGCAGTTGGGTAAGCATTTGGCTACTAAGAACAAAATTGGTGTTAGTATGGACTCAAGATACCCATCCTAACAACATTCCCTTCCCATTCCATAGAAATCATGTGGGAAATCATGCTTTTAGAAATAATTTCTTTTCAATGTTTTATAAAAATTAGGTCCAATCATTAAGAAAGCCAAGAGCAGATTCTTAAAAACTAACCATGGAGAAAATAAGACAAATAGCATGGAATTTTATACAATGCTTAAGTCCCAAGAGGGTCTTGAAAACCTTTGTACTTGAACCTTAGGATATATTCAAGTGGATTTGTGCACACATGCATATGTGTGTGTTCCCATGTGTGTGTATGCATGTAAACACATCTCATCAAATGTAAAAGCAGACCTTTGTAAGTGAGGTCAAACAAAGAATATCTAGTAGAGCTTGAAGATTTGAATTCGGGTCATTAAAAGCATACATTTATCCTTTGCTTTTAAGGATGAACCAGTGTCATAATCAGTAAAGGAGGCCTCTGCTCCTTTCTTGAGAAGCTCTGCTTTATGACAGACTGGTTTTCTAAGTGTCATGCTGGATGCCTTAAAAGAACCCCCAAAAGCAATTGGCCTCATTAAATCATAAGCACACAAAGTATGCATACATCATAACTTGATCATACACTTATCATACCTTTGCCTCAGTGCTGACCCTGAGATCTGATGCATAACCCAAGAAACCACTGCTCCACAGAAAACAACTACCCCTCTCTGCAAACCCATTGGAGTCACTGTGTCAATCCATCCACCCTTAGAGGAAGAGGCCATGCTTGGTAAAAGAGAGGGGCAGCGCAAAAGAGGAAGACTCTCCAGAAATGGATGGAAGCCCGACTGCAACAGTGATCGCATACATCACACTGATTGTGATTGGCTGTAAGAGTCAGTTGCTGTGATTTGGAAGGGACTTGACAGCAACTAACAACAGCATAGGACTAATTTAAAACCAAACCAAGCTCCAGTAAAAACTGAACTCATGAAATAAAGACCAGGTTAATTGTGCTGAACATGGTTTTTTCCCTCATCACAATACACCTGCTTATTCTTTGAGGGTAGCAAGAACTGTTTTGTGAGAACTTCATGGACGTAGATTACTCCTCTATTTTACCCCTGATCTTGCCTGTTAGACTTTCTTTCTTTTTCCTTTGTTGTTCAGACAACTTGAAAGGCATGTGAAAGGTACATACTTTGTGTTTCTCAAGGGTGCCAAAAAAGGACGGTGTACATACTTACAGACAACATTATCAAACAATCTTATGTCTTACATATTTTTTAAGTAAAAGATGCCATTTTTAAAATTTGGGACTTCACGTATCTTTCACCTTTAAATAAAAATCATCTGATTTCTTTCAGTGTTCAGGGAATAGCATTTTCAGTGACTTTTGTGTAGAAAGATCAGTTGAGTAATAAAAAGCAATACTAAAAAGAAAATTTCCCCAGACCATGAAACTATAATGGTGACATTTAAAAGATCGGTTTCATCTGAATGATTTTCAAATACTATCGACTTGAGAATTCATGTAAACTGACTGAGGGTGAATGCACCAGAGAAAAAGAAAAAAATATATTAGTTCCATTTTATTCACTGAAAAGGCCCAGTTACATGCCTTGAATGTGACTCTTCGGGTTTGACTTTGACACTCTCTGTGCACATGGCAAAGACCTTCATCTCCCTTCTGATTCACTCAGTTGGGCTGGAGCCCCATTATGTCCTCTAAAAATTTTAACAGTGCAGCTTTCTCTGAAAAGCTGTGGCAAGCTGGAAATAGCCTAGTAGATTATCTATTGGCCATTAATCTCAAACTAAGCAGCATACCCTAATCTATTGTGTAATAAGATGATATTAAAAACTGCATCTTTATTCCACAATTTATTTTACTTGTTAACACGCTTCTCATCAAGAAGAATCTTCCATCCCACCCCTTCTTAAAAGAGCTGAGAGATGCTTAAAACTGATCTTGAGAATTTTTTCAGCTATTGGGAAATTCATAGAAGAACAAACTCCTTCTTAAATAAGGCTAAACTATAAAGTTGTTGAAGGGGAAACTTCCATAGGTAGTGTTTCATGACTCTTCCTCCTACTCACACCCCATCATAGTTCCCCAGTGTCTCCTGCCACAGTCTCTGGCAACCACTTAGCCATCTGTCTCAATGGATGTCTGTGTAAACCTTGATATTAAGCGATTCATCTGTTGGCGGACACTCGGGTTTATTCTACCTTTTGTATCTTGTAAATGAAAGTGCATGATTCATTAAAACTGCACTCCTTCAGCCTCAACTCTAAATAATAAATAATAGGCTTTACTTATTTGAAAAATTATGACTCAATTGTTATAAATGATTCCATGGGACTATAGGGCTTGTGTCTATACATTTTGACCGTTAGAGACAAACAACATAATTCACAATGAGAAGCCAGCTTTGTGAGTCAGCAGATGAGCTTCCAGCTGTGATCTAAGAAGCAGAGCAGAAGTCCTCTATCTCAAAATGTGGGCTGGCACTCCTTTCTGAAATACACATTCTGGAAGTTTATAGATTGGAAACCTTTAAGCAGTGTTTTTTTCAAATATCCACAATGAGTACATGATGCTTTTGGGTGGATTAGTTTCTCATAATATCTGGATGATCATGTGGCCTTGGAAAAAACAGAAGATACTGTATTTAACCCTTTTAACAAGTCACACCTGCAAAAACTCAAAACTAACTAAAGCCAAAGGTATTCGGCAAAAGTCTAACACATCTCACCTGATAACCTCACTCTTCTAGACCAAGTGCCCGCCGCCCTTCCTTTGCTAAATGAACTTCCAGAGTTCCTTGGCACATACTTGTGTATATACCAAAATTAGTGTCGAGTGCATAAAAGTAATTCCTCACAAAAGAACACCCTATACTGCCCACGTGATTCCGTACCTTGTTCTGTTTTTGCACATCAGGTATTTGAGTGTTTTTCATATGTGTTCCTCATATATGCTTTTTATGAAAAACACCAAAAATCTGTGCCATTGAATTTGGTTAACTTTCGAGACTGATAATTGACACTGGTGATTTCTGTTCTTATGTTATTGCTAACAATTTTAGTCTATAAAAATAAGTAGTTTCATTTCACACATGAAGTTAGATGATTTCTCAACTGTGAGATGTGGAGTCACTGAACAAAGGAGATTCTATAACTATGCCTTGTTTTCATGTAGCAAATGCATCTGTGACATAAGTGTACATATGCCTTCAAAAATGACTCTTACCTAATTCCCTTCAGTTGATATTGTATCAGTTTATCTTCCCATAAGAAATGTATGTATCTGTTTCTTTTTTTAAATCATTTTATTGAGGGCTCATACATCACTTCTCACAATACATACTTCTTAAAGATTTACCAGACTTTATCTTGCTACCAACTTTAGGATTTTTACCAAGTGACTAGGTGAAGAAACGTATCTGACCAATGTATCTGGGCTATTTTTGAATTGGTTGTTATTTTATTTTCAATTTTTGCATATCCTCGAATATTTTTGTTTCTGGGAAATATTTTGTTTCATATCCTGTGTCTGTTTTTCAGTCAGACTGTTAGTCTTTGCCTTATTAATTTCTTACAGTTCACTTTACTTTAGTAAGGTGAGCTCTTTATAAACTTGGAATACTTTCCCAGTTTCTCTTTCTGACTTGTAATGTGAAATTTCTGCCATACAAGATTTTTATGTGTGTCTATGTTCTTATCTTAGTTTTTGAATGAATTAAAATTTATTTTATGGATTAGAGTCGCGGTTAAGAGACCTTTGCAATTCCAAAGTAGTGAAGTGATTCCCCTATTTTATTCTTGTATTTTCATGCTTTATTTTTAAACTTAGATATTAGGTTTGTTAGAATATATTCTTCCAGATGGTGTTAAAGGATAATAAAGTAGTATTATGGGAATGAGTACCTGAGTAGTGCAAACATTGCTGCACTCAGATGTGAATAAAATGATGATGGTTCATGTTCATCCAGAGTCTGCTCAGAAGGAAAGAATGGTGATCTACTTAAAAACAAAACAACAAAACAAGCTCCAGCCTTAGTAACTCTACGAAGCATACACAGAACCATCATAAATCACTCTTGAGTAACTGGTTGCATTAAGGAGAAACTGATTTCATTAAGGGGAATGCTACAGTTTCATTGGAAAGTCTTCCAGTAGGGAGGTCTGATTCAGTACAGCACAGATGATGGGACAGCAGGGCAGAAGCCCCTGCATGTGGTCCCTAAGAGCTTGTTCAGACCTTGACTAAAGGTTGGGATCCTGAGAGAGATTTTTTAAACATACTGATGGTGCAATTCAATGGCAGTGCACTTGGTACTTGTTTTTGATTATGGAAGTAGCTGGGATGGTACAGTGGTCTCCATGTTGAAATGCTAATAGTCATGTGGTCATCAGTTCAAATCTGTTACCAACTGCTTTCCAGGAGGCAGATAAGATTGTCTATTATCCCACAGGATTATAGTCAAGGAAATTCCGAGTGACACTTCTACCCTGTTCTATAAAGTAGCTGTGCATCAAAATCAACTAGATGGTCGTGATTGGATAATGACTGAACCCCACCAGGGAGCTCTGATTTAATTGATATGGGGGCCAGAGTTTCTAAAACCTAACGTGCATTCAAGATTGAGAATCACCTCTGACTGGCAGAATTTTTTGTGCAGATATTGTAGATGACAATTTCTAGGGAAATGTGATCCCCAGTGAAGGAAAGTCCAAGACAAAGAGAGTCCTTATGCATCTAGCCAGAATGCAGCCTAAATCAATCTCTTTCTTCCTTGAAAAATAAATGAAAGAGGTCTTCCAAAATGTTGCACACAAAAGGGAATTAAAAATATAAACTTTATATATCAAGATAAGCTCCATTAAAGTTAAGACCCCAATGGAATCTCTGATACTAGCTGCTTGGTCCATCTATAAGGTTGTGAGAGTGTACTTATATCAATGCCATCTATTTCACATTATTGATTGAAAAAATAAGTATATGCTTTAACAATATTTTAAGATTATGCAAAAGAGGATGTCAGGGCTATATGGTGGGTGCCTTATGACTTCTCACTGTGTCCTTGTGTCCTTGTCTGATGGGAAGAATGAGCAGGAGCTTGGTCACCATGGACAGGGGCTCTCTCATGAGGCTTCCACCAGCATTTGTCTGATAAAACTTCCACTAACTTCCTTGAAACCTTTCTCCTAATAGGATTATATGATTCTATGACCCTCCAGAAAATCTACAAGAAAAATATCCTTAGTGTTCCTCAAACTGTGGCAGTGACCTTTTCTCTTAGGCATTTCTTTGATTGAGTTTTGTCTTCAGGACCACATGAGCACAGCCACATTTCATTGCCTAGACAGTTCTCCCCACAAAGGCTGCAGGATCTTTATCATGTGACTTTCACAGCATTTCCATGGGAAGCTTTGTGTTGGTCTGCTGCTGATCTGGGTGAGATGCTGTAGCCATCCACTGAGCAGAAAGTTTCTTCAACTTCTATTCTTAGTGAGAATTAAGGACGCTGAAAGAGTTGAGATGCCTGTACTGTTGGCCATTGGTTCTATTAATAATCCCCAGTCCTTTTTCATTAGAGCAAGAGTATGCTTATTTTTTTCTCACATAATAATATGGATGGCTTGAAAGCTGCAGGTTCCATTTTCAACAAATGTCTGATCTCTTTTTAAAAGGAAGTATTCACTTGTAAACCATTGATTTCCTTGGGGCATTGTCTCCATAAACATTTTGTAACATATCAATGATCCTACTGTTCTTCTATCCAAGCTTCACCAGGAATCTGATGTTTGTTCTTCAATTTTAGCAGACTTCAAATGGTCAGTGTATGATGGGTGCTGTATTCAAAGTGATCTCTTATCCTTCTCAGTCTTTCAAACTATAGTCTCTTCAGACAAGTTAGTAAGAGTTTATTGTTTTAACAAAAAGAAAAAAAAGCACTGAAATCCATGTAGAGTATTTTATTCATCATACGCATTTAAGTAAACTTTTGGAAAACCCGGTCCTTTTATCACAATAGCATGAGAAATGAATTGCATTAGTGAGTTTTGACATTTAATAAGCTAAACTTCAAACTTTTCATCTATAAATTCCACATTTGTCATTCTTTCATAGGTGATTTAAATAGAGCAAACATGTTCCAGAACTGGTGATAACAAAATAGATCATAAGACTTTAAGTCTCATGAACAGCTAGGTTCTTTTTGTAGGCATCTGCTTAACATTTAATGTCTGGTTAGCTTTACCCTTGACATAATTTAAGGAAATTGAATAATTTTCATGAAAATATGTGATTAAATTTTATCAAATGTTACATTTAACTTATGCTCCAGTTCATCATATGGGAGATTAAAAAAAAGGTAATGCCACTTTCATTTTTAATGAGTGTATGTCTGTAATCGCTAGTGAATTTCAGTGAAAATTAATTCATCTGAAGTGATTATAAGCTTAAGTGGAAAGGTGCCAATAATCCATTTTCAAATCCTGATTAGCGCTTCAACTTTGACCTTCACATCAGTGTAGTGCTGGCCTCCTCTCTAGATTACCTGTGCTGCTTCCACCACGGAAATGGTTTCAAACGTGGTTTTACATAAGTCTAACGGGAAACTTGTGTAACTGTCTTGTTTATCGTCCACCTCTCTTTCCCTATCTAACCTCCCTTGGACAGAAGGAAACATGAATAAGGAAGTCTTTGACTAGCACCTAAGTCAGCACCTGCAAGGAACTGAATAAGTGAAAAAGATGGTGTGCAAATAGAAGTAAAGTGAGTTTCCTCCATTTTTGTGGAGATTTTTTGAAAATCCCCTTTTCTGCCCTGCTAAGCCAGAGAGTCTCTCTCTAGCTCTTTTCCTTTTATTATCAAAACTGGATTTTTCATATTTATATCAACTTATATTAAAATAGCTAAGAAATGGAAGAAAGAATGGAGTTAAGAAGCTGAGGAGAACATTACAAAAGGCAGCTTAAGAAAAGAAAGCCAAATATTATTACAAAATGTGCAAAGATCTAGAATTAGAAAATCAAAAGGAAAGAACATACTCAGCATATCTAAAACTTAAATAATTCAATAAAATATCCAAGTCTCACATTACCATTTTGAAAGATTCTATAGGCAAAATATTCAATGACAAAGGAGGCATGAAGAGAAGATGGAAAGAATACACAGAGACATTGTACCAAAAAGAACTAGTCAACATTCAATCATTTCAGGAGGTAGTGTATGAGCAGGAACTAATGGTTCTAAAGAAAGAAATTTGATCTGCACTATTATGCATCAGCCAAAAACATGGCTCCAGGTATTGATGGACTACATATTGAAATGTTTCTGAAAGCTGAAGACACACTGAATGTACTCACTCATCTATGCTAGGAAATTTAAAAGCATTGGCCAACTGATTGGGGCAGATCCACATGATGACCGAATGGAATGCTCAAACTAGAGAACAATATTACTGATATCACACACAAGTAAAACTTTGCTGAATATTTTCCAAGAGCAGTTATAGCAGTTCACTGGCAGAGAACTGGCAGAGGGACAGACAGGGTTCCAAAAAAGATGTGGACAAGGGTCTATCATTGCAGATGGCAGGTGGATCTTGGCTCAATGCATTTAATAGCAGAATGATGTTGATTTGTGTTTCACTGATGATGCAAAGGCATTTGAATGTGTGGATCATAATAAACTGTAGATGAACTTGAGAAGGAGAATTCTGAAACACTTCATTCTGTTCATTTTGAACTTGTACATGGGACAAGAAGCAGTTGTGCAACCGTAACAAAGGTATCCTGCATGGTTTCAAATTATGACAGCTGTGTATCAGGGTTGTATGTTTTCATCATTCTTGTTTGATCTGTATGTTGAGAAAATCACCAGAGAAACTGGTTAATATGAAGAAGAATTTTGAATTCATGTTGGAGAAAAGTTTATTCCTGTGATATGTAGAGGGCACAACCTTGTTTGCTGAAAGTGAGGATGACTTGGTCCTCTTGCTGGTGAAGATCAAGGATTGCAGGCTGCTAGTAAAAATGACAATTCAAAGTAAGGAAGACCAAAATATTCAACCAGACAAAGAGGTAATATCATAATTAGTGAAGAAAAGAGGGGAATGGCCAAGGATTTTGTCTTACTTGGGTTCACATTCAATTCTTAGGGAAAGAGCAGTCTGAAAACTCAAAGATCTATCTGATACATAAGAGCTCTTTGGAGGACTGAAGAACAAGGATGTTACTTTGAAGTTGAAGGGTTATCTTACCTGAGCCATGGGATTCTCTGTTTCTTCATGCACATATGCATGTGAAAACTAAATATCGAATAAAGAAGACCATAAAAGAAGCTATGCATTTGAATAGTGGTGCTGGAGAAGAAAATGGAAGGATCATAGACTGCTAAAAGAACCAACTGATTTTTATGAGAAGTAAGGTCAGAGATTTTCCTAGAGGCCACACTTGGTCTTGCATGCTTAAGGACATCTTGTCAGCAGAGACCAGGCCCTGAAGAAGGAAATCATGTTTGGTAAAATAGAAGGGTGACAAAAAAAGAAGAAGGCCCTGGACAAGATGGATTGACACCATGACTGCCTCAATGGGTTCCAGCATAGGAACCATGGTGAGGATGGAACAGGACTGTGTAGAGTTTGGTTCTGTTATGTGTAGGGTCACTTTGAACCAGAGCTTACTGGATGGCACCAATCAACTGCATACCATATGATAGTTCCACTGTATTTCCTTTTATATTTGTTTGTTTGTTTTTAACTTGATTGTCACATGTTGATGGGAACTTGATTGTTGTTTTTTTCTCCTTTTTTTGTAAAGTCCTACTTTTCCTCAATACGTAGATCTCATTACAATCTCTGTCATTCTGCTAAGCAGTACAAGAATAAGCAGACACCTTATTAACATCTTCCTCATCCTTAAGTCCACCATCTCTCATAATAAAATTATCTGGGATCTTAGTCTAAAGTGATATTAATGTCTTTGATCATTTCTTATTTCCATGTAAAATATTTGCTTTTTTTCTTATTTTGTGCTTTTTACAACTACATTTGATCATACTTGGACTTATTTGTTTTCCTGATGAACAGTTTCTCGTCGGGGAGTGATTCATGCTAAATCATATTGATATGGGCTTCTCTGTGCTGCTGTGATACATTGCCATAGCCCTAAAGATTTGAAACCAACATATTTCATCTCTCCATGTTTTGGAGACCAGAAGTCTGAAATGGGTTTTTAGGACTGCATTCTTCTGGGGAACCTAGAAGAGACTCCATCCATTCCAAGTTTACAGAGACGAACTATATCCTCTGGTTTAAGACTCCCGATCTGCTAAGTCAGACACCATCAGGGTAGCACTTTCAAATCCCTTTTTCTCTGTCCCTCTGCTTCAGGCATTGCCCTGATTTTGGTCTCTTTTGATTTTTAACTCTTTTTACCTGTAAGGACATCTATGATTGCATTTTAGTCTCTGTTCGATAATCAAGGAGAATTTCCCCTTTCAAGAATCTCGATCCTACTGGTAATCTTATAGCATTGCATTCATAGGGTTTAGGCATTCAGACATGGAGATCTTTTAAGGCAGCTAGAAGGGTTGACCTGAGAATCCCTGCAGGAGCCCTTGTGGCCTAATGGGTTAGGAGATGGACTTTGAATCCTAGTGTTGTTGCTGGGGCTGTTTCACCATGTGGAATTCCTCCAGAGGCAGGCTGCCCTTACCTACCTTGTGCTCAGGATGGGAACCCAGATGCTGGGCTGGCATTATTAGCATCGTCTCCATCCTTTAGCGGTCCCTGCCCCAGGCTCTCCTCCTCCACAGAGGTGGTTTCCTCCCTTGCTCTTGCCTTCCACATGGCGATAGACTCAGCTGGCCTGTCATTCATCTCTCGAGGGTCAGGGTAAGTGGCATGCCTGGCTCTAGGGAGAGGGTTTCCTGTTGTTCGGGCTCAGCCTCAGTGGAGGGAGAGACTGGATACCAGGCCTCAAAGGTGGCTTTCCTGTCATGGGGAACTCTGCTCCTAGGGGCTGACAAACTCGGGATGAGGCTCTTCCCCTCCGCCTTCTAGAGGTTGATGATCACTCTTTCTCACTTAGTAAAGGCATAGAATGCTAGATCCAAGAGTGGCTTTCTAGAAATTCCCTAAGGGAGAAAACATTTTTTTTCTTCTACATTTCTTCCAGTTACAGTAGCATTCCATATTTACCTCAGTTCTGGGGATTATAAGATGTTGCTACTCCACTCTCAAAGGGATAAGAGTTTTACTTCGGAAGAGAGATCTTTCAAGGAATGAACGCAACCTGGTAGCCCCCATCTCTCTCACACATATACATTGGTGTGACAGCCAGGATCACTTCCTGCCAGGGACTGCCATGGTGAGACAGAATTTGATACGGTGATACAGCCAGAGCAGCAGTACTTGGTGTGATTAGAATGAACTCCTAACTGTTTAAAAGGTGATCTGAAGATATAATACCTACCCAATTCTGAAAGAAAGTATGAAGTTAAAGGAAATAGTCTATAGATTATAAGGAGAGAGTCGGCGAGCCTGGTCTCCTTCTGGAGAGTCTGCTTCTTCCTTGGTTGAGGTTATTTGGTTGTCTTGAACTCCAGCTCTCTGGGGGACTCTATAAAAGCTATCATTTTGAATTTTATTATATTGGCCCTGTTGTTCACGTGTGAGTGACACCTTGGCAACCTTTTATATCCAAAGAAAAATTGGTAGTCTTCATCGAATTCGTGTGAACAAAAACCCACTTAGAATTGAGAAGTCTATTTTCATAATGGCTCCATTTCATTCTATAATGAGTCATCATGTTAATTGGTGTTGACTGTAAACTAAATTGGAATCAAATAGAGTCCAGCTGGAGGACTAACTTTAGTTTATGACACAGTGCAGCCTGTAGTCTCTTTCATCCAACCACAACATGCTTATACTGCTTCATGGTAGTAGCAAAGCAAATGGGACTCCCTGGATGGAAAGAACCCATCTTCTCAGAAATACAGATGTGTTGTCATGTGGAATTGTATCTCCCATTCAAGCTGTGTTCATATGTATATAAAAAGAGTTATCAATCTTAATTATTTAGCCAATTTGCTTTTTTATTTGCTTTATACTTTTCTTAATGTGCACAACTTCTGTACCTCCTGGATAAAGTTGTTTTAAAAATAAATAAACAAACTTGGAAATACTATACCTGATCTACCAAACTCCTTGGTAAAACAAAGTACATTTCATTGATTTCTTTAGCACAGTGGCTAATTCTTTCTTATGATAAATAACGTCAAGGGCAAAAAGATGAACTGTTGGTGAACATGTCTGGTCAGATTTTCTGGTATAAAGTATATTGTGGTGGCACTAAATATACAACAACATTTGAAAGTGCTTATATAACATGACTTGAAAGGCAACTAGATATTTAAAAATTATGTATATTATTCTCATGATAAATGACCTTGAGGAAATCACTAAACCTCTTTTGACCTCCAGTTACCTACATGTAAAATGAGAGGGTTGAATTTGATCACTTTTAAATTCCCTCCCAGCTCTAAGGCTTGGGGGCAAATACGGTAGTCAATGATATAAATGAGCAATTTGTACTTCTCCAAGACTCTGCTTTTCCTTCTCTTTCAAATGTTATGGGCAAAATTTCTTCGCTGCACCTTAGAAATCTCATGGATATAGATATATAGATATATAATATTCTCCACCCCTAAAGTTTTAGGTTTAGTCTAAAGAAGTGTGGGTTTGAGGTATTGCCACTGAAATAAATGTGGGCAGAATTTACACTCTGCATCCCCCAGATCCTGTGCTTCAATTTATTAGACCCATCCAATGAGGTGGGACCATAGCAAGTAAGTATGTTTTTGCTGCCTGGAAATTCCAACCAAGTAGAAATCAAATTGTGCTTTATTTTAAAGGAAAACTTGGGATTTACTTTAAGCAAATAATGGCAATTTTTGTAGGTTGCAAAGCAGGTGCAAGAAGCCCAAAACTTCCCTACTTTCCAATTATTTCAAGAATGAACAGATTGACATGGGTAAACCAGGGAAGCTTTAGGTAGAGGACAAGCTTGAGCTTAATCTTAAACTTAGGAGCCTTGAGAGATAAAGAATTTGTCCAAGCTAAGAAATTGCTTGGGCAAAGCCTTGAAAGATGTGAAATGGGCTCAATAAGGTGTTCCTTATGATCACTAATTAATAGCATATCATTTTTTTGCAATAAAGTTGTAAAAAGAATGCAATTACTCAAATTTTATAGAGTTCTGTTTTTCTATTTCTTTTTGGCTTTATGGAATTAAGAAAATTTTTTGAGATCTCTATATTTTAACTTTTTGGGTATCATATGTATTCTGAATTATAATGCCAGTTTAATTTTTGTCTTTGGGAATTATATTTTGACATATGAACTTATAATTTATCATGTTAATACTTTAAATATTTTGCATTTGATCTATGACGTCTGTGCTAATTTAGAAAATCCTTCTCATATCCCCAAAGTTAAAGAAATATTTAGCTTTAATTTACACAACTAAAATCATGAAAGTTTTATCCATGTAACACCCAAACTCTTTCATAGTCATATACTCTAAGGAAATTTAGCAAATGTTTCTAATTTCATTACTGAATAAGGATCTTGATAGTTTCCCTTTCCCTTGAAAACCCATCTATATCATATACCACATTCTTGTGCATCCCCGTGCTGTTCATTTAGCAGGCTTATTTGATATTATTGTTAGGATGTTTTCATGTCTATTTTAATATATATGTATATGTATATACATATATAGTCAGGTTTTAAATATTTCAATGAAAAAAGTCTCTGTTTTCAGGTATGATTTGAAATAACAAAATTGAAAAAGTATCTCTAATCAAATGAAAACAAGCTTAGATGCAATCCAGCTTTTCTTGATATAAACATTCAGTGGGATTTTTTATTATTAATGGCTTTATTATTTATTTATATGGTTTGCCCCTGGTGAAAAAGTATGTGGATATCTTCAAATGATCTTAAATCTTTCTAACCAAATTAAAGAATGAACTATTTTATAATCAGCAAAATATCTAGCAGTCAATTAGTGTTAGACTAACAAATGTAGCAGCTTTGTACAGCAATGATGTCACTAATGACTTTATTTAGAACAAAGAACAATAAATTCACTCTCATATGCTCTTTCAAAGTATCAGCAAAGTAGGTATTTTTGGTAAAATAAGGAGGTAATTATTCTACCTGACACAGTTTGAAGGGTACAAACAATGCTTTCTACATAAACAATGCCCTCCTGACTTATAACCTATCTTTTCATTTGGACTAGGTTCCCTTCCTATATTGTAGCATATTGAGTATCAATTGTATAGAATGACAAAGTGCCTCACACCATTTTTCTCCTTGAGTAAGTAGAAAGGACTAGGAAAGTGGCAAATAGGGGAAATTTCATTTGCTCATAATTTTGCCCAATATTAAAATGGATACAAGCTTTGCTCAACTCCTTCCAGTGACCTACATAAAATTTATTAAAATGACATTTTCATTGAATTTGATAATATTATCCAATACTATTTTAGAAAGATATTTCATTTCCAAGATTTTAATGGAACAAGAAAATGAAAAGGAATCACTGTATATCATATTTTAATAATATTATGACACAAATAATATAAAACAAGGCAACATTTTTAAAATGTACAATTGGAGTAACTGTAAGAATGAACTGTAAGCTAAACTCTTTGGAACTCTTTTATCTTTAGTGAGAAATAATTGTCTTTTTTCCTTTTCCCTGCAGTTTCTTCTTTGTGGCATATGTGGAATCTTGTGCGCCAAAAAGAAATCAGGACTGGTTGTAAGTTTTTTCCCTCTTTCTCATAATATACATTAAAGTATTTGAAATGGAAGAACCCAAAATCAGAATGCTGGCAAGTTGACTTTTAAATGCAGAATGTTACTGGTACAGGATAAAAAAAGACTGACAAATTCTGGCTCTATTATTTACAAAGAAGGCCACCATGATTTTAAGAGACTGTGACAAAAAGAACAACTTCTATATGTGCTTTAAATAGCAGGAATATTAAGCCCTTCGTGGCTGCTTTGATTGTGAGTCTCTGGTCATCTTGTTCATAGACTCCCAGGCAATCACAGGAATCCTTCAGTAAGATATTTTAAAAAGCATAGCCTGAGTTCATGGGAAATTTTAACTGGTTAAATATGGAACAGAGTCTATGGTTGTTGGCCTTCTTTGACTGTAAAGCTAATTTAACAAAGCAACAAGGCATCTGTGTCACTATGGTAACCATTCATTCTCAAAGCTCTTTATCATTTTTTTAAATCATGAAGGCATCACCCAAAGTGTATGCCAATGTGCCATGGTACATGGCAAAACATGCTCCCAGCATATGCTCCTGTTGGCTATAGTTGACCCTCTCTGCCTGCTCACTCAAGGAGCTTATGGAAAGACGGGAAAAAAAGTCCTAAGATCACAGACTCTCACAAATGTGCAAAAGTAATACTACACAGGACTCTCAGAGGTATTGTTGAACTGAAGCAGACTTCTGGAAAAGGGGCCAAGGAGGACAAGAAATGGAGAGTTGTTTTTGTTGAATTCATGGATCTCTTTGAAACCATCTGCTAGATACAGGACGGAAGTCTCAGTGCTGCAGATATGTCATGGTTGAGAGGCACACAATTTTTCAACGATAAATCAGAAGAAGGATCCTTGGGGAAACTGTTTCTGAGAGCGTCATAATTTGCACCCTTGATTCGCACATTTAGGCCCCGCCTTCATTTTTTCTCTATTCCTCCTCTATCAAGGAGCTGTGGAGTTAGTCTATTGATGACGCTCTAAATTAAAGAAACTAAAAATGGAGGTGTGGAATATAAAAGAAAGAAAAACAGGATTTAAAAAAGAACACAATCTCTCTTTTTCTCTCCTGGGTCCCTGGGTAGTATAAACTAGGAAGTGTGTGCCCACTAGCCTAAAGGTCGGTGCTTTGACTCCACCCAAGGGTACCTGTGAAGATGGTACTGGCCATCTGCTTCTAAAGACCTCAACCTTGAAAATCCCATGGGGTAGGTTTAACTCAACAGCAACAATCTCCTTATGTGTTAGTAAAGAAAGCACACGCGTGTACACACAGAGAGAGACACACACATTTGAACTTATCTATTTTAACTTATTTATTTTAATATGGCTACCTTATAGAGATTCTCAACCCTCAATCAACTTATGTGAAAATTATCTCACTCCAAATATCTCTGGTGTCCAGACTCTCTAACCTAGTAGGATTTGAAAACTGTATACAATTTTAAACTTTTATATAGATTTTAAGTACCTAATTCCTCAGTTGAGAGCTCTGTATCTTAACAAATTGGTGAAATGCAACATTTTAAGAAATAATGACAATAACATGGCTTGTTCCCATGAAGATGAAACCAATTTGTCATTTAGATTTTCAATGCAAAGTAATTTGCTGGGTGAAGTTAGCTAGCATATATTCTGACAATGAGTAAACACTGACAAGTTTCCAAGAAGCTACATGCCAACTCAATATACTTTAAAGTGAAATCTAAACCAGTTGATGGTACTTGGAATGGAAAGGCAAAAGCTCTCAATTAATTGGGCAGTTTATTTATTTGGGAATTAGTTTTCAATATTATATTCAGTCAATTATGAAGTTGCCAACCCATGAGTTTAGAGCCCTCTTACAACTACTTTTTGAAACAGATACAATAAGAAATGTTGAATTAATTTTAAGAAACAAAATCAACTATTAAGAATCCTCCCTGTGCACTATGCTGTCTCATCTACCCATGTCTTTGCTTGGGAACTGCATGAACTTAGCTGAGATGACAGTTTATTTTTCAAAACAGCTTTCTCTCAAACCCTTAGTTGGGCTAGGTTCCCTTTATCTCTACCCACCTCTAGAGCACGCCAATCTTCTCTCTAAAAATCTCCCAGACCATGCTGAAAGTTCTCTCTCACAAGAAAACAATGGACTGCAAGCTGGATGTAGCCCAGATCCCTAGCAGGTGCTCAGGAAGTGTTTTTTAAACTGAGTGGACACCAGCAAATGATCGGTGGGATATAAAATAAATGCTGGAGTAAGTTACAGAGCTGTGGGCCTTGTGGAATTGCAACAAAGTCAAGTCCACAAAGGTGTTTCTTTTTAAGAAATCAGAACTTGATTTTGACCTTGCATCAAGAGTTCAAGAAATAAACAAAATTATTTTCAGGAAAAAAATAAATGTATCATTGGGGTGGCAGCGAGCAAGCTATCCTGGTGGACAACAGAGATGACTGGAGGAGAAACTGTTCCCTAAGAGAATGGATTAAAAAAAAACAACCATGCACATTTAAATTAGTATCACAAACCAAAATGTCATGGAAGCCTTTAGGAGAGTGTGGAATAGATGGCAGGCTAAAATAAGTAAAAATTGTAAAGCTCCTGGAAAATTCTATCATGTCTATGAAATATTTAAAGAACATTTACTACCCAGAAGCCTTTCCCTTGGTTCTTCAGGAGATTTTGTGATATTTGGACTAAATAAAACCCCCTGGGTCTGTTCAAAGGGGGCCAGATCAAATCAATGAGCAGATCAAAAGCAAAGCTACATCTTCTGTTTCTCAAAAAAGCACCAACCGAAAAGTATCTATGGTGCACCAGCTGTGTATTGTTCATTGTGGAGTGATAGAGTAACAAAAGATTATACAGCTGGAGATCACAGGAAGCCCTAAGCTACCTGTTGGATAAGTGTACACACACATACACACACACACAGAATTTAGTGAATGTCAAATATGAGTGATGTAACCAAATTCCCTAAGCTCACATGTCTAGAAAGGTATGAAGACTAAAAGCTTGATGGAACTAACGATAGTTACTGAGAAGATATTTAGATATTATGGAAGAATCTGGATTTAAAGGGCAGGAAATGTGAGTAATATCTGCTCGCCACTATTTTCTCTTAATTAAAAGGCTCTTACTTCCTCCTCTGAAGAGTGTCACACATAATAACTAACAAACTAGCCTGGCCCTATAAAGCGGATTCCAAGGGGTCCTGACCCCAGGTAGAGTGGTCTTCCTTGTGATCTGTTGGAGGCAACTAGCCAGGTCTTGCTTCCTGGGGCATGTGTGCGGGTACAAACCAACCACCTCTCAATTAATGGCGAAGCCTTTTCTGTAAGTCCTGGAGCACTGACTGATTGCACCCTAGAGGCGTGCCTTGCTATCTTGTGCCCTCTAGTGTATTACAACCCAAAGTGACCCACGTGGCAAAGTAGAACTGCCCCAGAGTGTTTCCTTGGGCTGAATTCTTCACAGCAGAGAATCTCGGTTCAGCCTGGCGGGTAAGAACCACGCACCTTGGGGTTAGTAGTTGAGTGCTTAACCATTCCACACCAGGGCTCCTTATCGTAACACACTGTTAGTATTACTTAAGTGTGTGTACTTCAAAGTTTCCAGAAAATTTCCTAAGACATTTTGTTGGCTTCCATAAAGACAACGATCGATCAACTCCTGAAACCCTGTGATCTACTCTCTTCCCAGTGAGTCAGACTGGATCAGCACTTGCGCTGAAAGGATAGTTCCCTACTCTGTTGTTGAGCGGTCACCCACCCACCCATCATCTCTTCCTGACTGCAGTGGGGAGTACCTCTCTGGTCGGGTCAGCTGGACCTCCTGGGCCGTGACCCCTCTCCCTTTGTCTCCCCAGATGATCCTCTTCTCAGCCTGCTGCATCTGTGGACTCATCGGAGGCATCCTGAATTTTCAGTTCCTTCGGGCAGTCACCAAGAGAACCTCATCCCTCTACCCCCTGCACCTCGCCTCCATGTCCCTCGCTTGCCTTGGGATTGGGGGCTGCACCCTCTCGTCCTGGCTCACATGTCGGCTAGCCAGCTATGAACAGAGGAGAATGTTCTCAGAGCGAGAGCATTCGCTGCATCACTCGCATGAAATGGCAGAGAAAGTGAGTTTGTGCTCGTCCCCCGCACTGCTATCACGTGAGGGAGACTGCTGTCTGCTCCCGTTTGTGTCAACCGGCTCGTTGCTCTAAATGAGAATTCTAGAAATGTGATTGTTGTAGAAGCGTGGTCCATCTGTGTGAAGACAAGCATGATGTTTGTTTGCTTTTTCTCTACAATCCCTAGGCACACCTATTTCCAACGCAATCCGCGTCTATTCAAAAATGGCGTTCCGCAAATAGCATGTCATAAAATATTGAATGCTTCATGAATATGGATTTCTATGTATTGTACCGAGAGGAAAGACACACAAACTAAAGACACGTTCTACTCCGTAATGCCAGTTTTAGAAATCAGATGAATTCCCTTTTCACTTAATAATGCCAGGTTTGGAAATCAGATGAATTTCCCCTTTTTGCTCATCCCCTGGACTTGCAAGTAAATGTATTTGATTATGCAAATTGGATCTTCAAGCATAAAGGGGCTTTTTTAATAGGGAAACAAAAAGCCTTGCTTATCAGTGCAGATATGGAAGCCCACATCAAGCTTCATTTCATTCACATTTAAATGGCCTGCATCTTCGGGTAGCCCTGCCTGTGATCTCGGGAGCACTGGTGTCAAGGAAAAGATTGGCGGCTAACTGAAAGGTTGGCATTTCAAACCTCAGCGTCTCTTTGGGGCAAAGATGTGTCACTCTACTGCAGTCGATGTGTCACTCTACTGCAGTCGAGATGACTGCCTGGGAAACCCCAGGGGCAGGTGGACTCTGCGCTGTAGGGTCACACTCAGTTACGATAGATTCCTTCTAACAGGTTTGGGTTTGGTGTGTTTTAAACAGTGGTTCTCCCATCATTGGCTCTGGAACCCCATTTAAAAAGGAAGCCGTGATTACGGAAAGGGGTATACAATGACACAATAAACTGTCTGTGTTCTTAAATTCTGCAATCATTTCTTGAGTCTTTGCTACTGCACTTTTAAGGTAATGATAAAAAAAATAGTAAAATAAACTCATTGAGCTCAAGACATTACGTTTTGCCTTATAACATGGAAATAAGCCCACTTAAACCCAGAGGAGGGGGAAAGGTAGCAAGAGTTGCCACACACTTTTTAAAATCTGATATTGAAGAAAAAATATTGACTCTGTGATTCCATGTGTGTCTGATTTCTTACACAAACTAGACCTTCACATGAGGAGAGTGGCTGTGGCTAAGTGGTTCTAAGAGAGTAAGTTTGGGTAGATAGTTATACATGTGTCCTTGCAAAAGAGTTAAAAGCAGGAATTAGCATAACCACTGATTTGAAGAAATGGATTGTTAAAAATAGATGTTCGTTAGACACATACTTGGATAGTAACTCTTGTGCTCTAATTTTTATAGTAGTATGTCATTGGCTTTTCTGTATATATCGGTACAATATTTATTGTATGATTGTTATATTTATATTAGAGATTGAGGGCTATTGAAATAACCGACTTGCCCAGCTGCCCGGTGGTGCCCCCGACACCAGAGTTACCTACAAGGTACGCTGATTTCTAGGGAGTTACCGTGTTGTAATGTCACCTCAGGAAGCATTGTCTCTTCTCTAAAGCCATGATGCCAGTGGATCAGCCTGGGCTGATGCTGTGATGTCATTCCTCAGAGTCTGGCTTCTCTCAGACCTACTTTGAGGACCTGACATGAGCCCCATGGCAGAGTCTTGCAGCTTAAAAGTTGGTTGAGTATTTAAAATATTCAGCCTGTCATGTGCATCCAAATACATTTCTGCTTGGATGAGTCTTGATTCCTTTATCCGTTGTTACTTCATGAGTCTGGTTCAGAGCCATCCTCCACAGGCAGGAGTTTGATCTTTAATCATAGACATGTCCAGGAAGACAAACTGGATCTCTCCCTCGTGTCATGATCACATGAGCAGACAACCCAAGTTTGACACTAAGACAGTAAAAAATAAATTAAAATGTGCTATGGCAAGTTTCTTCCTGTCATGCTACCATTGTGATCCACATAGGATTCATTCCCCATAGTCTGGATGGCAGAGCCACCATGCTTTGTTGGACTAGCCACAATGGTTGAAAATACAGAAGTCACAGAGCTACGAGGCCCCACTTGCACAAAATATGCCCATTTGCCAACAGCTACAATTGGTCCTTCCCAGATGTAGAGTGCAATCTTCTTGTTAGATTGGACATGCCTATTTGCAAATAAGTGGAAGAGACTCAATGATTTTAAAGTAATCTCTATTATTATTTTCTATCAGTGATACCATGGTGTCCATTTAAAGATGAAATGATTTAATAAAATTCATTTTCCCAAGATTTTGCCAGTCTTATAGGCCTGTAATAAAAGATGAATACATTAGATGAGCTTTCTTTTCATTTCCCCCATTGTTGCGGTGGGGTGTGGGGGGAGCGTGGACACATGTGGTTAATCACTTTTTGAATGCCAGCTTGTTTGAGAAGGAAGGAGGACCAGGGATTCTTTTATAAGACTGTTGGGAAATTGTGGTTTCTCTATTGTTGCGGTGGGGTGTGGGGGGAGCGTGGACACATGTGGTTAATCACTTTTTGAATGCCAGCTTGTTTGAGAAGGAAGGAGGACCAGGGATTCTTTTATAAGACTGTTGGGAAATTGTGGTTTCTCTTCATAGCAGTGAGAAAACATATCTGAACAACATTTTTTTATATAGTTCATGTTGGAGTATGAAAAGAAACCATTTCCCTCTCTTAACTTTCTATTTAGCTTGCCGTCAGCTGAACTTTTAAATATTCCAGTGAAGTTTAACTGTAAACTTGACCTTAACCTAGTAACCCTGACCTCTTTTGAGACCTACTTTCTTTCAGTAGGTGTGTTTCTAATAGAGCCAGCCTTTCAATTAGACTGAAAACGTCCAGCTTTCAACTTCCTATCAGAGCTTGCGAGTGGTCTCTTAGCACATTAATAAGGCCACCAGTTGCTTTTGGGAAAATTTCAACTCAGGCAACCCCAAATCAATAAGAGCAGAACTGTGAATCAGAGGATTTTCACCTGATATTCAGAAAGATCTTTCTTCTGAAGTACCTCTGGGTTGACTTGAACTTCCAAACTGTCGATTTTAACTGAACGTGTTAGCCTTGTGTACTAACAGGGATTTTACCACCAGAGAAGCGAAAATGTCATGGATGCCCTAGGAGACAAGCCCCTTCCTTCAAATGCCAGAAGGGGTCAATATTTACAGAGCTATCTTAATGTGGAAGGTGGAAATACTTCTAATACATATTCTTTTTCGACCTAAGACTTTTCTTAGAAGACAGTCTCCCTCTCACACTTACAAACAAAGTCAGCTTTCAAAATCAAATTTCAAAACTTGGACAAATCCCCACCTTCAAGCACCTTTCCTGTTCCTCCCATGTAGCTTCTAAAATAATCCCAAACCAAAGATAATAGTCACATCCGATCTTCTTGGTCCAATTGACTTTTTCAAAGGAAGTGAAAACAAAACACGGGCAGATTTTTAATCTTTGCAATGAATATTTGGATGCATCTGAAAAAACTTTGCCAAAGAAAACTTTTTTTTAAGTTTCAATTCACCCAGACAGAAACAAGATGAAAATAGATAGACATAATTTGATTGAGAAAGTAATTTCAATTTGAATCGATCGACACTGTTTTTGTTTTCATAAAAATATACAAAACTCACCATCATGGGGTTCATTCCAACTCCTTGCCAGCCTAAAGAACAGGGGGGTAGCACTGCCCATCTGCGTTTCTGAGACTCCAACTCTCTATGCAAATGGAAAACATAGAACAGCTGATGGCTTCCAAGTGCTGGCTTTGCAGTCACAGCCTATGCATAACCCTGAGGTCACAAGGACTCCTTCTTTTGCAAATAGGCTTGTTCAATTGTAGGACAGAGCTGATCATTGATTTTCAGATATTTCCCCCTACATCTTGTTACAGTTATGTGTCCATTTTGAAGAGAGAAGTACACGATCACCTCCCTGTCTATTTTGTAGGGAGAAGTTTACTATCACAAAAGATGACATAGATTCAAATGATTTAGAGTTGTACTCAAATTAAAAGATTCTCTATTGAAGCTAATGGAGCTTCTTTAAGCTAGCTCATCCTTTACCCCGGTATTTCATTGCCTTCTCATGTTGTCTTCCTTGCGAACTTTCTAGTCCTATTTCAGCATTTGAGTACTTGATCATTTGAAAAGGATTTTAAAGTTCTGTTTGGCTTTTTACCACATGAGTAAGAGTGTCAGGAAAAATACTTTTCTCCATGTTGATGTATTAGTGGATCCGTGGTTACAAATTGACACGAAGGAATGTGTGGGTCATTTGCAGTTGTTAAACCAAAAGCACCACATTTTTCCCATAGAACAAAGGTAGCTTCTAATATCTATCTCCAGGCACTTTGTTGGCAAGATCCACAGACTGGCCCATGTGCTAGAAAAACTTGGACATTGAAACAGTTTCTTCTTTCCAGGTGAGGCTGTCCAAAATAGTGTTGAGGAAGAGAGGGGAAACTCTGGAGTGTAGGGAAGATGGCTCTTTTCAGCAGACGGCACTGTGTTTTGTAGGTAGAAGATTTCTTTGGAACAGATTGTCACTTTAGCATTTTCATGTGCTCACAGATGCCATGAAGTTTCAATCCCTCAAATGCAACAATCTATATCCTTGTCCTTCCCCAAATAGCAGCAACATGTTTCAATGGCTTAGATTTTCTGTTTTGCGAACTCATCAGCCAAATCAGTGTCTCCTTCTAAAAGGGAACTTCAGTTAACCCATATTCCTTTCCTCGCAGGAAGTGACCGACAACATGAACCATGGAGGAGCACCGCTGATGTTTAATGGAAGAATATAGCCAATGTTTCAGAGAAGGGAATATTTTTTAATGAGGCATGGAGATACCAGAGGAGTAGAAGATGAGATTAAAACAGTCCTTTCATTTGTTTTCATCTTTCCTGAAGATTCTCTATTCTTCTTCAGTGCTGCTTTTTTCCTCACCTCTCCTTACTGAGCAAAACACTTTCCAGAAATATTCTAGAAGAATCACTTCAATGGACTTTCTCAAAGCTTCTAGAGGACATTTCAGGAGAGGAAAAAAAAAGCAAACCAAACAAAATGGAATAAGGAAAACTGAAATAAGCTTCACATTCTACAGAAACAACGATTTGAAAAGCATGAGAATTAGATTCATAATGGCATATTTCATGAGTTCTTCAAAAGTGTAGAAAAAAACTAAACTAAGAAAACAAACAGAACCCAACAATTCATTGATGTCTTTGTTTTGAAAAACAGATGGCTTGAAGAATGCCATAACTCATAACCTCAACAATGCCTTGTTGTAAAAACATTGTAATTATTTTCAATTTATGAATGAATTATATTTCATAATTTTTTGTAAATAAAAAAGCTGTCCCTTCAAATAGAGAATTTTTAGAGAGAGGATGTTAATCTGTATAATATTTTTGCATTTTTGCACAAGAGTGAAAAGTTGTCAAGGAATAACACTTAATGAGAATGGACATGTTTTGATCATATTGTGCAGATTAATCTGCATGTTCATGTATAAGTCTAAGGATGATGCCTGTGTGTATGTGTGTGTGTATATAATGTAAATATAGAAAATATATACACCCTATATTTATAGCAGACATGAATGTCAATAGATAGTAGAAAAGACATTGTGATGCTGTGGGAGATTAACAAGATTCAATTCCCACAAAAATTGGAAGGCTTCTCAGTGTCCACTAAATCACATTCTTTAGTTTCTACTGAATGTTCCCAGTTTCTTTTTTAGTATGCCCTTATTATGCTTCTCACTAATATTTTATGTCTTTTGTGTATAAATATTATAGCTAGTGTTTGTGGAATTGAGTTATTTGAATAGCACAGTATAAAGATTGATTATTTAATTATTTAACTATTTCACTATGAGTATGCTGTAGATTGTAATTATAGTCAATAATGTTGATTTGTAGACATAAATCTAAATCATATACTTTCACATTTATATAGCTATGGCTTATGATTATTTATTATATTTATATTCCAAACAGTTTAGCGCCCAATTAAATTGTACTGGAGGATTGAAGAAGTACCTTTAAATTAAAGTACCTTTAAATTAAATTAAATTAAATTGTTTGAGATTTTGTCTACTTTAAAATTCACATGGGACAATAAGGATAGACTCTTTTCAAGAAAATATACTATAGCCAAGGAATGGAAAGGTTAACTGCAAAGGGATATGAAAAAATAGGAATTTGTTTATATAGTTATGCTTAATCTTTCTCTTTCAGATGGAATGTTAAAAAAATCAAATTTTCACAATATACCATACATAAGCAAGAAAACATCATACTCTTTGGCAACAATTATGAGATGCAAATTCTGGAAGCAGATGAAGAAATATCCTATTTTTGAATATATACCTCACTGTATTATAGGTTTTCATTTTTATTGCATTACTTATTTAACCACAGGAAAATCAGAACCTTTATTATTCCATAGAATAACATGTTATAATTTTCAAAACGAAATATGGACTTGAGTTTTCCATATGAAATCATAAATACCAATTCATGCAAACTTGAAAATCTCTTATTGAGAAAGTAATACATCATCTACCTGACTTAAATCACCTAATAAAACTTCCTGGATGCTGTCTATTACAGCAGGAATTACTGGTCTGGTGCTGTCTGCTATTATTTTTGGAGTTCTCCAACTCTTTTTGGGTGAGTCAATCCACAGTAGATTATGAAAGTTGTCCACTAATACAATCCAAATGAATTGACGTCATCACTCTTCATTTGTGCAGCAAGCAAGTATGAGAATTTTCACAAAAAAATCTAAACTGCACAACACAGATGTTTTGTGTGCAGATGGTTCTACTGAATTTATGCAGGGATGTAATTCTGTACTGAAAGAATAATCACAAATTCTAATGTTTGGTGTCGTTTCTTTGTAAACAGATTTGTAAAATAGAATTATATCAAAAAGAAACTTTAACACCTTTTGAAATAACTTTTAAAATCAGACATTAATCAGACATTCAAAGGATGCAAAAAGGCCTATCATTGCTTTGGCCCAGAAGAAGAAATTCAGTCAATAGAATTATCCAAGTCATTTGTAGTAAATGTTTAGCCAAGGACTCAATGTACACTTTAAATCAAATGATTTCCAAAACTGCTATGTTTACTAGTATCGGTTATTTTGACTGATTTATTAGGAATGTATTATTATTCTTTTTGAAGTAAGTAGGTGAAGTTGGAAAGTAGTTTGAGTGTTTGAAAATTTACTTTTCACATTATACTGAATTGCTAACTCTATTTTATTAACTTACTACATTACAGTTGTGGCAGAATCCTACCATTCATTGTGGGAAATATATGAGATTGGTGTGGCTGTGTTCTGTAGAGTCTTGAGATGAAAAGGTAGAGTCATTATAAGCATAAAATAATAACAGTAAATTCTGCTTGGAAAATTTATTATACATACAATGATTTATAAGTAGAACATAATATAATGATAACTCTACTGACTATGTAATAAAATGGTGTGTTTTAAAACTACATATTGGTATGGATTTTTTCCCACTTATTGTGACACAGAAAATAGTTCCTCCCCACCAATTCAATACATGGCTAAAGCTGATGGACTGATTGGTGGATGAGGGATTATTATTATTAGGGAGAAAAACAGAGTCACACCTGAAGGACATGAAATTAAGGAAGGATATTTTTTGAGATAGGGAAGACTAGAGTGTGTTCAAGTGTAAAGAGGGAGTAGATAGAAATAAACAATAAATTGGACATAAGATGAACATGAGGTCCTTGATGAAACTCGTGGATAAATGACGCAGTTCATAAAAAGTGGAATTAGCTATCAGTAATTCTGGAATTAAAAGAAACTTCACAAATGAAATTATAATATTTAGTCTCCTGATTAATTTGAATTTCTCAAAATGGTTGGTTTCATTGTGAAATCTGTCCAATGCATTTCCGTCCAGTTAGCATTTATAGTCCTCACCCATTTAAATTATAGTAGCTCACCTGAATTATTTCAACAACTGAAAATATCCTAAGAGGAGTTCCGTCTGTTTCTTTGGGACCACAGTGAAATACTTTCACTGTTTGGGAGAATAAATGCTTTTGGTCTCAGATCTCCGTCCATCGAATAAGGTAGATTAGCAACATCTGTCTCAGTATGAATGAGTTAACATAGATGCAGCTACTCATTTTCTCTGTCAGGGTATCCATATTCCAAGTGCCTATTGCTACATATGGAAACAGATATATAATATTCCCATCATCTCAGAAAATCCTATTAAACTCTACTGGTCAAGAGCACATAAAGAGAAGTTACCTACTTATATGTTCTTCCACAGTCAGGCCATGTCATTAACATAGGAAAACACTGAGAAGAGATAGCAAGCGTACTATTTTGAAATTTAAAAGCTGCTTGTTTGATTTATGGACTGAGCAAAAGTAGCAAAATTGCAGCATTGGACAATCTATAATAAAACTGAGCATAGATTGAAAGAAACTTACATTTTGTTGCTTTAGTGTTTGGGGTGTTTGTTTGTTTGTTTTTTTTTGCTTTAGTTTTTTAAGATTTTTAAAAAAATTTAAAACCCAAAAACAAGCCACAGAAATTCACTGAATGACTAAAAATCATATGTTTAAGATGTAGAAAGAAAGATACTGTCTAACGGCTCATTTTTAAACAATTTCACTATTGTGCCATCATGAGAATGTGAAATTGCTCTCCGTTTAATTCAGCATCTCAGTGTCAAAGTGGCAGGACAAGAGACCTCACAGCTAACCTCTCCTTCCAAAGGTTCTTCAGAAAACACACAGAGAAAGCAAGAGAGAGCAGTTTCAGTACCACTTGCTTATAAAACTGTTTCCAAGTGAAGGTTCAGAACTTGGCATCCTTTTACTCTTTTCTTCTTTAAATCATTTTTTCTGGAAACATATGCAATGTTTCTTACTCAAAGTGTATGACAACCAAGAAATTCAATTATGCCAAATCCATAAATCACAGGCTGTCAGTTTTCTCATCGCAGAGGCCTAAATCAGAACTTGCTGGAAATGTGGATGCCTCATAAAATTACAGGAACCTTTTTTCTTCCCTTTGCCAAGAAAACTACAAGGACGATGTAAAAAAAATTCATGGAAATCTAATCAAAAGTTGAAAATTAGAATATATATGAACTTACCTTCTCAACGTAAACTCCATGAAGGTCAAGAATTTTTAGCTATTTAGTCCATACCCAAAGAAATGATCACACTGGGGATTTAATTATGCCAATGGAGTCTTTTTCATAGTATAAACTGATGAAAATTGGGTACTCTTTAAATCGATATATAAATTTTAAGATCAGACAACATAAACTCAAGAGAAGCCAAATCAGAGACGTAAAGTCAAGGCCCAATGATTCTCCATGGAAACTTTCCCAAATGGTCTGTGTTTGATGAGAGCAATGAGCAGAAGCATGGCTGTGCAGGAGCACTCACTGGGGAAGCTTTCCCACTGTACTTTTCTGCTGAAGCTATGGGTAACTTTTTCAAAAGGAACTCATAATAACTTTCCCAAATGGTCTGTGTTTGATGAGAGCAATGAGCAGAAGCATGGCTGTGCAGGAGCACTCACTGGGGAAGCTTTCCCACTGTACTTTTCTGCTGAAGCTATGGGTAACTTTTTCAAAAGGAACTCATAATAAGTAGATCCTATTGTTCTTCAAGTCTCCAGAAAGTCTACAGGCAAAATGCTGTGAGCACCATAAAAAGCCATGAATCTCTTGCAACTTGTGGCAGCCTTTGCTTTCATTCTGCTTTCTCTTCAGAATAGTACTGGTGAAACCATGTTGCATCCCTTGCCATGATTTTTTTAGGAAATGATTCCAGATCTTGACCCCACTTCTTAAAAAGTTGCACTGAAAGCTTTGCTCTTGTCTGTAGCTGACATGGGCACGGCAGTGTGGGTCCCGATGAAGCATTGCTCAACTTTAATTTTTCAGTCAGAACTATATAAATGGCAATGCCTGAGATATCGATGGTGTTGACTCTTGTTTTTGCTGTAAATGGGTAGTCCTTTCTAAACTGATGTGGATGGATTATTTCCCAATGCGCGTTTCCTTTTCAACATCACCTGATCCCATCTTAATTTCAGTAATTCATTAGTTGTTGATTGGGAAAGGGGGACATTGTGAAAGCATCAATGATTCTGTGATTCTTTCACCCTAACTTCACCATAAATTTCACATTTGTTTTTGCTAAAATGTTAGCAGAATTCATCTTTTTCCAATAGGGTTTCATATCAAACTGATTTCTTATCATTAGTGCTTTGAACAAAGTCCTATTCAGGCAGTTATCACATGTTATAATTAGTTCATTTGGGTACAAAAATATTTTGAAATCCATGCTTAGTTTTTCATAATATGCATTTTCCATACTTTTGAAGATCCTCTTGTAGTTACTGCATGGAGTAATCTTTGGTAAACACGTCTTAAATACAAGCTGAAGAAAAGTAAGTGCTTAAACAATCTGTTCATGACAGCCAGGACTGCCTGTCTTTTCTGGGTTTCTGGAATGGTCCACCTTGGACAGAAAACCTGCCTAACTCTTTCTATTAGTAGTCCTCCCTCGTAAACACCTAGGAAGCATCCCTTCTCTGGCGGGGTTCTTTCTGCCTTACATAATCCACCATTTTTGCTGCTTTTACAGCTTTTCAACATGGCAGCACTTCAGGATTGTACACATCATTCCCTGCATGATACAAATAGGGTTCCCTGGTCTGTTATTTAAAACATTTGATCCCACTTGGAGACATCTTGAAAGTGATTGCTGGAAAATTGGCTTGCATAAAGATTGCAGCCAAGAAAAGCTCTAGTGTGCAGTCCTGCTCCAC
>PVJH01000763.1:217246-266694 GCA_004026705.1 Nesogale talazaci | reverse complement strand
GAGAAAGTAATGCAACATCAGCTGATGGAACAGGAAGCTCAAACCTGTGGAGTCTCATTTACTGGAGGTGTTTAGGTCATATAACCCTCTCTGGGATTAAGTGAAATTTACCCTGAGTCCAGGATTAATCTACAGAACAGTTTCTTAAACTGTCCAGAATAGAGCTCTTGGGGAGAGTGATTGGTAGTGGTTCTTGTATGAGTTTGATCTGGTTGCTTAGAAGTATCTAATCAATAGCTCATTTCTAGACATTGAATAAGTAATACATATCTCATCTATGTGTCCCCCTACTTTTCAGTCTCTCTAGATATCAAGATTCACCAAAAAGTGCTAATAACATCATAGAATATCTCACTTAATAGACATTAAAAGTCCAAACAGTGTTCTAGAGGATCCATAACTTTTCTTATGCTCATACTCAGAAAGGCCGGTATTCTTGTGGCCAGTGACCTTGGGACTATACAATCACCAAAGTTTCATATGCAAAAAGGACATCCTCTCACTCAGCATCACAGTTCTGGAGCGTTCCACAGTATTTACTTCTGTCGAGCATGTTTTAGGAAGAAGTAGATTACCGAAGACTTGTTATAAGGAGAACTGAAGTGACCTCAAGGTTCTCTAAGTACCAGTGGGGGAAGAACTAGGGAAGAAATGATAGCATGATGATTACCTGACAAATGTAAATACCAAGAATAGAGAAGTATTGTTTTGTCACCTAACCAAATAGGCAACTTGAGCTAAAAGTGAGGAAGAATCTGTTAAGAGCCCCCCATAAAATGATTTATTAACATTTAAAGACAAAGTGAGGAAGAAGAAGCCATTTGCATTTCCCATGGGTGCTGCCAGTTTCTTAATGATGAGGACACAATGACATTCAATTAGAGAGGCAAAGAAACCAATTCATTATCATTCAAGTTTGGGTAAAAGGAATCATGGAAAACCATGGATGTCAATGAACAAAACAAAATCCTGAAAATACAAAAGCGTTCATACATTCAATACAGGATCTCTGATGACTCTTCAAAGACCACATTAGAAACTCAGCACACATTCTACCAGTGGGAAAAATGACCACAACTTGGAAAAGAAGCTCGTGCGATGTGTGAGTGGGTGTAAAAGGCAGAGTGGGCTTTTTGGTTGTATGTGTGTGTGTGTCCCTATGTAAACTACGCTTAACAAAAAAATGCTATTGCCATCATTTTGAGGTATGATTGAATGAAAGTAGATACATTCACTATGCTGGACATCCACTTCTAAACGTTTTCTTTGCCTTAACAGAAACACTGTCCCTAAGCAAGACCTTCCTATTTTCCCCTCCCACCTGCCCCGGTTACAGTTAAATGTCTTCTAGCGGGCTTCGATACATGATGACCTCATGTGTACAGAGTAAATCTACTCCAACGAGGTTTGAGACTTTTAGCAAATAGCCCAGGGCATACCCATTTGCACCACACAAGTATTCCACCTGCCTCGAATAATTACAGATAAACTTTGGTCGCTTTGCATTTGCCTATTCTAGGTATTGCATATAAGTAGCATTATACACTATTTGTCCTTTTGTCTCTTAGCATAATGTTTTTAATTGTCCTCTATGTCATAGTGTGTATCAAGACTTCAGGTCTCTTTATGGTCGAGGAGCATATTATTATATGGACATGTCACGTTTTGTTTCTCCATTCATCTGTTGTTTCCATAATTCACTATGAGAATTACACTGAAATGAACATTGGTATACCAGTATACCAGTGTCAATTTGAACCACTCTTTTCTACCTTTGTGTGTGTGTGTATGCACACACATTTCAGGGTCATATGAAAGTCCAGTGTTTGAGTAACCACAACACTGTTTTCCACAATAGCTGCACATTTCACTGCCCCCCTCTCGACGGATGCATGTTCCCATTTCTCTACATTCTCAATGACACCTCTCCCTCTCATTGTTCTCGCCATGATCTTCCTACTGAGGGTAAAGTACCACAGTGTGGTTTTCATTTTCATGGTCCTAATGACTAATGATTTTGAATATCTTTTAAGGACCTGATTGGTCATCATTATCTCCTTTTTTACTCGTTTTATTGGCACTTCGTTCACATATCATACAATTCAATAGTTTAACCATATTGAAAAGAGTTGTAAAATTTTTAACACAATCAATTTTAGAACATTTTTCTTTCCCCTGTACTCACTGCTATTCATGTATTTTTTTTTAATTTTGGCAAAAATATACACAAAATATTCTCCACTTCACCAACTACTTCATGTATAATTCAGTGCTATTGATTATATTCTTTTTTATTATTATATACTTCATGCTGTACAACCATTACTGTTATCCCTCTCCAAATTGTTCCACCACATTAAAGTGAATTCATTTCCCCTATGGAAAAACTCTTCCTGCTTCACCTTTAGTAGCCATAGCTCAAGTTTGCTTCCTATTTTTTAGTAGTTTTCTTGATATAGTAATCACATATCATATACTTCCATCATTAAACTGATTCTAAAAAGTTTTATATATACATCATCACAATCAGCTTTAAGGTATCCTACCCCTGTATCCACTGATAGCTCCCCATGTCAGTATATCCTCCTTGGTAAGATATCTATGCAAGTCCATACCCTTTATTTATTTATTTGAGCTGTTTGTCTTTTGTTGATGAGTTGTAATGAATAAGTTTTTGTATATTTTGTCTGATATTTAATCCATTTGTAAGAACAAACTCAATCTACATTGATTTGAAATTGACTTTTACTCTTTAAAAAAAAAAACTAGCCAAAGAAAGAACAAACAAAACTACCACTACGACTACAAAAATGAAACAAACTAAAGAAACCCTAAATCCACACTTACATATTCTATTACTAAACAGCAATAGCTCCCCTGTCACTTGTTAGACTAAGAGGTTTTAAGATTAAGCTTTACCTGTAAAAATGAGAGGGTTGTAGTCTCAAACACCACAGATTTATAAATAAAAATCATCTGAAAAGCAATTTAACTGTAAGAACTCTTCTTTCAAGATAGTTGAAGAAAACAAAACACTATGTAGAATTCAGGTCACTTTGGCAACGAAGAGTTTCAAACTCTGGACAAGTACCAGATTCCTCTAGGACTCTTTTCAAAATATGCACCCCTGATCCCCACCAAGTTCTGTTAAATAAGAAGCTCTGCCTTAACCATATCTATAGATTCTGAATATTAGAAGTATTTTGCATGTCATCAATTTATCTTCTTTTGTTATCTTGGGGTCTAAAACTCTTCCATGAACTGAATTCTCACCCTTTATGATTACCAAATATTGAAGAGCCTTGGATTTCTTTATCAACCATGGACATAGCTTTTATTAATTCACCATGGCTATGATTTCTTTCTGGGGCATCTTCCCTGTCAACACTTCTTCATCCATCTGGCGCCTTCATCCAAGCGCACTGTCCATCACTGTCCACTGCATTCCTCGACTAGTTACATCACAATCCTCAACAAGGTGTTCTCTGCTCCCTTCTCTGAATTGGGCTGTGTGATTCTTAAGGTGGAAATTAGTTAAGCTTTTAAATTATTCATTAAAATATGTCTGCAGGTCACCCGTCTACTCTCGAGTGACTTGTTCCTTTTGGCAGAGGTTTCCAAATGTCATGCCTTTGCCTTCTGAATCTTCCCCTCTTTCTCAAAATCAACACTAATTTTGTCGCCTCATCTGGGAATATATCCTAGGACAGATGAGAAAGGGAGGGAAGAAGATTTAATATCTTTCTCATTATGCTTTAACTAATCAAATCTCTTGCCCACACTCATCCATACGCAGCTACAGATGTTCTCTAAATTGTCACATGTTTGTCATCTCTCCACCCTCCTCTGAATGTTCCCAAACCAACAGGACATTAAATGAGAAAATGTCTTTCCATCAAATTTGCTTATTTTACTATTTGTCTTCCTCAGCATAGCATCTTTCTCATCATCTGTAATGTGCAATCAATTACATACCCCCCCGGGAAGGTTGTTCATTGGTCATTTACATGATTAAAGATTGGAGAAATTAGACGTTTCAAGCAATAGAGGTGTTTTAATAATAAATCTTGAATATAAATTTCTTCTTAGTATACACTCCTACCAAAATAACCTAGCAAATATGGTTATCTTCACACATATCCCTCTCTGAAAAGAGGGTTCAGACTTTTCCCTATGCAAGGCAGTGTTTTCTTTAAAGATGCCAGGAATGTGCAAGGCTGTTAAACTCTATGGGGATTCCTATTCTGGCTGAAACGGGAATATTACTATGGATACATCTCTGCTCCCCCGGATGATTGGCAACAGCTGTTGAACCAAATGTAGGCAACCTCTCAATCTGCTTATCACACTAATTGCATTTGGTAAAACCCTCAAAGACACATCTCACTTGATGTCCATGCATTAGACACCTTTCAGTAACTTTGCTTGAAAATAGTCAGCACTCTCCAGAATCTCCCATGTGTGTTCAAAATTCCCAAGCCAAACCAACCCTCTTGCCCTCAAGTTTTAGAACAGAGTAATGATGCTCCAGGATTTCTTTGACTATAAGGCTTTATGGGAGCAGACAGCTTCATCTTTCTCCCAGGAAATGGTTGGTGTATTTGAAATACTGATCTTGTGGCTAGCAGCCCAATAAGTACTCAACTATGCCAGCAGGACTCCTGAGATAGATGGAAATCCAAGGTGCTTGCCCTCTCTCAGCCGAATTCCTCCACACTGTAAATGCCTCTGTCAACAAGAAAACCCAAACTAACCATCCTGCTGTCGTGAAGTTGATGCTGACTCACAGCAAGAAGGTAGGGAAAGTTATCTGAAGCAGGTAAGATAACATCCTGGCTTCCCTTGATATTATAAACCTCAAATTTAGGGCTTCTGCTCAATATCCATTGAGTCTTGGAAGAGTCTGACATTCTAGGGTGTGTTGTGACACATTTGTTTTCCACAAAAATGATAAACCTTGTTGAATTGACAGCCACCAAAGACTTTGGTGGATAATTATCTCTGGCTGTATCACATGCTCAGGGAGTTTCAGCACCAGGCTGATTTATTTGTAGGCTCCATTACTTCTGCTGTGCTATATGTATTTCGCACTTGTGAGTAGCATCTTAAGCCCAATTCCAAGCAAGTGCTTTGTGTTAGGCTGGTTTGTCTAGGGAAACAAATCCAGAGACACTCATTTATGTGTAAGAGAGAACTTTATAGCAAAGGACAATTGTCTATTGAGAAAACTTCCCAGTCTAGTCCAGATCAAGTTCACAAGTTCACTAGTACCCCATATATCTAGTCCCTAAATTCCTCTTTAGACTCAGCACATGCACTGTGGGTGAACAGTCTTGTGGATCCTATGGTAGTGGCTCTGACTGCCATCAGTGTGGCTCCATATGACTTCTCAAAAGGAATATGTCTCACAGGGGGGGTGTGCCCGACCTTCAAGAAGGTAGAGAAGAAGTTCCAGAATTCTCATGAGAAGGCCATGCCCACAGGGAGGGATCGCCAGACTGTGAGCTGATTGACAGGCTAGACTTCACCCCTTCATTCTTTTATCAAGTTGACATGAAATTGTGCAACCATCACAAGTGTCTCCTGTTGGTTAGGAGTACTGGCTAGCAGAAAGTTATGGTGCCCATCGTAAAAATAGTAAATGAGGGAGACCTTCAGAGTAGAGTTACTCTTTTTTTTCTTGTTTTTTTTCTTGTTTTTTTTTTGGGGGGGGAATCACTGCCCTCTGGTGGTGGGAGTAGGAGGCCCAGCCTTTGCTCCTGTGGAGCCGCTGCTGGAATTGAACCTCCATCCCAGTGGGCTGCAGTCCCACGCACAACCACTACGCCACCGGGGCTCAGCCCCCACCGGGGCTCAGCCCGAGAGTAGAGTTACTCTAAACTGGCAATGGATTCCACCCTTGCTGCAAAGATAGAGTCTGGATTCTTTGCCACGAAATCAATGAATGGCAATGCATTTTAATTTTCTCATGGAAGTTATCTCCATAGGCGCCATGGATGTGGCAGTCTGCTTCTATAAAGACTGACAGATTTGGAAACAACTCTGTCCTTAGGGCTGCTGTGGGGTCACTATGAGTAGGAACCAACTTGATGGCAGTCCGTTTTGCTTTCCTTTTCCTACTGAGGGCCTTCCTTGAGAGGTCATTGGGTAGAGTTCTGGAATGGACTGTGCTCTGCCCCCTGAGGCATATTTAAGTAAATGAAATATTATTTGGAAGTAGGATCTTTGCAGCAGATTCTATTGGAGCAGGGAAGGCTTTTCTTTAATATGACTGATGTGATTTATAGGGAAGGTAGCCATATGAAGATGGAGATAGAGATTGGAATTAGGCAAACACAAGTCAAGAAGCACTCCAATCCACCTGAATCCAGAAGGGACAAGGAAGGTTCTTCCCTAAGAACGTCCTAGGAAAACAGAATTCTGAAACAATAAATTCTATTAGAAGCCTAGCAGTTTGTGGTACTTTGTTATAGCAGCCTGAGAAAATTAATGCAGGTGGCTTATTTATACATCTTAGACCAAATCCCAAATTGCCCTCTGTGTGTGAAATTTCTACTAGGCACTTCTATAAATGAGACCAAATAAAAGTGTAATAATAGGGCGTTGTCTGTGGAGATAGCCAAGAGAGTAGGAAAGTAGTAAATAAAATTCTAAACAAATAAAACTATAAAAGAAAAGATGAAGGACATTAGCAGAAAAATCAAGAGCAGTCCCCTTTCTTCTATAAACAATGCAATCAAAATCCCTGCCAAGTGACTATCACCTGAGAGTTTCAAATGTTCCTAATGAGAGAATTCATATAACCTGGAAAAGACATTCAACCAAGCCAATCTGTTGTAGGAAAACTTTAGCAAATCCTTCGTCCAATTACTGAATAATCAACACCAAGCTTTGGGCTCTAACAACCAGAACAAATGAAACTATGTTTGGAGATTGGGTTGACATGAAAAGAAGTCATCAGGTGAAAAATGAAAGAAATAGCTCTAAGCTTTGAATTGAAACACTACAATTACCAACAAAAGAAGGTGTCTATACTTCTTAATTACAACGAGAAACAGACGAAAGCCATAGACACATTTTAAGAGTAAAGCAGTTAGCGAAATTCTTGCCCTAGGAAGAAAAGAAATCCCAACAAGAATAAACACCTATGGAGTAGGGGCTTTATCATCAAAGCTCAATGCACACCCAAGGGATATTTTAGAAAGGTTTTTAAACACAAGGATCAAAGACAAAATCTTAAAGGAAGCAAAACATAAAGGTGTTGTACAATACCCAAATCAGCATATTACTCTCTTTGGGCGAGGCACAGGAGATGAAAGAGGCAGCAGAAAGCCTAGTCATTGCACAGTGGAGAAGATCTTCGGGATAGTTTTTATGGCTGTGGACTCAACAGAATAGTGATGTTGTGTCTGTAGAGTCTCCCACCAGGGCTTGTATAATTCGATAAACCTAGGGATGTGTCCAGTGTTATGGGCTTTTGACCTAGGCAGGTACAGAGGAGGGCCCGGTGCTGAGTGAAGCATCGTGCTTCATTTCATGTTCTGCATCATTGCCTTGAAATCCGTCATCATCTTTTTTAAACAAAGCAACACATTTTTATTGTTCACTAGGCCCTTTCTAGGAAGTTCGTATCAAAGTTTGTTTGCTTTCATTTTATGGCTTTATTTAGCACAAATAAAGCTCACAAATGGGTCACCATATTCTTTGCTGCACAGCCCGGCGTTGAGGTTGGTGACTCTCAGGGCCAGCTAGGCTGTTCTTTCTCTGGTGGCTTTGTGATTCTTGGGGGAGACCTGGTGAGCACACGAAGACTTGTTACTCCTTGACGTCGTGGGCCGGGAAATTGCAGAAGTCACGGGTCAGCATGTGCTTGATTTTCTTGTTGCTCACCATTACTGATGTCGGGCCTCCAGACATGATCTTTGAATCTGCTCCGTACCCTGTGGGCAATGCCTCTGGGCTTGCACCAGCTCAGCTTAGTCTTGGCATACTGGTCTGGTTTGGTGCTGGATGGACTTCTTGACCCTCTTTTTGTTTTGGGGCATCACTGCCTCTGGTGGTCGTGGGCGCTTCTCAGTGCTGCTCCTGAGAGCCGCCACTGGATTTGAACCGCCAAGCCCGTGGCCGCAGTCCCGCACTCAACCACTTAGCCACTGGGGCTCAGCCCCTTGACCCTCTTTTTGACACTTTTTGTGCTTCCCCAGAGGTCTGAAGACAGCTGGGATGCTGGTGTCCCCCTCCATCTAGCTCATTCCTCCGTAGATAGTGCCTAAGAAGAGAGGACTAGGAATTTCTGAGAGTGGGAATCATCAGAGCAAGGAAAGAAGCAGACGGATTAAAAAAAAAAAACACTAAAAGAAAGTTGCTGCTATTTCTACGTTGCAGTTTTTATAACACTCACGATAACACTGACCCCTGTACTAGAAAAACCATGCCTGATTAAGAACCTTATTTTTAGATCCTCATTTTCCTCACTGATAGGAGTTTCGGAGGGTTGGGGGTAATGGGGCGGGCTTGGGAGAGTTAAAGGTGAGTTTATTATAATTTGTGATTCATACTTTGAAACCTAGTTTCTAAGCAAAATGAATTTATCACCAAAGACTCATCAAGTCTTTCATTAAGTAATATTTGAGGCACCCTGGGATGGGGAATGAATGTAACAATCATAGGCTAAGGAGATAATTTCTAAAGAAATAACCTGTGTGATGTGACGATGTTACAAAAAAAGCACTGCCAAACTGTCCTCTTGGCCATTACCGAAGCTCAAATAAGTTAAGCACCAACATATTGCTTCAGGGAACTCAAAAGTAAGAGGGGCCACCATGCTAATTGCTTCAAAATTCTCACTTGATGGCCAGGGGCTTGAAACAGAGTCCGATGGTTAATTTTATCTCAGCTAAAGGCAATCAGCTAAAGAAGCCATTAACAAGATGCTCACTGGAAGCGCTGTGTGCCCACCAAGGGCATTTTACAGCTTAGTCCTTTGAAAAGTTGCATAAGACTTCATGATGGGCAATGCATAACTAGCAGTCACTTTAATGCCCTTCTGAATACAAAACGAAATCCATCTTCCTTGCCTGTAATGAGAATGAAAGGCAACCATAGGGACTCCCAATTGCAGTCTCCACTGCTGTTTGCATGGACTCTCCAGAGGAAAGCCTGTTCACTATTTTACCATAAAGACAAAAATGAAACTACTCAGAACATTATAGTTTAACTTTCTCCATTTCTGTAAGTCCTTCTCAATTGCAATAACCACCAGAACACTGGTCAATATGGCCAGGGCTTCCAATAGTGTGCCCTCATAAAGAGGTACAGTCTCACCATAGAGAACAGAAGAGAATGACTCCTGTGGTTTCCATGACTGGACATTTTTATGGGAGATAAAGCTCTGCCCTAGGCAAAGTTCTACTCTATCCTATAAGGTTGCCATGAATCAACATCGATTCAATGCCAATGAGCTTGGTTTAGGGTTTTTTGTTTTGTTTTGTTTTGGGGAGCGGGGCATCACTGCCTCTGGTGGTCGTGGGCGCTACCCAGTGCTGCTCCTGAGAGGCAGCCACTGGGTTTGAACCGCCAAGCCTGCGGGCCACAGTCCCACACTCAACCACTTAGGCCACCGGGGCTCAGCCCTGTTTAGGGGTTTTCATCTCCAGTGGTATACTGAGGATATAGGTTGCCAGTTTGTGAATACCAGAAGTTGAAAATATTTCCTAGAGATTGCTTCAATTTTCTCTCTGAAGCAATAATTGGAGTGGAAAAGAGAGAGACAACCAATGGGAAATATAGGTTTGCTACACAGTATGGAAACTACAGCTGAAAGTAAGCATCAGGTAAGTCAGTCATGTGGTCATTGGAGAATTTTTTGAGCAATCCTTTTGTCGAGGTAGGACTCAATCAATAAAATAAAACATTGTTAGAATTTATGAATTAAAAAAAAATTGAGAGTCCAGTTGGCCACATTTTGGCACTATGCCAGAGTGGAACTGGTTCCTCCACCCCTTGCTGAGATCCCTGCAGTTATTCAGAGTCTGAAAAAAATAGTCCAGAGTGCTAAGGCTGGTCGCTTCAAACACCTCACAGCTAAGGAAGCTCTGCTGAATGGTTAGGTGGCCCTGAAGTATGGATGTGGTTTTGTATTGGCAAGATCATTGGCAAACGAGGCATCATTGGCTATGATATTTGACATCAGAGGTCTTTACAATCTGATTATATCTGGGATGTTACTTGAGTGTTCCTGGACCATAGGTGATAATCTACTCTAATAAAGTAGATCATTCTAAAAAATTGAGCGTTGAAGACACTAACAAGAGTAGCAGAAGTTCTGGATGAAGGGATCTAGACTACACAGAAAAGAAAAGAATAATGAGAATTTATTGAGGTCTGAGGAGCTCTGGTGACTGTTAGGTAAGTATTTGACAGCTAATCACAATGTTGGCACTTGAGACCTGGCAGCCATCCTCAGGAGAAAGATGAGATTTTGTTTTCTATAAAATTATACAAAGACTCAGAAACCATATTATATGGTCCATATGAGTTGAAATCCACTTACTGGCAGTTGCTTTGGATTTTCTTGTTTTGGGTTTTGTTCTTGCTGTTATAGAGGTCCTGATGCAAGAAAAGTATATGTGTAATGAAAGTCACAAAGGAAAACAGCTGGAAGATTAGGTGATTATGAATAAATAGGAAATCTGACTTTAACATAATACAGATGAAAGAGTTCTTGGCAATGTAAAAGCCCATGGTGTGAGTTGATGCAGGCTGAAGAAAGATGAGCCTAATGTTTGTTATGGACAAAGGAATCACCAAAGACAAGAGTGGCAGGGTGTGGAATGGAGGGGAAGACTGTGAGCTGTGGTTTCCAGTGAAAAGCTTGGTATAATGCAGTAGAAAGGATCTAGTTTCTTGTTGATTCAGGAAATCTGGGACTTTAAATGCTAGCCTACTTACATAAGAGGTGCTTCGTATTATGACCTGAACCTAAGTTTTTGACATTAGTGCACTCTATTTACCTTTATAAACCCTTTATTCAAATCCTCATAGGCTGCTTGCTATTTCCTAAAAAAAATCCTATGCCATAATATCCTCATCCTTCCTCTGCACAGCCATAGAACATTTCTGGAACCATAGCATCAGTATGACTTTTAAAATTATTTTCATACATATCTTATCACCTACTAGAGCAGTTGGTTCCAAGGATGATGCCATGTGCTTTTGAAAATATTAAATAATTTTATTGGGGGCTCATACAACTATTATCATAATCCACACATACATTCATTGTGTCGAGCACTTTTGTACATTCGTTTCCCTCCTCATTCTCAAAACGGTGGCTTTCTACTTGAGCCCCTGTAATCCGCTCCTCATTTTCCCCTTCCTCTCCCATGAACCCTTGATAATTTATAAATTATTACTTTGTCATTATCTTATACCATCTGACATCTCCCTTCACCTGCTTTTCTGCTGTCTGTCCCCCAGGGAGGAGGTTCTATGTAGATCATTGCAATCTGTTCTCCCTTTCTACCTCATCCTCCCAATATTGCCCTTCTCACCCCTGGTCCTGAGGGGTTCTTTTGTCTTGGATTCTTTGTGCTTCCAGTTCCCATCTGTATCGGTGTACATCCTCTGGTTCAGCCAGGTTTGTAAGGTACAATTGGGATCATGCTTGGGGGGGGGTGCACTCAAGAACTAGGGGAACATTGCACATTTCATCATTGCTATACTGCACCCTGACTTGCTTGTCCCTTCCTCGAGAGCCTTCTGGGAGGGAATGTCCAGTTGCCTACAGATGGGCTTTGGGTCCCCACTCTGCATGCCCCCCTCATTCACAATGATAAGTCATGTATTCTTTGTCATGCCCATCTTAGCACTTGTCACATCACTTTTCACAGAGTAAGCACTTGAGATATGTTTGTTGGCTATTGTAAAATTATAACTGGGATATGTTTGGGCCCATTCTAGAACTAATAAGTAAGTTAAGCAAAGATTTATATTTATTCTTTCATTGTAAAGAAGGAATGTGTGACTTATGGCTGCAAATGTCACAGAGGTATCTAAAGAATGTAGGCTAAGTCTGGTTCAATAAGATATGAGAGTTTCTGAAAAAGATAATGGTGGAAACAGAGTACAAATTCCTGCAACTCCAAGTACAATAGTGATTACCTTCAATGATAGCATCACTCTTAAAAAGCTATTGACAAGAACATTTCAAAGTAATCTATACTCTATGAATACATAAAATGATAATGTAAACAGAGTGATATGACATAAAACAAAATGGAAATAAATATCCTCTGTATTATGTTCACTACACATTATGGTATCTAATGCTGCTGCAATTGTTTTTTGTTAAAACATTTTTATTGGCACTTCATCCATATATCATACAATTCAATAGTTCAATCTTATCAAAAAGAACCATACAATAATTAGCACACTCAATTTTAAAAAACTTTCTTCTCCATTTTACTCATTGTCATTAGTGTAATGTTGCAATTTTTAAGGTATGTAAAGCAGAGTAGGATTTATGTGCCATTATATTTTAGTAAGAATATAATGCACACATATATATATTTAAAATATCAGCATATTTGGCAGTATTAGAATGAATTCACTCATACTGGAAGTCAAATTTGTAAACGGAAAACAGTATATTTTTCTTTTAGACTTCATTTTCACTCTAGGAATCTAGTAATGTATTCAGGAGCACTCTCCTTTCTCTCAGCACAATCCTGAAAACACACACACACTTCACATCCAATGAAATCCCAGGGTCTGATCACTTTATTGTTATCTGTTGCTTTGAATCGGTCAGGTAGAGCTAGGTTTTTTGAAATCTTATACTTATAGATGTTATTTTATAGAGGTGGCAGTTTGCTAGGGATGGTCTTTCATAATGGAAGTCAGGGTTGTCTCTCACGCGATACGTGTTTTAGCCTCTATCTACCAAGAGCTGTTAGAGACCCTGGGGAGAATGGACTCAAATCCAGCAACACCTGTGATGATGGCAAAGGCTCTGGAAGTGTTTCATTCTGTTGTAAATAGCATGATAGGATTGCTATGAGTCAGAACCAACAATAACACACACATACATGAGGGGGCTACAAAAATTTCATTGCATTAAGATAATGAAAACTCCACAATGTTTGTGAAGTCATCCCCTTCTCCCACTCTCCTTCCCTTCCTCCTTGCTGCTCTCTCTCCAGCTCTATGTATACGTTGATGGGTTGGAAATTCTGACGTTGTGGCTCATAGATCAATACAAAACCCACCACACCACCATGCCTCTATCTACCATATTTTTCAGACCATAAGACACACCCAGTTTTTAGAGTAGGAAAACAAGAAAAAAAATATTCTGAACCAAATAGTACCAGTACACTAAAATGTTTCCCCTCCCCCAAAGTGGAGGACAAATGAGGGTGCATCTTATGGTCTGAAAAACATGATAAATTTTTATCTACATATATATATATATGAATCAAAATATTTACTGTTTCACCCATTTGGGGTTATACAATTCAGTGAAATTAATTACATTCACAATGTGCAATCAATCAGCACCTCTTTCCATTTCCAAATGTTTAAGCCACCCTTACCAGAAATTCAGTACTTTCTTATTCTTGATTCTCTAGATTCGCAAGACAAACTAAACATTGTTTCGTCATTGGCTTTTGTGGATGGCACATAGAGTAACAGTCTAGTTAACCAGTCTATCTTGTAGGTGTGTGGATGTTTTCCTCTCCCAACAGAAATGTGCTTCAAGACAAATCTTAAAATGCTTCTTTCTTTTTTTCTCTTGATGATGAAAGTCACACCATTCACCTTAAATTTGAGGAAATGACTCATTCAATTGTGAAGGAATAGCGCAGGTAACTGTGAAGGCTGGCAAGGCTCCAATTCGTGAGTCATACAATCAGTTTTCAAGCTGATTTCTGCCTATTGCATCTCGTGAAGAAAACCAAGACGCTCCCCAACTGGACCAGGAGGTAGCATCATGGTAAATGGAGAAAAAGCAGAAGTCGTCAAGGATTCCTACTTGTTTAGATCTACAATCGACACACATGGAAGCAGCGGGCAAGAGATTAAAGGACGCATTCCACTGGTGAGCTCTGCTGCACCGAGCCTCTCTAATGTGTCGACTAGCAAGGATTTCATTTTCAGGTGTAAGCTGCGCCTGACCCAAGCCATGGTCTTTTCAATCTCCTCTTATGCATGTGAAAGTTGGGAATTGAAGGAGGAAGCTGGGAGAAGAATCTCTGCATTAAAATTATGGTGCTGGAAAAAACTATTGAAAGTCCCAGGGACTGCAAAAGGGACAGAAGTCATTTACCTTGGAAGATGTACAGTCAGAATGCTCCTCCGTGATAAGGATGCCCAGACTTCTTCTCATGGACTTTGGACATGTTGTCAGGAGAGACCAGTCCCTGGAGAAGGAGTTCTGGATTGGGAACGTAACGGGGCCACAAAACCAAGGAAGACCTTCAACAGAATGCACAGTGGCTGCATACATGGACTCAAAGTTAAGGAGAGTCATGAGGTTGTCACAGGACAGGGCAGTGTTTCATTCTGTTGTGCATAAGGCCACTATGGGATGGAGCCAACGCAAAGGCATCTAGCAGCAAGTACAATGACCAAACTATTTACTGATGCAGGAGTACCAGAAGATAGAAGAAGTCCACTGAATCACTGGCACAAAAAGAATTGGTAGACATCTGGCTATTTATAAGCTAGCATATGATCAAGGGCTGCTGCCATTGAAGGAAGAAGCGCAAGCTTCACTGAAGACATTGGTGTAAAATAACAACTGAAGGGATACCATTTGAAATTTTTCAACAAGCTGATGTAGCACTAGATGCACTGACTGATCCTTGGCAAGCAACTGATTCAAAGAGATCCATATTCATGCAAGTTCCAAAGGAAGATAATCCAATAGAATGTGGAAACTTTTGAATAGCACCATCAAGATAGATGCAAGTAAAATTATTCTGGAGATAATTCTAAAACAGTTGTGGTATTACATTCACAGGAGGCACTAGACATACAAGCTGGATTAAGAAGAGAATGTGGAACAAGAAATATCACTGGTGATGTCAGATGAATCTGGACTGAAAACAGAGAATTTCAGAAAGACCATGCAAAGTTATTCAACTGTGTGGATAATCATGAATTATGAATAACATTTCAAAGAATCGGAATTCCAGAACATTTAAATGTGTTCATAAGGAACACTGTACATAGAACAAGAGGTGATTGTTCAAACAAAAATACTTTCATCATACTTAACCATCTTTATTATGTTCATCAAGTAAACAGAGTAGCTGGCTATATGAAGAAAATGTGGTATCAATACTGTCGGAAGGCTCTTTAGCAAGCTGCCATATATAGATATCAGAACTTGACTTGCTGGAAGAGTGGAGAACTTGAAGCACTTACTGATGGAGGTCAAGACTGAATGAAGCCTTCAACATAGATTGCACCACAATATAGATTGAAAAATATCCTCACAACTAGAGAAGTAAGCAATAGCATTATAAACATCAAGAGAAAAGTGTGAAGTCATCAAAGATTCCATGTTACTTTGACTCACAACCAGCACTCATATAAGCAGTAGTCCTCAATTAAATGATGCATTGGGAACATTTGCTACAAAGGATCTCTTGAAAGTCGTAAAAGAAAAGATGTCACCTTGAGAACTCATGTGCGCTGGATCCAAACCACATGTTTTCAAGATTCTTATGTAGATGTGCAAGCTGGACCATGAATTAGGAACTCCAAAGAGGAATTGATGCAATTGAATTATGGAGTTGGCCAAGAATATTGACTATACCATGGATTGCTGTGAGCAGGAACATCTCTATCTTGTAGACATACAAGCAGAATGTTCCTTAGAAGCCAGGGTGGTACAATTCCATTTCAAAGTTCTTTGTACCCATTACCAGCTGTGAAAAATATCAATGGAAACGGCCATGATGTTTGCTAAAGCAAAGGATCAGTAAAAGAGAGGAAGACTGTCTGTGTAAGGGGTAGATACAAATGCTGCAACACTGGCCCAAGACATATCAATAGTGATGAGCATGACCTGGGCGGGGCAAAGTGTTGGTCTGTTGTACATAGCATTGCTCTGAGTTAGAACCAACCTGATAGCACCTAACAATTAAAGCAACACCACCTACACTATGAAAAATGTAAAAATGACATCAGATGTAAATAAGGATCTCGGTAAAAGAATGCAGAGTACCCAAAACATGATTACTATTAAGATAGTTAATTGATGTTCTTAATTAATGTAATATTTCTCTTATTATTTAAATCTCTACGAAATACAATATGATTGTAATCAAATCTCACAATATATTGTGGGGCCTTTAACAAATGTACAAGAACAGTAGTCCTAACTTGGGTGATGAAAATCGCTAAGTAGGGGATAGTAGCTGAAGTTCATGACTCAAGTTCACGTACAGGTGGCTAAGAAGAGAGGCCTGGATATCTGCTTCCAAGATCTGCTTCCAAATCCCGTGGAACAGTCCTACTCGTCACCCTTGCGGCCAACATGAATAGACAAAAACTACAAGGCAACTAACACAAATAACATTTGCAAAATATGTTGCATAAATGGCACAAAGGTTAGCGTGAAGAAATGGTTGTGTATATCTATAACATACTTAAACGATATTTGAAGGGTATAATAACACTTGTAGGTAGTGTATTGTGTTAAAAACACACATAGCAAATACTAAATCCATCCCTAAGGTATCAAAGCCAGGAGGTATGGGTTATAAGCAAAAGGAAATAAAGTAGAATCACAAATAATATAAAGTCATCCCAAAGAAAAAAATGAACAAATATAAGAAATAAAAAAATTACAGGTTGTAAAACTAAACTAGATCAAATCAATAATCACAGTGCCTACGAGTGATTTGAAAATCCTAATCAAAAGGTAGACATTGTGCAATTGATTTTTAATCATTTTATTGGAAACTCTTACAACATACCATACATTAATTGTATTGAGCACATTTGCACCCATGTTGCCATCATCATTTCTAAAATATTTCCCATTTGAGTCCTTGATATAAGCTCCTCTTTTGGTTTGTTAAAAGGTCTGACTATACTGTGTACAAGAAATACACTTTAAGTATAAAGATGAAATCAAGTTTTATTAAAAAATTGAAAATATATACTATGCTAATTCAAATAAAATGAAAGCAAAAGTAGCAATATTAATATCAGGAAGAGTAGATTTCATGAAAAATAGTATTACCAGGGCGAAGACGGTATATCATAGTGATAAAAGGGGTCAATGTACTAAGATGATTTGACATCTCCAAACATATTTGCACCAAATAACAGAGCTTCAGAATGCATGAAGATAACCTGATAAAACTGCCAGGGGTCATGGAAAATCCCTAATCATAGCCAAAAAAACTGTATTTGTCTTTCAATATTTGATAGAAGAAATAGAAAATCAGAAAGATTTTAGAAAACTGGAACAGTACAAGCAATGAAGCTGATTCCAATGTCATGTATAGAATACTATATTCAACAATAGAATTATCATTCAAGCGGACATGGAATATTTACAGAGCTAGACTATATTCTGGGTCATAACATATTCATGACCATCAAGTCGATTCTGACTCATAACAGCCCTACAGGACAGAGTGGGGGGGCTCCTGTTAGTTTCTGAGAGTATAACTCTTTACAGGAATAGAAAACCTCAACTGTCTTCCACTGAGTGGCTGGTGGGTTTGAACTGCTGACCTCATGACCTCATGGTTAGCAGGCCGAAGTGCAATCACTAGGCCACAAACCCACAGAATAAATAAAAGGAAATTAGAAAGCACTATAAACGGAACAAATAGGAAAACAACATATCAAAATTTCTGGGATGCCACTAAAGTAGTACTTGGGGAATTTTTCCCACTTAATGTCTATATTAGAAAGAAAGGAAAGTCTCAGTTCTATTCTGAGATGTCACATTATTTCAGAGAAACCATAAAAGAGGGCCCAAAACCAAAGTTATTAAAGGAATGGATAATAAGTATGGAAATGAAATGAAATACATATGGAAATGAAATTCAAAAAATAAAAATAGAGAAATTAATGTAATAAAAATTGGTGCTTTAGACAATGCCCTACATTCTACTTAGATGAGTATCAAGTAGGGTCTTAAAAGCTGGTGAGTGGTCAGCTTAGATACAACTATTGGTCTTATCCTACCCGGAAAAGGAGGAAGGGAATGAAAGACATATATAATAATCATCCAATGGATTAATAGCCCAGATGAATATCAGTCTCTGTGACCCTGAGACCAGAAGAACTAGACGGAGTCTTGCTTGCTACCACAACCAAGGGCTCCGAATCAGATCACATCTGGATAGCATCAAAGAAGAGTACTGAACAAAATTCAAAATCATTTTTTAAAAAATGTTTTGCTGGTCAGACTCTCTGAGATTATGGTCCTTAGTTGCCCTTCTGCTTTGGAAATTGATTTAATCCCATGACTCAGTTTTCATTCAGCATGGCAGGGGTCTATGTACCACACTAGTGAGGTACACACACTTTAGAATAATCAGCCATTTGAAATCAAAAGAGCAAATTTCAAAAGGAGAAATGGAAACAAGAAGCATAGGGAGTTAGTGGGATAGGTCATATTACATTTTGAAGATTGTGATGATATGAGCCAAAGCCTGTATGAACTGTTGAGTGGAAAAATAATCTTACCCATAGACATTCGCCCAAATCATCATAAAAGTCAGGGTGGGAGAAGGTTTAAAATAATAAATAACATAATAAAAATCGAGGGAGGCTGATCAAGAAAAAGAGAAGGCACAAATCAGAAATATCAAGAACAAGATAACTGGTACCTTTACAGTTATTATAGATATTAAAAGTATGAGGAAATCTGAGAAATTTTACAATAATACTTTGAAAAATGTGATCAAATAAGCAAATTCCCAGAAATAGACATTGTGTATTTATTGACTATGTAAAGGCACTAAACTGCATGGATGATAACAAACTATGAATAACATCAGTAAGACTGGGAGTGTCTGAGCAATTCATTTGTGTGTGTGTGTCAGAGCAATTCATATTGCTCATGTAGAACTTGTACACAGACCAAGAGGCAACTGCTTAAATAGAACAAGGGGATAGTAAAGGGTTTAAAATGAGAAATGTGTGTGTCAGGGCTATATATTTTCACCATAACTATTCCATTTGTATGCTTAGCAAATCATCAGAGGAACTGGACTATGCGAAGAATGAGGCATGACAATTTGAGGAAGACTCACAAACAACCTTGATTGCTCAGAGCCAAGAGGACTTGCTAATGAAGATAATAAACTCCAGTATTCTGTATGGATTACAACCCAATGGAAAGAAAATAAAAATCTTCACAACTAGAGCAATAGACATGAAGAAAAAAGGTGAAGATGTCAAGGATTACATTTTGCGTGGATTAGGGGCTGAGCCCTGGTGTCGTAGTGGTTGTGCGCGGGACTGCGGCCCACTGGGTTGGAGGCTCAAATCCAGCAGCAACTCTCCAGGAGCAATACTGGGCCTCCTACTCCCACCACCAGAGGACAGTGATGCCCCCCCCCAAAAAAATTTTTTTTTCGTGGATTCACAATCAACAGTCATTGCAAGCATCTGTCATAAAATAAAATGATGTATTGCATTGGGCAAATTTGTCACAAAAGACCTCTTTAAAGAAGTAAAAAACGAAGATATTGCTTTGAGGACTAGCATGCACCTCACACAAGTCATGGTATTTTCTGTCTCCTCATTTCCACATGAAGTTGTACAGTGAATAAGTGTGGTAGTCTGAGTAGACTAAAGAAACAAATTCATAAGCTCACATATGTGAATAAGAAAGAGGTTTATATCCAAGAGCAGTTAAATATTGAGGAAACATCCCAAATCAGTTCAGTCTGATATTAGCTCATAAATCCTCTTCTGACTCACAAAACACATGCAATGAAGCCAAATGCAGGCTGATCACAAGCCAGTGAGTAGAAAGTCTTTGGATCCAGTGGCGTTTTAAGCATCTCAGCACTGGCAGAGGTCTCTTTGTGGCTTCTCTGGCTTCAGAGGTCTGCTTTTCCTCTGGTATGCCTCACAGGAAATAAGTCTTGTCAGTAGTGAGTCTCTGAGCAAGTGACAAAATGTCTCCTGCTTCTAAGAAGGAAGTACCAGATTTCGCAGAATTCTCAGAAATGCCCACACAGTGGTCTGATTGGCTATCTCCAAATTGACAGGCTAGACGCCACCCCTACACTTTTAATCCTCAAATTGACACCAGATTAGGTGACTGCCACAATAAGGAAGACTGGAGATGAACTGATGCATTTGAACTTGCGTTTTGCTGTACAAAAGACATTGCGAAGAGAAAGAACATAAAAGCCACAGAATGGGAGAAAACAATTGCAAATCAAATATTTATCAAGGAATTTGTACCCCGAGTATATAAATAAATCTCAAATCCAGCATGCACACACAAATTGAATACATCATGGCATAGTGCTGGGAATATAGAAGAGGGGCAGGGGTTGAACTATGGGAGAAGACTAGGGCAATAGCCCCATTTGAGGGCTAGTGTTAAGGGGATAAGAGACTGTTAAGGCTAATGCTAGGGTTAGAGTTGTGGAAGAGGTTGAGGGATTCTGCTAGAACAAACAAATCTGTCTTGGAAGAGGTGCAGCCAGAATGCTACTTAGACTCAAGGATGGGGAGACTTCTCACGGACTTGAGACCTGTGACCAGGTGAGACTATTTCCTGGAAAAAGATGCCATGCTTGGTCAGATAGGTCAGTGAAAAAGAGGAAGCTCCTTCATGAGATACAGTGACACCGTGGCAGCAACAACAGGCTCAAACATAAACTTCATGAGGATGTCACAGGACTGGACAATGTTGCTTTCTGTTGAGCTGGCTGACAATATAAATCAGAGATGGCTTGATGGCAACCTGACAACAACAACCAGAGCTCGTTCTAAGATAGGCAATCTAAATATAGCATAAACAGAATTTGCAGTTTAAGTCTTCACATGCACATGCATGTGCATGCATACACACACATACACATACAAAATTACAGGTTCAGATGGCTTCACTAACAATTCCACTATGCATTTACAGAAGAATACCAATTATACACAAACTTTTCTACAAAACTAACGAGAACGTTATACAACTCAACAAATACTACGAAACCAGCAATATCCTGATTCCCAAACCAGATAAAAGCATTATGAAAAAAGAAAACCACAGAAAAGAGTTGCAAAAATTATTTACTGAACTGTAGCAAGTTAAATCTAGCAATAGCTAACAGAGCAATGCATCATGACTAATTAGGTTCAGTGGCAGATTGCTCAATAAGCAAGGTAAGCATGGCCTTAATTGTGCTTACTTACTTACTAATTAATAGTGAACAATTTCACATAGGCTTCACTACATGTGGTGAAAAAGTGAAACTCTTCACTACCGATTAGTAAGTAAGCACACATAATCCTCTGCTAACCTTTCTTCCTGGTTACCCAAACCTCTCACCCTCCCATCCCACCGCTAAATCAGAAGTTTTAAATTTGAAAAGAGACTTTGATTCTGTAGGAAGATGCTGTGGATTTGGAAGAGAGAAAAATATCAGCCATACCTAGGATTGAAATCTTTGATGTGGTGAAAAAAATGTGAAATTATTCACTGCAGATTAGTAAGTACGCTGTCCTTATGTTGATTACTGGATAGCCGGACACTTTATTCCAGATGCTGTGGTGGTTTAAAATGAGATCAATCAGTGTAATTAATGATATTAACAAACAAGAAGATAGATGCAATAGAAGGATTTGCCAAAAGTCCAAACTCATTCCATCAATACAAATATGAAGTACAGTTATACCTGCGAGAGGTCACAAGTTCAGTTCCAGATCACGGCAAGAAAGTGAACATCATAATAAAGCGAGTCACATGAATATTTTGGTTTCTGAGTATATATAAAAGTTATACTCTGCTGAGTCTTGGTGGCACAGTGGTTGTGCAAGGGACTTTGGCCCACAGGGCTGACGGTTCAAATCTAGCAGCAGCTCTCCAGGAGCAAGGCTGAGCTTCCTACTCCTTACCAGTACATGACCTGATAATGTACCTAGCTGCTTCCTGTCTCCATGTCCTAATCTTGTCAGTCTGTCAGTGTCCTACACATGCAGGGGAGGCGTGTGCTGTGTCTACCATGTGACCCGACTGACACTGAGACTCCAGGAGGCAGGACTTCCCCTGAACACACAACAATCCACAGCATGCAAATAGCAGCGGACAGTAAGTGGGGTGCATATTCTGAAGAAAGACACCTTCAGACTATAATATGCACGCTCATCTTCCCCCCACTTTTGGGGAAGGGGGAGTGCATCTTATGGTCTGACAAATATGGTAACTACCACATTGGTGTATATATATATATATATATATATATATATATACCTATATATATGTCAAATATCTATTCTAACATCAGAATCAACAACTAGAGGCTGAATGATTTCCTTTCTGGTACTCTGTAAGATCATGAAAAAGCCATGGGTGTAGACCCGTAACTTCAATCCAAAATTGTCCTGGAAGTTACATTGTAAAGTAAACAAAAAAGTGAAAACATACGCACAGATTAAAATGGAAAAACAAATGTTTTTATATGCTAATGGCAGGACTATTTTGAAAAAAGCATGAAGGGATTTGCAAGAGCTACTTGTACTGATAGGGGATATTAGTAAGGTTATAAGGAATGAAATCAACATATAAAACAATCATTTTCCACAAGTTTCTAACAAATTGACAATACATTTAAGATAGCATCAAATACAGAATACTTAGGATAAAACTGACACAAATGACAGAGCATTGAAAAGGGAAATTAATAAAAACTTAAATTCATGGAGAACTGTGCCTTGTACTAATAAGCTGGAAGACTCAATTTTCTTAAGACATAAAATTTTTCTAAGTACACTTATGGATTCCATTCAAATCCAATCAAAAACCCAGAAGGCTTTCTGGAGTTTTTGACTAACTTGTTTAAAATTTACATGAAAATACACAGGCCCTAGAATAAACCAAATAACTTAAAAAACAAGAACAACAGCAACTAAGTCAGAGAGTGAACACTACACATTTGAAAGTCTTAATTGCAACTAACAAAAAATAAACAAACAGGTCAATGGAACAGAAGAGTCCAGAAATAAATGAACACACATATATGCTCAATTAATTTTTGACAGAGCTACACAGGCCATTCAGTGCAAACATATAGACTGCTCATCAAATGCTGGTGCATCAATTGGATTCTCATACACCAAAACAAGCACTTTGATCCATACCTAGCTCCATTCCCCAACATTAATTCAAAATAGATTATTGACTTAAATGAAAAACCAAAAACTTTAAAAATTCTATGAGGAGAACATATCTGTGATCTTGAGTTTGGCAAAGATTTTTCTGATATGACACCAGACAGTCATGAAATAAGAAATAGATCACTCATATATTATACAAATATAAAGCTTCTGCTCTACACTGTTAAGACAAAGAACAAACAATCCACTGAATGGTAGAAAACAACTGCAAGTCCAAGATTTGCCAAGAATCCTGTATCGAGAATACATGGAGGAGCTCAAATTCAAAACACACAACAAACACACCAAACAAACCAAAAAGCAATATTAAAATAGGCAAAGAGGATAAAAATATGACAACTAAGCCATGAAAAGAAGTTTCACATCTAAATGAATAAATAAATAAAAGAAGTTTCACATTATTGGCCATTAAGGTAATGCAGCTTCAACTCTGGTGTACCCAGCACCCGCCGTTGGAAACCCCCAGTCACTCCAAGTTCCCTTATCTCCCTACTGGGGTTTCACTGTAGGCCAATGGGACAATGCCTGCAAGACTTTGTAAAATTTTCAGTTTAGATTTAGCTGCCCCTGGGGTATGGTGTCAATTGATCCATGCTTAGCAGTCACTTGCACTTGTTATTTTGTCAGAGGAAATCAATTTGAATATAGACAAGGTATCAAATACCTTCATTCTATTAGGCCCAAAGCTAGGTAAGCCCCTTGTTCAAATTAACAATTAAAAATGACATCTTGAATGGGTGTATTTCTACCTTTTTATACTTACCTCCCTTTGTCCTCTTAAAGGCTTAAGAGACAATTTCATATTACCTCAGGAAAGATGCTTCCCAATGGAGAGGCAAAGGGAAAGTCTCTCATGAGGCTGGGTAGGAGTACAAAGTAAAACTCCTGCTGCTGTAGTAAAATTACTGAAGTAATTGGGAAATTGGAGATGGATGCTTACATTTCCCCCCTCTAGCCCTTCCCCAGCAGGACAAACAAAATCTTTCATTGATGGTCAGAAAACTATCCCAATGTGCTTGGTTGATATGAATTACTCTCTATTATGGAGCTGATGTGGACCAAAAGCCACCCTGTGTAGGGTTTTCAAGACTAGAAGTCTTCACCATAATTCTTTCTCCATGGAGCAGTTGGTGGGTTAGCAGGCTCCACCACACACACACACACACACACACACACACACAAACACACACACACACGGTGTCCTTCATATTGGATTGAATAGATACTTTTGAAGTCATAAAGAAGCAAATGGTTGGGTGGGCATAAAAGATTCAAAACAGAATGCATGTTATACTAAAACACAATGTTGAAAATAGAAAAACAGTCACATATAGTGGCTTGCCTTGGTTTGGGGCACAGTGTCCTGTCCAGTTGAAAGCCCAGGGCTAGGGTACTTGTCATGTATCCCTCTTGAAAGCCAGTTCAGATTACCCTGAAATCCTAGTGCCAGAATACTGTCATTTCTTCTCAGCTAAACTCATTGCCAGTTGGCTGCCCTAAACACAGCTGCTATCACCGTACCACCATTCCATGTTCTGAGATACAATTATTTTCATGTTCACCCTGGTCTCAGAGCTTGGGGGTTGAACCCTGGTAAGTGCATTCTCTCCTAGATGTCACTCTACTCCCTAAGGCTGTTGGCAGGAAGATAATTGAGTTAAGATGTCATTGTCTGTGACAAAACTCTGAAGGAACAGACCCTCCTGTTCCTGGCTCACTGGAGAGTTTTGCTTAGGCTATGTGAATAAATGAATAATGCACCTTTAGGGGTAATAAAAAGTTACTGTAGACTTCTTAGACTATCTCATTATACAAGAGGTTGCTAAGTAATTGAAAATACCATTGTTGACATTGGTCCTTCTTTGTATCCCAACTCTGTTTGACATCTGCAGGTTCTACAAGCTTCCTGTTCTTCAATATCCTTGTCTATAAAATAAATACAATAATCATAATGCCTTGCAAGGTTGTTGTGAGTTTAAAATGAATTCATACATAGCACTTAGAGCAGGGAGTGGACATCATACCATTATAAGCATGCTGTAATTTATCATGATCCTTGTCATGACCTCTCTATGACTACTCATGGGAACATTCTGAGGCCTAACCCCCCCCCCCCACACACACACACGTTCTCTAATTCATGAAGTTGATTCTCAGGTTCATACCAGTTTCATAATTAAACTCTGAGGTAAGGAAACCTAATGTCTTCCAAAAGCCAAACAACTAATTTGTCCATTCCTGATGGACATTAACCAGTTCACCTTGACTGAGGTAAACCAGTCTGTAGGTCTCTTTAATGGAAGGAGATGAATCCAGCTCAATCATAACACACTTACACTTGATAGATTTATTGAAATGCTTATGTTTGAACAGATATGAATCCTTTAAACCACATACATGAAATAATTGCCCTTTGAACTCAAAACTCATAATTTGGTGAAATACTTTAATATTTCCTGATGATCTGATAAATGAGATTAATGAGGCAGCCACACAAACTGGATGGAAGTTGAACCCCTAAATTCATAAAGCAGGACATTTATAAAGTTCAGATACTGCATATATCCATATCTTTTTGTGTGTGGGGCATCCCTGCCCTGGTGGGAGTAGGAGGCCCAGCCTTGCTCCTGCAGAGGTGCTGCTGGATTTGAACTGTCAACCCTGTGGGCTGCAGTCCCACACCCAACCATTACGCCGCCAGGGCTCAGCCCATATCTTTTTTTGTTTGTTTGGGTTTTTTTTTTGGGGGGGGCATCAGTGCCCTCTGGTGGTGGGAGTAGGAGTCCCAGCCTTGCTGCTGGATTTGAACCTCCAACCCAGTGGGCCGCAATCCTGCGCACAACCAATAGGCCACCGGGGCTCAGCCCATATCTTTTAATATTATGTAAAGTACTGCATTTTGTATCATATGGATGCACAATATTATTTGAAGGATTAAGAATGTGCATGAATTGCACAACACAATCTTTAAAAAGAGATACTATCAGGGAAAAAGACACTAAGCAACATAATGCAGGAAATAAAACCTGGTAACCAACATGTCATTTCAAACTCAAAGCAAACTCACTGCCATCCAATGGGTTCTGGCTCATAGTGACACTATAGGACAGAATCAGACTGCCCCTGTGAGTTTCTAAGACTGTAACATTTTTCCCCAAAGCAATTTTTATTGGGATCTAATAGAGATATATTGTTCCAAGATTCAATCATATAAAACAGTATCATACAATTGCTAAAATAATCAATTTCAAAACATTCTCTTTGAACTCCTTTACATCAACTCACTTTTGCCCTCTTCTCTCATGCCCCAAGCCCCTGTCAGGAACCCTTATTCTACTTGCAATCTCTATAGATTCATCAACCCCGGGTTTTATATACTGAAAAGCAGAAAACATATAACAGAAATTCAAGAGGGTAACAACCAATGACAAAATACATCTGAGATAAACCCCAATATGGAAGAAAAACAAACAGAAAATGTTGAAAACCAGATCATTTCCAGATGCATAAGAAGAGGGTATCAACTTACAAGATTTTAAGCAGAATATACTCCTAGGTCAGAAGTTCAAAACCACCAGTCACTCCTATAAAGAGTCTGGTTTGCAGAAGGCTATGGATGACAGTGGAAACCCAAGATACATTTGTGAGAGTTGCATAAGAAATAAGCCACCGATTATGTCCCTCTATCCATAATAGAGGTAGGGAAAGAAAGTAGTTACCCAACAGAGTGCATTAGAGAGATGACTATAAAAGATCAAAAAGATAAATCTGATTAGAATGCTTAAAATAAGTTAAAATGGTTAAAATAAGTCCACAAGAACGAAATTACAACCTTGAGTCTATCCCACCAGAATTTCAAGAACATCTGAAAAACAGATTTGACGTATTGAACACAAATGACAGAACTCCTAATGACAAAAATGAGAGAAAATAGGGACAGGATTACTGGAAGATTATTATGTGAAGGAGTGTGAGTTGGGGAGAGGATATTTGGCAGGCTCTGAACCTTGGGGGAAAGGGAATGAAGGTGAAGAAGACATAGAAGAGGAGCACGGATTAGGCTATCTGACCTTGGTCTTGTCCATAATCCTGTGTGGATGAGGGTACTTCCTCTTTTTACTTCCAGTGGTGCTTGAGGTGATTTGCTTTTCCATTGTGTCTTCTCAGTCATGTCTGCCTTCTCAGTCACCTTGTCCATCTGAAAACCAACAGTGAACTGCTCCCAAGTCTCCTGATCTTAAATAGTCCCTTTACATCCAGTCAGATTTGTTTGGACAGTTGTCATGGCAATGCCCTCAGTCAATGAGAACCCTGGTAGGACTTAGCCATCACAAAGCACCGCTCCCATAGCACCTTGTAGGGGCCCTAGGGGAAGCCAGAAAGGCCAAAATACCTGATTGGAGATGGGAAATGTTCACTCTATGACATTTCCCAAGACAACATGGCCATTTTTAAGTTTCATTGGAAACATAAATGGTCCCACCACACTCTAAGAAATTTCCTTTATATTTCTTTTTTTAAATCATCTTATTGGGGGCTCATACAACTCTTATCACAATCAATACATACATCTACTATATGCAAACCACATTTATACATTTGTTGCCATTATCTTTCTCGAAGCATCCTCTTTCTACTTAAGCCCTTAGTATCAGCTCCTCATATTTCCACTCCATCCTCACTCCCCCTCCCTCATGAACCCTTAATAATTTACACATTATCATCATTATTTTGTCATATTGTACACTGTCCTATGTGTCCCTTCACCCACTTCCCAATTGTCCATACCCCAGGGAGGAGATTATATATCGATCCCTACAACAGGTTCCCCCATTCTACTCCACCTTGTCTCCACCCTCCCAGTATCACCACTCTCACTACTGGTCTTGAAGGGATCATCTGTCATGACTTACCCATGTTTCCGGGTCCTTCTCTGTACCAGTGTACACCCCCTGGTCTAGCCAGATTTGTAAAATAGAATTGGGATCATGAGAGTGGGGGGGGAGGCAGTGAGGAAGCATTTAAGAACTAGAGAAAGTTGCATATTTTATTATTGCTACTCTGTACCTTGACTGGTTTATCTCCTCCCCATGACTCTTCTGTAAGAAGAGATGGTCTTTGGGTCCCCAACCTGTACTCCCTTTTATTTACAAGGATATAATTTTTAGTTCTTAGATGCCTGATAACTGATCCCTTCGACATCTCGTGGTCACACAGGCTGGTGTGCTTCTTCCATGTGGCCTTTGTTGTTTCTGAGCTAGATGGCCGATTGTTTACCTTCAGATCTTTAAGACCTCAGATGCTATATATTTTTATAGCTGGATGCCATCAGTTTTCTTCACCTCATTTGCTTATGCACACCTTTGTCATCAGTGATCTTGCCAGGAAGGTGGGCCCACAATATTATGATTTAATTCTTTGATACTTGATAACTGATCCTGTTGAACATCTCCTGGTCACATTTGTATTCAGTGATAAGGAAGGTGAGCATCATGGAATGCCAATTTAATAGGGCAAACTGTTCTTGCACTGAGGAAGTACTTGAGTGGAGTTCCAATACCCATCTGCTGTCTTAATACTAACCCAATAAGTATATGCACATAGATCTATTTCCCCATCATCATATATAAATATATTTACCTATGTACATGCCTGTATTTAGACCTGAATAAATGCCCTTTACCCTCCAGTTCTTTCCTCTCTTTCCTTTTACTTTCCTCTTGTCTCACTATCATGTGTAGCCTTCATTTGGGTCTCAGTAACTTCTCTCTGTGACATTACTCTTGTTCAATCCCTATGAGGTCTCTCACACCCACCTTTGTCATTGATTTTGAATCACTTCTGTTCCCTTATCCCAGGGTTGGTCAACACCACCGCCTTTCCCCCACCTCCTCATCTCCCATGACCCCCCAGAACCATGAGTCTTGAGTCTTTGTGGTTACTGCCAAACAAAATTTCCTTCCTACAGCCCATTCTCACTGTCCAACAGTTTTCAAGAGAAATGGCTTTGCATTCTTGTTTTAAAAAGACATTTCAGGGCTGAGTCCCAGTGGCGTAGTGTTTTCAAGGGACTGCGGCCCACTGGGTTGGAGGTTCAAATCCAGCAGCCGCTCTGCAGGAGCAAGGGTGGGCCTCCTACTCCCACTACCAAAGGGCAGTGATGCCCCCCAAAAAGAATAAAGAAAGATAAAAAGGCATTTCAAACTCATTCTTGACACACAATACTGTGATAGTATTCTATCTATTCACATTCAAGGAAATACATTCCATATAACTATTTTTTTGGGGGGGCCATCACTGCCTCTGGTGGTTGTGGGAGCTACCCAGCGCTGCTCCTGAGAGCCGCCACTGTATTTAAACTGCCAAGTTCGCGGGCCGCAGTCCCGCACTCAACCACTTACGCCAGCGGTGCTCAGCCCTCCATATAAATATTATATAAACGTATGTACCAACCACAAAATTATCAATGCAGAAATTAAAGAATTCTACCAAAAGTTCAGTCAGAAGATGATCAAGCATGTAGACAACATACATTGACCATTATGGGCAATAAAAAGGCAAAAGTTGGAAACAATGAGGAAGGAAGAGTATTTGGAGAATTTGGACTTGATGATAGAAGCAAAACTGGAGATAGTGTAATCAAATTTACAAGGCCAATGAATTGATCATAGTCAACATCTTTTTCAGCATCACAAGAGATGACTGTACATGTGCACTTCTCAAGATATAATAGAAATCCTATTGACTTCATCCATGGGAAGAGAAGTTGGAAAAGCACAACCTCAGTTGCTAAAAACGGGCCAGAAATTGACTATTGGACAGACCATCCATTGTTTATAAAGAAGTTCAGGTTAAAACTGAAGATACTTAAAACAAGTCTGCAAGCACCAAATCTGTTGTATCTGAATTTGGAGAACACTCTAGGCCAGATATGATGACTTGAACAATAACGAAAGAAGACTCAATGAGCTACATGAGAACATCAAGAAAATCAGAGTTGAAGAAAAGCCTAAGGTCATTAAAAAGAAGGAAAGGATCGAAGTGGACATCAGTAGAATCTTAAATTTGCTAAAGTAAATGTAAAAAAAAGGATGATGTCAAGGAGCTGAATAGAAAATTTCAAAGCACAGATTGAGAAGACAAAGGCAAACACTATAATGAAATGTTCAAGGACCCAGAATTAGAAAACCAAAAGGACAGAATGTGCCCAGCCTGTCTGAAACTGAACAAAGTCAAGAAAACAATTCAAGACTCCAGTTGCAGTTTTGAAGGTTGTGCTTCTTCTGTGTGGTCTTTGATGTTGTTGTTTATGTTGTTGGATGCCACAGAGTTAGCTCTGACCCATAGCGACCATATGTACCACAGAATGAAGCACAGTACCGTCTCATGCCATCCTCAAAGTTGTTCCTATGCTTGAGCTGATTGTTGCAGTCCCTGAGTCAAGCTAGTTCCTTGAAGTCTTTCAAGTCTTAAGTTATAATCTTGAAAGATGCTTTGGGCAGAATTTTGAATGATATAGAAACATCAAGAGAAGTTGGTAAGAATACAGAGTCACTGTACTAAAAAGAACTAGTTGACAGTCTTGCAGCTAGGAGGCAGCACACGAACAAGAACGAGTGGTGTTGAGCTAGAACCTATGGTGCTGGAGGAGGAAGTTCAAGCTGCACTGGCCAAAAAGGACAGCCAGAATATTCCTTAGAGACGAGAATAGTGAGAGTTCATTTATCTTCCTTGGACATGTTTTTAGGACAGACCAGTGTCTGGAAAAGAACATCACGATTGGTAGACTGGAAGAGTTTGGGGGATAAAAGGAAGGTCCTTAATGAGATGGATTGACACCATGTCCACAACAATGGGCTCTGACATAGGAACAATTAAAAGGATGGCACAGGTCTGTGCAATGTTTCAGTCTGTTGGGCATAGGGTCACTATGTGTCATAGATGACGTGAGGCAGCCTAATAAAAACAACAAATTATTTTAGAAGTCATGAATTTTTAATATAGTTGTATTGAACTGTAATCAACATATCATACAATTGAATAGTCTAATCGCATCAAAACGGGTTAAGCAATCATCGCCACAATCAACTTCAGAACCTTTTCTACCTTCTTGTATCCATTGAGGAGTTACCTTTCATGCCCCCAGGCAATAATTAATCTAGCTATTGTCTTCATGATTCCACTTATCCCCACTTTCTTATACTGGAAAACATACAAAACAATGGAGGGGGGATAATAACCACATAAAACAGAGAATGATCTGAATCTAAGAGAAAACAGAGAACATTTTTTTTTATAAATTCAAAATGGATCCAAAGGGAGTTATATTGTAGCCTATATAGTGTTACTAAACTCCAATTTGATATTAGGACCATGCTTGTTCCTAGCCTATGAACAATGGGGATTCACAGGGGACTCCATCCCACTTAGAGACCCTGCAAATAGATTTGGGATTTTCCTATCATTCATAGTGTTCTGCAAAATGTTTAGAATTTAGGTACCAGTACTGTTTCTACCTTTAGACTGGAATCTTATTATTTATAATACGTGACTCAAACAGGCTTATGTGTTTCTTCTGTGTGAACTAAGTCTTTAAGACCATAGCTGCTACCATATATACTGGAGTATGAGCTGATTCGAATATCAGCTGAGGCGCCTAATTTTACCACAAAAACTGCATTAAAAATGTGCTGGACAAGGGGAGCAGAGTGTTGAAATCCCTGGAGAATACCAAAAATAGACTTTGAAGACAGAGTGTGGCACACCATCAGACTCGACTGGAAAACACTCGTAAATACCAACAAAGAGACCTTGAACTATTTATTGGCTTTTCCATTTTTATCACTGGTTTTCTTTTTGTTACTGTTATTTTGGTTTTTGTTGTTGTTATTATTGTTTTTTTGGTTTTGACTTCCTTTGCTGCTTTATTTGGCTTTGCCTGCTTTTTTGCACTTATTAATGTATCTGTATGTCTATCTAGATAGGTGGGATAAACAATTCAGAGATGAACAGACTGGGATGAATGGTTCCAGGGGGATACAGGAGAAAGGGTGAGGGGAGAAAATAAGGTCGGGCTGGGGGGTGGTAGAAACCAACCCATGGACAAGGGAACAACAACTGAACTAAAATCAATGGAAGGAAGGTTGTGGGATGCTTAGCGGGGCTTAAACAAGGATACTGTAGCAGCAAGGAATCACTAAACCTGAATGAAGGCCAGACATGATGGTGGGATCAGGAGAAAGTTAATGCAAATAGTGGAAAGAACCAGGAGGCAAAGAACATTTATAGAGGCCTAAATACAGGCATGTGCATATGTTAATATATACATAATGAGAGGGGAATAGAACTAAGTACTTACATCTATATGCTAAGGATTAAGGTTGCAAATAGTCATTGGGCTTCAATTCAAGTACTCTCTCAATGCAAGAACACTTTGTTCTAACAAGGCAGCGTTCTGTGATGTTCACCTTCCTGACAAGATCATTGAAGCATATGGGTGCATAAGCAAATGTGGTAAAGAAATCTGATGGTGCCCGGATATCAAAAGAGATAGAGTCTGGGTTCTTAAAGGCTTGAAGAAACAAGCCACCATCTAGCGCTGAAGCAACAAAACTCACATGGAAGAAGTACACCAGCCTGTGTGATCATGAGGTGTACATGGGGTCAGGTATCAGCCATCTAAGAACCAAAACAAAATCATACCCAATATGAATGGAGGGAGACATGAAGTAGAGACCCAATGCCTATCTGTAAACAATTGGACATCCTCTCACAGAGGGGTCACAGGGAAGAAATGCGCCGAACAGGGTACAATATAGCACTGATGAAACACACAACTTCCCTCCAGTTCTTTGGAGCTTCCTTCACCCCACTATCATGACCTCAATTCTACCTTACAAATCAGATTAGAATAGAGCATGCACACTACTACAGACAAAAGCCAGCAACGCAGGGAATCCAGGATAGATAAACGCCTCAGGATCAACAAGGAGAGTAGTGATACCAGGAGCATTAGGAGCGGTGGGGAGAGAAAGGGAGAATTAATCACAAGGATCAAATTAGAACTCCTTCCCAGGGGAATGAATAACAGAAAAGTGGGTGAAGGGTGACAGAGGACAATGTAAGATATGGAAGTAATAATCTATAACTTATGAAGGGTTCCTGAGGGAGGGTGGGTGAGGGAGAGAGGAGAAATGGGGAGCAGATAACAGGGGGGTTCAAGTGGGAAGAGAATACTTTGAAAATGATGGTGGCATATTGTGTAAATGTGCTTGATATGCTGGATGAATGTATAGATTGTGGAAAGAAATGTTAGAGCCCCCAATAAATGTATTTTTTAACGTGCTGGAGAACTCAGCTTATATACAGTATGGTATATACTGTATTTTTTCTGATAGCTGGGCACCATCTGATTTCTTCACTCTACTTTTTGCTATAGCACTGATATCTTCAGACCCTGTACAAGAACTAATTTTTCTTATATTAGTGCTTTGATCAAGTGAGAACAAAAAAATCTATTAATATGAATAGCATTTATTTTTATAAATCATTTTATTGGGCAATCTTGTTCTTAACAAATCCATACATACATCTATTATGTCAAGCACATTTGTACATATGTTGACATCATCATTTTCAAAACATTTTCTTTCTACTTGAGCCCTTTCTACTTGAGCTCCTTACTTTCCTCCTATCTCACCCTCCATCCCTCATGAACCCTTGATAATTTATAGTTTTCCCCCATGTCTTACACCAACTGCTATCTTCCTTCAACCACTTTTCTGTTGTCCATCCCCCTAGGATGGGGTTATACGTAGGTCATTGCGATCAGTTCCCCCTTTCTCCCCCCACCTTCCCTTTACCCTCGTGGTATCTCTTTTCTCATTATTGGCCTGAGGGGGTTATTTGTCCTGGATTCCCTGTGCTCTGAGGTCTTATCTGTAACAGGGTACATGCTCTGTTCTAGTAAGATTTATAAGTAGAATTGAGGTCATGATAGTGTGAGTGTGGAGCATTAAAAAACTAGAGGAAAGTTGTACATTTCGTAGGTGCTATACTTCACTCTGACTGGCTCATTTCTTCCTTGTGACCCTTCTGTAAGGGGGATATCCAATTGTACACAGATGGGCTTTGGGTCTCCACTCTTCATCCCCCTGATTCACGTTGATAAGATTTTTTTGTTCTGGGTCTTAGATACCTGATACCTAACCTAGTCAGCACCTCATAATAACACAGTCTGATGTACTCCTTCCACGTGGGCTTTAAGACCCCAGACACTGTATCTTTTCATACATCAGCTTTCTTCACTGCATTTGCTTATGTACCCATTTTATCTTGATCAAGCATATAAGGAAGGTAAGCATCACAGAATACCAGATTATGAGAACAAAGTGTTCTTGCATTGAGGGATTAGCATCTGCTACCTTAAAACTTAATACTTAACATATAAATATCTGTATATAAGATCTATTTCTATATCAATATATAAATATATTTGTATGTGCATGTCTATAGTTAGACCTCTACTTATTTCCTCTATTTTCTTTTGCTTTCCTCTTATCTCATTGTTATGTTCTACTTCCATTTGGATTTCAGTAATTCCTCTCAGTTGCCCTTGATCAAGCTCCCAGGCATACTACACATGTTACCTTGTCCTTGAGTTGGTTGATACCTCCCTTCCTTTATCCCACTTCCCCCTCTCCCATGTTCCCCTGGGAACCATTGGTCCTGTTGTTTTTGCCTCTGAATTGCTTGTCTCATCTATTTTATCTAGGTAGACATGTAGAGGCAACAATATGCTTCCAAACAAGACAAAGTCAAACAAAGCAACAAAGGAAGACAAAACAAAACAACAACAAAAATAAAATAAATATAATTTCTCTCGGTTCCTGATGCAGTTTTGGAGACATCAGTGTCATTTTATCGTAGTACATCAAAAATCAAATGAGGCCTGCATACAATTGATGTATGTATGGATCATGAGGGGAGGTGTATGAGTACCCAATAAAATGATTCATTAAAAAAGGGGGGGAAGGGGGAAGAGGAGCTTATACCAAGGGCTCAAGTGGAAAATGTTTGGAAATGAATGTGGCAATATGTGTGCAAATGTGCTTCATACAGATGATGTATTGAATGTTATAATAGCGGTAAGAGCCCCCAATAAAATTATTTTTAAAACATCATCCCCAGGGATGTTGGGCTGAGTGAGCCCAAGGTAGACCTCTAGGGTGATGGAGATGTTATTTCTTATTTTAGATATGTTCACTTTGTGAACATGTACCATTGTACATGAACATGTATAATTTGTACATTTACCGAAAAAAGCTATCAAAATATCACCAGTAAGTAGTGATACATCAGCCTCTGAATCTAAGTGCACATACCTCTAGCGATAACCCTGTGAATAATCATTATCTTTTTTGCTACCTTTTTAATTATGTGATGGTAAATTTCTTTAAGAGTGACAATGAAAATATGAGCACTACATTCCCCGATTAGCTAAGAGGGAAACAATGAAAAGGTAAGCACTTCAAGTTTGCATAAAAAGAACAAAAGTTGATTTGTTTGCTGTTTATAACAATGATTGCCTCATGTATCTTCCAGTTTATCTATTGAAGAATAATCTATTTTGACATGAGCTAGGTTGTGTATTTCTGAAACTAGCATTTGAGGCAAACTTTAAATCATTTTTTTAGAGTTTAAATGTGTCACAAGTTTAGCTATCATGAAATTTCTCATAAAAGTAAAGTGCGTCCTATCACTGTTCTTGAAATTATTTGTCATGTTTAAATATACAAACAAAGAATAAGAATTTACTCTAACTGAAGAAAGTCAAGGGGGATTTTTTTCCTAATTGGGAAATTGCTATCGAGGCAATGCTTTAAACACAGCCTTTTAATACTTTCATATCTCGATGTCTTCACATCTTCTATGCAAAAAGTCAATAAATCTGACTTGGCCTTTCTCATTGTGGCGGTCCGATACTTGATATCAATTTCATGACTGGGAGTGTAGGGGTGGAGTCTAGCCTGTCACTCTGGAAATAGCCAATGAGGCCTCTGTGTGGGCATGGCTTTCTCTGAGAATTCTGAGAAATCTTGTGGTATTTCCCAATTGGAGGACAGAGACTAGACTGAGTCTCTGAGACAACGAACTACTGACAAGACAAAATGACAACATGTTGATCGATCCTCATTCCTAGAGAATGGAGAAGCCAAAGAGGCCACATGGGCTTGCTCTGATGGAGCCAAACCTCTGTGGCTGGAGAAGTCATGTGGAGACTCCTGCCAGTGCTGAGATGCTTGGGAGGCCACGGGGAGACCCATGCAGGTGCTAGGGTGCCTCTACTGCAACTGGACACACAAGACTCTGCACCCACTGACCTGTGATTGTCATGGTGTCATTGCATGTGCTTTGTAAGTCGTAAGGAGACTTTTTAGACTGGTATGGAACTATGGGCTAAATATGGGCTAATGTTGGACTGGTGACCTTGGACTGGACTGGGTTGGGATGCTTTCTTAATGTTCCATTCCTCTTGTATATAAGCATTTCCCTTATATTCATTTCCATTTTTTTATGAATTTCTCTAGTCTTCCTGGATTAATACACCCATAGAGGTTGGATTTTTCTTTCTTTCTTTACAAATGAATTCTCTTCTACTCAACAATTTACATGTGGCTGTAGCTCCTCCCCAAAGCCTACCTGTAGTTTTTGATACTAAGGAATACTTGACAATATCTAGGCTGGTAAAGAATACATACACCCTTGAAAATGACATCTGTTGATGCACTCTACTCAAAGACTATTTGTCTTCTCTCACTTCCTTCATGGATCTGTTCATTCAAGGTAGCCCTGATTCATTCACCAGCTCCAAGCACAGTGAAGAAGGTCCAGGGCAAGAAACAGAAGGTCTGAGCCATAGTCTTTCAGAGCCAGCTGTGCATATTCAAAGATGTCGAAGCAGAAATACTCCAGCCTCCAACAGATTGAGGAACTTTCTAAAGCCTAAACCTTGAGCTATAAACAGATTAAGAACTCATTACAGCTCCAAAACCAAGACAAATTCACTGCCATCAAGTCAATTCTAACTTACAGTGACCCTATAAGACAGGGTAGAAACCCTGTGGGTTTCTGAATCTATAACTCTCTTCAGGAGTAGAAAGCCTCATCTTTATCCTCAGGATAACCTGGTGATTTTGAGGCCGGACTTTGTAGTTAGCAACTCAACACACAACTTCCTATGCAAGAGAATGAAATGTAAGAGGTGGCAGAACAAACCCAACACAAATGACTGGCTAAAGAATAGCAGTGGTGTGAGTTAAAAGGTTCAGCATCTACAAAAGGCCAGACATCTACATCTCCTGTCACAAGAGGCTTTCCTCATGGAAAATTCCCAACATGGAGCAACCAGACCTGGAACAGCCAAACTTGGGGTGACCTAATGAGAAAGAGCCCAGCATAGTGCATTCAACCTGTATTAAGCAACCCTAGATGTGGGATGAAGACAGGACTTTTCCACAATTATATTTACTCCAAAGTGCTAAGCAAACTATTTACCAGTATTTAGCATGGAAGTAAAGTTAGATGTTCTCCATAAAGACTGTCAATAAAAGGCCTTTGTGTGTCTCACAATAGAGCTGACTCCCCTGCTGTTTAAGATGATGGTCCGCTTTCATTGAAGCCTATGGGCGGTTTCACATGTTGCTGTTAATGAGCTCTAGTGTAACCTGTTTAGCCACATCTAGGCGTCTGGGGTCTGATCTTTTCACATGGATCCCTGACTCCCTCTCTCTCCTGCCTCTAGAGTGCCCTAAGAGCAGGATCCTCTTGGTCCCTCTCCCTCATGAAATCCCTTCCCCCATTCACTGTCTCTCTAAGTGAATGGCCCCATTGGCAGAGGTGAGCATGCTACTATGATGATAATATGTCTGACTCTTAATGATTTCTCTCTGTCTCATGTGCTCTATAACGTTACTATAATATATAATAATAAATTACTGTACAACTGCACCTATCTAACCCGTTATGTATATATATGAGGCTGACCTTCCTCTGATACCTAGAATAATCAGCTCCAGAACTGGGGCAAGGAATCCCTGTTGCCCAAGATCTCATTCTAGCAAATCTTTCCATCAATCTAGGGACCTCACAAACCAGAGTTTTATTCTTAAATTATTCCAAGAACACACCACCTGAAGATGCATGAAGATGGATATGTAATTGGGCAACCCTGTAGGATTTTTGTTTTAGAGTTTTGTCCCTCTGCCTTGATTTCCTGGTTTTCATAGTGTCTGTCTCACAGATTTAGGCAGTATGATTGCCATTTAATCAAAGGCTTCAATAATAACTTCCAGGCAACTAGCTACCTTAGTTGCTCTTGGCACAATGGTAAATGATGTCTCAGGCTATCGATCTCTATGTACAATACTACCTTGGATATATTTAGGATTGCGTCTCAAGGATAGGAACTAAAATAAAAGTACAAAGATACATGATGAAGTAGTTTTCCCTGGCTGTTCCAGGTCTGGTTGCTCAACATAGATGGGGAACTTGGGAAGAAATGCTAAACAATAATTGTAGGAAACCTAAGGGAAAAACAAACCTGGTTCTATGGTCCTGGATAGACACTTGGAATATTTTTCTACTCAAACCTTGGGAACCTCACCAGGGACTAAGGACAGCATAGACGTTGGCCTTACAGGGAACATAACATCCCCGAAGGACCATCCCAGAAGGACATAACATGGAAACATGCCTGACAAACAGGGCCCTACCTCAAAACTACCTGTGCCCTTGGACTTAGTAGCAAAGTACTCTTATGGCAGAAGAATCTAAGGATGGCCATCCAAAGATGGTGGAAATGGCGGTCGTTGGACCTTGGTGGGAACGCTGGCATAGTGGTGGTCCAATGAAAGGGGACACAGGACTATGATGTATCACATACCTCAATGCTCCAGTGAGTATCCAGTCAGATTAAGCTACTGAGAGATTCTCTTCTAGTTACAGGTGAGGGATTCAAATGGATTTACTATCAGAGAGATTATTATAAGCTTGATTATGGTGGCTGAAATATGTATAATATGATACTTAGTTGACCTCCCTCTTAACCCAGACTGAATTCACTTTAGACTTAAATATTTCTCACTTATTCCACAATATAAATTTCTTGTCTGGACTTTCCAATATTGTTGGTGATCTTTTATTATATTTGTAGATTATTATTATTACTATTATTATTTTCGGCTTTCTGTTTCAATTTGCTTTCATTGTTTATTGTTTCTGTTTGTTTTCCCAGTTTATGAAACACAGAAAGAGTGGATGCAAAAAGCTTCCTTCTTGGGTCATAGAGGTGGCCAAGGTCTTTCTTCTATATTGGGGGTTTTAAATAAAAAGTGGGTTTGGTTTGGTTTTTATGCTGTTTACTAATCTTTAATTTACTGCCTTACCTATTGAGTCTTAGCTAGAAATTAATTCTCAACAATCTGGTTAAAGAAGAATTTACCCTTCTTTTCTTTTAATACTTTTATTACACTCATTCCTTACCTTTAGATTATTAATACATGTAGGATTTATCCTATGTGCATTGTAGAAACTGGAACTAGTTTCTACATTTCCTGAACAACTGATTCTTTTAGTACTAATTATTAAAAGTTCTCCTTGCTTTTCTATCTATCAGCCTGGTAGGCATAAATCTGCTTTTGTAAATATGTATTATTGAAAATTTCGTCCTATCACCAACCCCCATCTTTCATGTAAATAGTGTCCAGTTACTTAAGAGTTTAATTTGTACAAGTCAAAATTTCATTCATTGAAGTCTATACTTGAGTAATATCCTTTTCTCAACAGTATTTTAAATTGTACCCTGCTGGTTAAATTATCAACAAAATTACTTTTAGTTGCCCCCCAGGGGGGATGAACAACAGAAACATGGGTGAAGGGAAACAGTATAAGATATGAAAATACTAATAATTTATAATTTATCAAGGGGTCACAAGGGGGAGAAGATGAAGGGAGAGGGAAAAGAGCTGATCCTAAGGGCTCAAATAGAAAGGGACTATTTAGAAAATGATGATGATAACATAGGTATGAATATGCTTTATACAATTGATACATAAATCATTATAAGAGCTGCAAGAACCCCTAATAAAATGTAAAATGGTCTTAAATAAATAACCAGAAATACTGGGAAGCCATAAAGACCACAGTCAATTCTAGCCCCAATCTTAAGAACCACTATTTCTTGTGACATGGCCCTCCTCAATACTCACCCTCATGAAGAGATCATGCCAGGTGAGTGCTGTACCAAAGTTTGTGAAGAAACCAGATTTTGCCCAGCTAGTTGAAAAAACAGTGTCTGGAGTCTTAAAGGCTTATCTTCAAGCAAGTAAGGCATATAAGTGAAAGGTTAACTAAGTCCATATGGAGGAAGCATACCAGCCTGTGTGATCCAAGGACTGTAAAAAATAAAATCAAAATTTGCAGGAGGGCATAGTATGAGTCGAACTTATGAACACCTTATTAGCAGAAGGCTATGAATGACAGTGGAGGCCCAAAGTTCCGCCTGGATTAAACCTGTGGTGAATCCCCTCTGGACACTCTGGACATAGTGCAGTGATGCCAATAGCTTTTCTATCAGAGAGGAAGCATTGCAAAGTCAACTGTGGCAAAGGTAGTAGGTTAAAGCATAATACCCTTGTATCCCCTCTTGATCCATCTTACAGTCATAGTTTTAATATTTTCAGCTTCCTTTTGATTTTTTTCCCTCTTTTGTCCAGTCATTGTTTGTGTCCTGTTTGTGTTTTATATGATGTTTTGTATATGAGATCCAGGATAGGTAAATCTATAGAGATAGTAACTGGACTAGTAGCGATCTATGGGAAAAGCAGGGAAGGTTTTACGGGAAATGAAGAACTGAAAGTGAATGTGGTGATGATTGTTCCTCTCTTCTTAATATGATCGAACAATTAAATTATGTCATATGTGAAGCTTATTCCAGTAAAACTACTTAATTTTAAAAGTTCTAACTTCCTTGATACGAGCTCACTTTATTTTCCTTGCATTGATGATAAGGCTGAAGTTTAGACAAGTTCAATTACTTTTTCACTATTGTGTACAATGAATTGTGTAAAAATGGTCCTCTTAGAGGAAGTGACAATAGAGCCAAAATCTGGAAGGTGAGAAGGATCCATACACTATACGATTTTCACTTTTATGGTATTCTTCATGCTATTAGATTTATTAGATTTCCATGACTTATAATTGATACTTTAACATACATCAACAATATTAAAATAACACACACCAAAAGTACTTTGCTTCTCTGTAGCTGTTACTTCCCACATGTTTTATGCTCTACTTGTCATACTAATTGAATTGACTGTATATACAATGAGCGGTCATCAATACAGTTTGTAATTATTGCTTCTTCCAGATATCTTTTGAATCATAAAAGAGAAAAATGAAATACAATAAAAGTTTTAGTCACACTGTGCTAATATCCCTATCTTGTTGATTTTCCCGGCCCTCTTTATTTCCTCAGGTGTACTCTAGTTCTTCCCTAGTGTCTTTTCATGTTAGCCTGGAGGAGTTCCCTTGTTATTTCCTTTTTGTGTTGTTTTGTGTTTGCTTTTTATAAATCATGTTATTGGGGACTCTTACAGTTCTCCTAACAATCCATACATCAATTGTGTTAAGCACATCTGTACATATGTTGCCTCTCTTGTTATTTCTTATAAAGCAGGTCAACTAGAGGTAACCTCTCAGTTTTTACCTGTAGATGTTTTATCTTTCTTTTGTAAAGGTTGGTTTTGCTAGCTTTATAATTCTTCATGGATCCCAGTACACATTTCTATTGATTGCTGTTTTACTTTATCTTGTTCATATTCCTTGTTTTGTTTTAAAATAACTTGCAATTTTTGCTGAAAACTGGATATATTTTATACTATCATGGGAAAACTCTAGAAACTACATTCTTTTCCCTTCTAGAGTTTGTTATTGTTTCATGATTGTGCAAAAATATTTTGTAAAGTCTATATTCTTTGCCATGTGTGGCCACTGGAGTCTAAATTCTATTAGCTTAATGTTCATATAATGATTGGATAAAGATTTCCTTAAATAATGGAGCCAATAAGTTTCCCAACTTTTCCTAGAGGGCTTATGTGCATGGTGGGGAGTGCCTTCCACACAGGGCTGATGATTTGGGGTTCTTTTTATGTATTTTTCCTAATGATGAGCACAGTCAATGCCCTTCTAGATTCCCAGAAGTATATTGATGCTTTCCAAAGCCTTGTGGACATCTTAATTCCAAACATTTCCTTCTAAACATTTTGCTTTGTTTATTGGTGCTCAAACTGTTATCCACTATTTCTTGCAGGCACAAAGCTATTCAAATACATCTAATTGCTTTTAGCAAAATTCCCTGGATAACGAGCTTTTTGCATTGGGTCAAATATAAACAGCATTACACATGAAGTCTTCTGGGGAAGCACCAGGTAGTTTGAATAATGGCAATTCTCTAGAAATTAAGTTTCAACATGCTTCAGTTTCATTCTGCTAATTCCAGTAGTAGATTGGTTACTGATTTTCAGAAATTTTTCAGATTATTGAACTTCAGACAACCATGGAGGTGGTGAAGGAAAGACAGAGAGAGAATTAGTTAAAATATCACAAAGCTCGCTGGCTTTACTGAGATTCAAATTTTTTTCTGAATAAATACTCTTGTATAACTGTAAGCCATTTGTTATTTCCAGAGTTATAAAGATGATTTTTTTTGCCAGTTTTTCTTTGCTTTTAGGGAGAAAAGAATTTTTTGGAGGTTAATTTTACCAGTACCATTATTTGAATCATTGTAAAAAGGCATTTAAAATTTTTCATAAATATAAGGTTTGTCTACACTCCAAAATTTTACTAGAATTAAAAGTTAATAACTTTTGTTATTGATTTCTGACTTTATTGTTTTGTGATATGAGAATATGCTTGATATGATAAATTCATTTTTCTATTTTATTCTAAATAAAATAGTGTTTTGTTCTAAATTGAAATTATGTAATTAGAAATAATTTTAGTTACAGAAGCTCAAATATATATTTGAACTTATTTTTTATTTGTATTTTATTTAATTTTATTTTTTAGGCATCACTGCCCTGGTGCTGGGAGGAGGCCCAGACTTTGCTCCTGTGAGTGGGAATTGAACCTCCATCCCAGTGGGCCGCAGTGAACTTATTTTTATGACACACTCTGAACATAGACACCAATGAATGTAATAGAATATTTCTCGAAGTGCTGAGGGGATTTCAAAGTTCAAAAGTCATCATTCATATATGAACTTTGATATAAAATTGCCCTCAATTCAAATTGAAGGGCAAAGATGAGAATATTCACTCCCATAAAGATTTATAGCTTCAGCTATCCCACTAATCTTGTTAATAGTCAGAATTGATTCAATGGCTATGTAAATTGTTGTTTTGCTTTGTTTTCTCTCTGTGTGAATGTGTTTAATGTAATCTTGGAAATATGGCTTAACATCTCTAAAGCACAATTTTCATATCTTAAAAGTTAAAACATAAAGATTTAAAAATATTTTATCAGGATGTTATGAAATTGTAGTTGTCCTGAAAGGAAGAAATGTGAAGTGAATAAAAATATAAACAAACACACACAAATAAAGATAGGTGTATGGGAAATGCTTCACAAACCTTGATTCCTATGTTCAGCTGGTGGCACCCATTTGTGTATAAGAGCTTAATATCAAGAAGTAATTATAAATAGATTGCATGCCAGCTCAGTCCAACTCAAGTCCATCAATTCTATGCTAGTCCATACTTTACTCTTCAGACTTATGTAACTGTAGGCTGGTGGTGCAGAAAGGCGAACTGAGAAGTAGGAAGATCACAATAGTAGTTACATAATCTGGTCTTGATTTGAGACTTAAGAGTGTAGGGGTGGACTTTAGCCTCTCAATTAGGTTGCAACTTGATGACCTCATTTGGAGGCACTAAGGAGATAAAGAGCTTGCTGGAAGCAGGACACAGGCTCACTCCTTGTGAGACATTTCTGTTGACAAGACACATGAAGCTAAGCTAGAGCTATGAAGCCAGAGAAGTCAAGTGGAAACCCCTGTCATCACTGGAGATGCTTACATCACCACTGGATCCACAAGACCTTCTACCCACTGACTTGTGATTTCCAGCAGTCAGCATTATTGCATGTGTTTCGTGAGTCTGAAGAAGACTTTATAGATTGGCATCAGACATATGGACTAATATCCAACTTACAGACTTGATCTGAACTGGGCTGGAATGTTTTCTCAACATCCAACTGCTCTTACATATATAAAGCTCTTTCTTACACACACTTAAGTGTCTATGAATTTGTTTTTCCAGTCAACCCAAACTAACACAATCATGGTGGGTACATAGTCCTGTGGATATAAGTCAGTGGCAACATGACAGGGTTCTGACAGCTCTCAGAGTTGGGCAGACCACATGAGACCACCCCTGGAGACTGAGTCCCAGCAAGCAGGAAGGCAAAGTGGCAGAGAGAGAGAGAAAAGTTTCTAGAGGAAGGCTATAAGAAGGCTATACCCCCAAGAAGGCATGTTAGATTCTACTTCTATACTTTCATATAACTTCAAGTTGACATAAAATCAACTACCATAATTCCTTTTCTTATTTTCTTATATAACTATTCAACATAGATTATTGGAAATTGGATATTATATAAACCTAAGACTTCATCCCCTCCAGAAAATTTTGTTGGGCATGTTAGCTAACCATGTCATATACTTTAGCTTCATTGTCATATACTTTTTTGAGTAAAAATTATGACACCAGCATTTCAACAACTTCAGAGTTCTAGTTGGTTTGGTTTCAGTTAACCAAGGCTATAATTTACCTTTGATAATTGAGAATTGACCTAAACTATAGATCCTCTAAATATTTCATTATAAAGGGAAAATAAGTATAAGGTTAACAACTGACTCCAGGATCTATGGGGAATTCTGCATGTGACTATTTTAAGGACTTTGAGTGGCATCAATTATTATATTCTTGATAAAGAAATTAATCTACTTAAATGTTTTCCAAATGAGTTGAAATTCAGCTTCTCGTTCATTTACTTTTTCTTGATTTAATGTGTTTTGTGTTAAAATAATAGTATAAGTAGAATAAAAATTCTTAAGTCAATTTGCAAGTAATTGAGCATCAATAATAGGGACTTAGAAATCTCAATGTATTGTTCTTAAGTGTGAACTTATTTTCAAGGGTTTAACCTGTTCTTGATAACATCATTTAACATTAAGATAGAACTCATGAATTTTAGTACAATTAAAGCCACCGCATTTTACCTTTAAGCTGTTGTTTACCTTTCTACTCTCTTAATCCACTTATTCCTTTCCTTTCCATCTTGTTCAATTCTGTCTCATGCTTATGGTATACATGGAAGACAGAAATGCAATAGCATTTGTTTTATATACTTTCTAAACAAAACAAAAATAAACCCACTCTCATGTAGTTAATCCCAACTCATAGCAACCTTACATAGGGTTTATAACACTTCAAATCATTTTTAATTTTTATCATTTTATTGGCAGCGCTTACAGATGTCATAACATTCCATAGTTCAGTCACATGATTACCACAATCAGTTTCAAAACATTCTCCTTCTTAACCTCCTTGATATCCACTCCCTTTATTACCTCTCTCCCCCAAACCCCTATTATTGTCTCTCTACATATAGCTGTATTTTACATTATCCAATATACCCATTCACCTATAAATCTGTTATTGACTTCCCTTGAGTGTGGCTATAGGCTCATCATCACTATCAGCTTCCCCCGTTTCTTCCCCCCTTTTCTCATACCTCTGGAAACCATCACTCACAATACTTTTATGGGGGGCTACATATGTTGGCTTTCATGCATTGAACAATCCTAATTTCACTAATGACCATATGTAAATCTAAAAAGGTTAATGAGGTAGTACTGAAACAACAATTGTAGGGGGGGTAAGAAAGATGAAAGAAATAGAGGATACTTATGTGTTTCATCAGTGCTATACCACACCCTGGATATAACATTCCTTCCTTTTGGCTCTTCTGTGAGAGACTGTCCAGTTATCTTACAGGTATATTTTGGGTCTCCACTACATCCATGCTCCTTCACAACAATTTAGTGCTTAGTTTTTACCTTCTACCTATCCCTTTCGACACTTCATGATAAAATAGGCAGGCGTGCTTCTTCTATCTGTGCTTTGTTGCTTTCCTCCTAGATGGTCATTTGTTTAACTACAAGATTTTAAGACCCAAGGTGTTACATCTTTTAATATCCAGGCACCAGTAATTTTCTTCAACCACATTTGCTTGTGCAGCCATTTTGTTTTCGGTGACTGAATCAGGAAAGTGAGTATCCTACAGTGCCACACTGTTAGAACTGACCGTTCTCATACTAAGATAGGATTGAAGTAGAGGCCCCATATCCATCTGCTTCCTTGCTGTATTTACATGTATATACATATATAAACAAATACACCTAAATTAATATATTTACATATCTACATATCTACATCTATACATAAATTTTATATTTCTTATTTTCCCTTTTTCTTTTTTCTTTCTTCCAGCCTCGCTATCATGTTTACCCATCAGGCATCACTCAGTAATTTCTCTCAGATGCATTTTGATTGACCAAACATGAGCAGAAGCACTACACCAGCAGTTTTCAACATTTGGGTCTTGATCCCTTTGGGGGTTGAACAACCCTTTCACAGGAGTCGCCTGATTCATAACAGTAGCAAAATGACAGTTATGAAGTAGCAATGAAAATAGATTTATGGTTGGGGGGGCTCACCACAACATGAGAAACTGTATGAAAGGGTTGTGGCATTAGAAAGGTTGAGAACCACTGCACTACACCCTTCTCGCTATCTATTATAGAACCCTTACTCTTCTCCTGCACCTGTCATAAATGGCTCATCACTCATTTCCTATGCCTCCTGCCCTCCCATGGCCTGCTGCGCACCCCCCCCCCCCCCCCATGTGCCCGCAACCATTGGTACTGTCGCTGTCTCCTTGGGATTGCTCAACCTGTCAATCTTGTGTGGATAGACACTAAAGAAAGAAAAAGGGAGGGGAAGGGTGGGAGAGGGAAAGAGGAAGAGAGAGAGAGAGAGAGAGAGAGAGAGAGAGAACTGTACAAGTGGTTCCATCATTGGTCTGTTGTGCTCTTCTCATTGTTTGCCCCCATGTGGGTGGATCAGATCTGCTGCTCTCCCTGAACCACATCTATAGGACCATCCTCAATAGCGCTCTTGTCTCGCCAGGGAATGTCCTGTCTCAACCTGTGGCTGGCCTTGCAAGTATGCAAAGCTTTACAAGAGCAGACAGTCTCTTCTTTCGTCAAAGAATGGCTAGTGGGATTGAACCACTGGCCTTGTGGTTGGCATCCCAATGCTGAACTCCCAGCACTCCTAGAGCTCCTTTATAGCTGAGTAAAGCAAAAACCAAACTCACCATTCTCAAGCCAATGCCAACTCATAGAGAACTTCTAGGACAGGGCACACCTGCTCCTATGAGTTTCCAAGACTCTTAGGTATGTCCATATGTACACATTGATACTGACTTAGGAGCTCAGGAACAATTGTAAAGATGGTGCAGAATCATGTGGTGTGTTATTCTGTTGTGTATAGGGTCAAAACCTACTTGATGGCACCGAACAACACCAAGAACAGGGAAATGGGAAGACGGTTCAAACAAGAGAGGCTAGGATAGGATGGTGCTTCCTCAAAAGTGGGGAACAAAAATACCATATGACCTAACAATTCCTCTATTTGGTATGTATCCTAGAAAAATAAGGGTTTTGACGATAACAGATGTGTTTGTTGTTGCAGCACTATTCACAATTGGGAACTAAAAGCATACTAGTGGGAAAATAGGTAAATAAATGTGGTACACACAGCAAATGGAATACAGTAGTGCCCCGGGTCTAGAAGCAGTGTCAAGATGTGATGCAGTCAAGTTCCAAATCAATTTTCCCATTAAAAATCACTGAAGATGGATCGATTCATTCTCAACCACCAAGTTTCTACCCGAACCTTGCCTTTTTATACAAAACATGGCACAGAAATTTCAAAGTGAATATGTTCAGAGTTAAATAATATAATTTAAATAAGAAACACAACATTAAAAAGTTTTTAACAACTACAGTATGACTCATACCTTGAGACTGATGAGGTTCTGGACCTGTGGACACCAATGTAGAGAGGAGGTATACAGAGAGCTGGTAGCTGCTTTTCATGAGCTTTTTCCCCTTTCTTTGCCTTTTTCACTAGGATCTGGCTGGCTTTCTTTAAATAAAAAAATAAAATTTGTCTCACATGGTCTGCTGTTGGCATTTCCTTAACTGTTTTCTAAAAATGTTTACTAAATTATCAGCAACAATAATGATAACACGGTTAACCAGTTCATCATGATGATTCTTTAAAAAAAACTTTTGTAGGGCCAATTTTTGTAATCTAAAAATAGTGCAGAAAGCCACAAAACAAATAAAATTATAGAAAAAATGCTTGGAACACAGCCACAACACAGGTTTAAGCAGTGTGTACTAACGACGCCACCTAACCTGAACTACTTTTGTTTACCCAAATCACATGAACTAGATCAGATTCGATGCAACATTTTCTCAACATTTCGTGTCACAATCCAAATATGTCACGTACTGATGGCGTCGAGTACCAGCGTTCCACTGTGTTCTTCGATGTTAACGAATCATCGTGAGCTCACAAAACACCTCATCACACAGATGAACCTGTAGGTCGTTATGCTGACTGAACTCAGTCAATCACAAAAGGCAAAGTTTCAGATGAGACTGGTAGGTTCCTCAGGTAGGAAAGACCCTGGTTCTTGGCTTCCCATGAGAAAGAATTCACGCTGAAGCCTGGTTTGTGATCAAGATGAGTTCTATGAAGGATAGAAAACATTTCAGGCGTTACAGTAAACTGAACACCAGCATCCTCATGGTACTGCATACATGGCAGCCTGAAGTGGGGTGGGGGGGGGGGGGG
>PVJH01000763.1:0-217146 GCA_004026705.1 Nesogale talazaci | reverse complement strand
CTTTCCTGGCTGGGGTAGAAGGGCTGAATTGGCTTCCAACTTCCTGTAGGGGACGGCTAGGCATGTAGAGGAATAATCCCCTATCTGGCTACCTAACAGGACCACTACTACAAATATCCCAAACGGTTTTCCCCCTAAAAGAAATGCTTTTTTGATGGTCACAAGGGGTAGGAGCAGAATGGAGAGGTAAAGTCACTGCCTAGAGAGTGGGTAAGCATTCACTTAGATGAAAAGAAAGACAGCATACAGCAAGAAGGAGATTGCGAATAAAGGAGGCAAGGCAAGATATTTGGAGGTTTGCAGGAGTTAAAGGCAACAGAGACAACAATTGTTTATATATATATATATATATTATCCTACAATTGTGAGATTGCAGATGCTTAGAAAGACATGTAGGCTGATCAGTTGTGGGAAAGAGAGAGGCATATAGATATTTGTACAGAGATATTTGTATCATGTATTTACTGTAAATATATACATGAATGTGGTACAGCATATAGGGGAGCAAAGTTATGAAAATCTAGACATAGCAAATTCCCCACGGGACTGTGTTGTGTGGCCTAGGTCATCAGGACTCTGGTCTCAGGAGACACCATGATTAATTGGCATAACATAGTTCACAAAGACAGAGTTCTACATTCTACTTTGGTGAATATTGACAGGGGTCCTAAAACCTTGTCAGCAAACATCTGACCTTCAAACATTGGTTTCTTCCTGTCCAGAAGAAAAACGAGTAGAGAAATTAAATTGGAAGCAAATAATCCCATGGACTAACAAATCCAGCAAAGTTTAGTCTCCATAACCCTGAGACAAGTAGAGTTGGGTGATGCCAAGTTACCGTTACTAACTATTATGCAAAAGATCACATTAGAAGGTCCTAGAGAGAGTGGGAGAAAAATATGGAGCAAAGCTCCAAATCATAAAAAGACCAATTCCGATAGAGACAGATGGAATTCTCAAGATCATAACACTTAGTCATCCCTCACGTCTGGTACAGAACTCACCCTCATATTATAATAACTAACCACTTCACATTAAAAGGGCTGTATTTACTCAAGGACAAAATTCAGAGGGTTTGGAAAGAATGAGGAGTGGAAGCAGGAAAAATAGAGGAAGTGGGATAAGTGATGGTATATTTGGAGGATTGCATTGGATGAGTTGAAATTATAATGTATGTGACTGGTTGGATATAAATGTATGGTCTGCTCTGCAAACCTTTATCTAATTCACACTAAATTTTTTTTAAAATATATTAAAGCCAAGAAAATGCTATGAGGTAGTTCTACTTTGTGTCACATGGAATCACTTCAAATGGCAATTAATTCAATGGCAGTGTTTTGGTTTGTTTGTTTATTTGTTTTAGTACTTTCAGTCAGCATTAGCTTCGGACCGAAATGAATCCTCTGAAAGTTCTGCTGATGGGGAAATATCTCAGCGGGGATAATTATCTTTATTGATTGGATTGGAAAATATCAAAAGCTAGGTAATTTACTTCAAATCTGCAAATTATAAAAAGTCTAGTTGGCTGTGTAGTACACGGCACTGATAGGAATGTTGATTAAACTCAAAGCTAAGAAACAAATGCAATTGATATCACTCAATAGTTCTTTGATTTTGGATTACCATAATGTTCTTTGTTAGGTGCCATCTAGTTAAGTCTGACTATTAGTTACTGTATGTACAAGACAACAAAATACTGCCAAGCCCTGCCCCATTCTCACAATTGTGGTTAAGTTTGAGCCAATTGTTGCAGTCATTGTGTCAATCCATCTTGTTGAAGGCCATCCTCATTTTTGTTGCCCTCCCCCTCCACTTTACCAAATATGATGTCTTTCTCCAGGGACTGCTTTCTCCCTTTAATATGTCCAAGGTCCATGAGATGAAGTCACACCATCCTTGCCTCTAAGAAACATTTAGATTGTACTTCGTCCAAGACAAATTTGTGTGTTCTTCTGGAAGTTCATGGAACTTTTCATATTCTTCATCAGCACCAAAACACAATTGCATTGATTCTTTTTCAGTCTTCCATATTCTTTGTCCAACTTTCACATATATATGAGACCACTGAAAATAGCTTACCTTAGATCAGGCACATCTTAGTTTTTAACACCTGCGCTTTTCAACACTTTAAAGAGTTCTTGTGCATCAGATATTCCTAAAGCAATGTGAAATTAGATCTGCTGACTACTACTTCCATGAACGTAGATTGTGGATATCAACAAGATGAAATCCTTAACAACTTCTACCTTTTCCTCAATTATCATGCTGTTCCTGACTGGTCCAGTGGTAAGGATCTGAATCTTCCTGACATTGAGTTGTGATCCATATGGAAAGCTACATTCCTTGATCTTCATCAGCAAGTGTTTCAAGTCCTCCTCCCTTGCGACAAGCAAGTGTGTGTGACAGACCATTCATAAGCCTTCCTACAATCCTACAATTCTCATTCATATAATCCAGATTCTCTGGATATTTTATCAACATATAGATTGCAACATCTTTTCTGATTTTAAACCATGCATTACCCCTTGTTCTGTTGGCATGTTGATTCATGTACAAGTTTCCCATGAGTACAAATGAAGTGTTCTGGAATTCTCACAGTGTTACAGGACTTTAACCAAGGAAGATCTTCAGAAGTAAGCTGCTAAATAAATTATGGAATTTTAGAGAAATCATACTTGAGAGTATTAACTACTAGTCACAGTTCCGTGTTAGCATTATTATCCATCAGTGAAATATAACCACCTCTTGGTGACAGGACATGCATCCCACTTATACACAGAATATTGCACAGTGGAAATAAAAAATGAGAATTTGCCAGTGGTGGGCCTTGGCCATGATTTTTGAAAATCATTAGATTGTTAGACAGGAATAAGCTGCTTGACCAAAGTCAGAAATTCAAACTTACCAGCTATGCCACAAGAGGGAACTGTGGATGTTTGCTTCCATGAAGATATACAGTCTAAAAACAAGTCTAAGGGGTAGTTCTGCTCCACCTTGTATGACTGCCATATGTCATAATCAACTAAATGGCAATGGGTTGGTTTTTTGATGAAGAAGATCTGATGTCTATCCTTATAATGCTTTCTATGGAAAGGACAATGGCATGATAATTGACCTAGGAGGTAGTTTGGGTCAACAAAGTTAGAAGTCCAGGGAAATCAGCTTGGATTTTTCCCATTGCATTGTGTAGTGGCAAAGCAAGGGGTTCGAGCTTTCATTCAGTATGCATTGAAAGATCACACAAGCACTCCTCCAAGATCTCTATTTTTTGGCTCGTGATTAGCAGTACAAAATCCCACAGCAGGATCGTGTTGACCAGAAAGGGCACCCACTTAATAAATTTTATTATTTTAGAGTTTAATGACCAGACTGAATGCTCTTTTCCTTCTGGATTTGATATACACTATAGTCATTCATTGTATGCTATTACCAACCATAGATTTAAGTTCCACTGAAGAAGAATCAGTGCATTGAATGATGGTGTCAGTGAAGAATAGTGAAAATACCACAGACAACAAGAAAAATGAACAAGCCTGTCTTGGAAGAAATACAGCCAGAATGCTCCTTAGAGTCAAAGATGGTGAGATTTTGTCCTAGGTACTTTGGACATATTGTCAGGAGAGAGCATTCCCTGGAGAAGGACTGTGCTTGGTAAAGTGGAGAAGCAGTGAGAAAAGAGGAAGGCCCTTGATGAGATTGATTGACTAAGTGACTCCAACAATGGGTTCAAGCATGAGAACAGTTGTGAGGAGGGTATAGGACCAGGTAGGATTGGGGTCTGTTGTCCACAAGGCCACTATGAGTCGGAGCCAACTAGACAGTAGCTAACAACAACCTTGCCTCTGAATCTCTTTGCTCTGCCTTTCTAGGTCTAGAAAAAGAATTTCTTCATATTAACAATATTAATTTAACCAATAAACTTTTGATATGTTCATATTTACCCACCCCCATTACATTTTCTCTCTCTTAGTAAAAGCACTTGTACTATGAGGTCATATATGTGGATGTTAGGACTTTTTATAGTTCTCAAGATGCTGCAAGTGAAAAAAAAATATATATCTTTGATAAATATACTTCAGTATCTTGTTCAAAATTGTTTTTACCTGATATTATATAAAATGTAAAGTTATAAACCATTTTCACAAAGTGAACAGTACTGCGCCTTGTAGGATGCTGGAATGATTGTTCCAAAACAAAGAACAAAACCACTTACCCTATGGAGTCAATTCTCACAGCCTCTGTTGGCTTCTAAGACTGTAAATTTCTGCAGGAGTAGAAAGCCTTCTCTCTCTCTCCTGCTGAGAAGCTGGTGATTTGGAACTGCTGCCTGTGTGGTTGGCAACCCAAGTACCTCCCTACCTCACCAGGGGTCTCCAAACACAGATAAAATCCAAAACCCAACTCACTGTCATGTAGTCAATGCTGACTCATAGCGAGTCTACAAGGCAAGGTAGATAGACCTGCACCTGTGAGTTTCCCAGAGTGGCATTCTTTACAGGAGTACAATGCTCCATCTTTCTCCCCTGGAGCAGCTAGTTGTTTCCAACGTGGAACCTTTCAAATTGCAGTCCAACACATAACTACTATGCCAACCAGGTTCCCTGCAAAAGTAGATACCTATGCTTCATCCAGGGTTGTTGACTGGAATACAAAATTTTTTCATTGCCTGGGCTCTGAGTAATTTTTTTAAGGGGATGGTAGTCTAATTCATAGTCCAGGAATCTATGGTCTAACCCAAATCAGTAGTCACAGTCGCAATAAATTGTCATCTGATAAATGACTCCTTGCACTGGGCCAATATATTGTGCAAGACCTCTTTAAAGAGGAACTGATAGCAAGGACTCAAGTAGACCGAACAAGTTTGGAAAATGATGATGGCAACATAGGTGCAAACGTGATACAATTGATGTATGGAAAATAATGAGAGCAATAAATGTACAAATGTGCTTGCCATACAATGGATGAATGTATGGTTGGTGATAAGAGTTATATGAGTCCTCAATAAAATGATTAAAAAACAATTGACATATGGATTGTTATAAGAGCCTCCAATAAAATGACTTATCAATAAAGTGTTGAAAACAAGGATGTTGCTTTGAGGATTAAGAAGCCCCTAACCTAAGCCGTGGTATTTTGAATGGCCTCATGGGCATGTGAAAGTTGTACACTGAAGAAGACTGAAGACGAATCTGTGCATTTGAAGTATGATAAAATCTGGCAAGCAGATTTTGAAAATACCATGTACAAATCATGCATTTGGAAGAAGTACAGCCAGAATGCTCCTTGGAGGCAAGGATGGTAAGTCTTCCTCTCTCATACTTTGGACATATTATCCTGAGAGACCAGTACCTGGAGAAAGACATCATGCTTGGTAAAGTAGAGGTGTTATGAAAAAAGAGAAAGGCCTTCCACAAGATGGGTTTATGCATTGGCTGCAACAATAGGCTCCAAGCTCACAGTACTTATGAGGTTGGCATCGGACCGGGTAGTGTGTCGTTCTCCTATACAGAGGGTCTCTCTGAGTAGGAACCGACTTGACAGCACCTAACAATAGCAACAGCAAAGCAACTGGCAACAGTTGCAATTTGGAAAAGCCTACCTGCCCAGAAGGTTTTCACTCCAAAGTTGACTGTCTAATTAATTCAAGTCAGGTGCACGATGAAAGAGGTGGAAGAGACTAGGCACTGCTTTATGAACTAGTCTTGATGGTGAAAGAAGAGCCTCTGCTGTAGCTTGAATCTGCTGCTCATGGCACGCCATCGGGTTTTGTGCACCTAGGATAACAGCTATGGTGTTAACATAACACTAGATGCATTTATCAAGGATGTACTGTTTTATGGAGCTAGAACATACTCTAGACCCTGTTTTGGCTGGTGAAAAATGAAATTTCCATTTCTTCTCTCACTCTGACTTAGAAGAAAAGAAAACTGGTCTTTGCCCATCGAACGAAGAAACTAGGAAAGGAAACATTGGAGAGAGTCATGCATCTATCATTACGCAGGTTCTTCTAAGTCATGATGCTGTTTATTCTTAAATCGATAGCCAATTCAGTTTTAATCCCGTTGGAGGACAGTCCCTCAGTCCCTGGGTGAGAACTCTCAGATCAGTCCAAATCATTTTCACTCATGCACTCATTTACATGTTTCACTCATTCATTTATTTAACAAATATTTGAAGTGCTAGCTATATAAATGTAAGATACCATTCCCGCACTGAAAGAATTCATAGTCCAGTTACTGAGTGAGAGGTGCCTTACTATTTAAAGGAGAAAAAGTAAAGAAGAAGTATCCAATATACAGTAGGAGATGAAAGCTGGGGGCGGTTCTTTTTGCCTAAGGAAACTAAAAAAGCAATCATAGTGCACAAAGCAGGCGGCCCCGTGGTGATGATGAGAATGAGGCTGTACAGAGGAGGTGAGCTGCCTAAGTTCTATGTGGGAGTCACATAAGAATTGAATGCTGCTTGCCATTGCCATATGACTTTTAGGGTCACATTTTAGAACAGCAATAACTGACCAACCTGGCCCCCTTAACCACCTCAAGAAACCTGAGCTAGTTCTTCAAAGAAATCCACAGAGAGAATTGTTCTTTCCACCCTGCCCCACAACAACTGGCTTATTCTCCTCAGTCAACACCCACCAAGGGAGCCTAGGTTTGGAGTCTTGATGAACCTCTTTTCAACTGAGCTGACCCCAGAGCTAATGCTCTGTCTACAAGAGTGAGGTCTTGGAGTTGGTAAAGGGCTACATTTTTTGCTTGTTTGTTTTTTTAGGCATCACTGCCTCTGGTGGTCAAGGGCGCTACCCAGTGCCGCTCCTGAGAGCCGCCGCTGGATTTGAACCGCCAAGCCCACTGGCTGCAGTCCCGCACTCAGCCACTTACCCCACCCGGGCTCAGCCCAAGGGCTGCACTTTTTAGTACTTGTATGTGAGAGCCCAGATCAGCTTACATTGTTCTTGTCTGGGAGACTAGGGGAGGACACTCAGCTGGGTAAGACTTGGGAATCAATTACATAAAGAGAAAAGACTCTTCCCCATCAATCTGAACATCTCATCCCCCCAACATCCTATGTTCCTAAAATGTTCGTAGGTCTTTCACCATCCCCATGATTGGCTGCTTATCGGAGTCCTGAGATTTATCGAGTTTTTATTGGTTCATTTATGGATGTAGATCAACTCAGCCTTCTTTCTAGACTACAGGTCAGCAACTGGCAAACCCCCAGGCAGTTGGGTGATGCCTTCACAAGAAGTGATTGGCCTGGAGTTGAACCCAGATCGTTGGCCTGCAATTGCCAGGCAATTGACTGGTAATTCAGGATTTAATACTTGACAGGCTTAAAAGTGCCAATAAATATTCATATATCTCGTGTCTATATTATGTAGCTAACCATATGAGAAGAATGTTGTAACATAAAAATCCTCTTTTCTATCCTACAACTTCAATTGGATTGCTAGCTGCACGAAAGAGTATGCTAATGTTTATTACGGGTATTTTTCAATTTATCTTCATTAAATAAATGTTGCACAAACACTTATATAGAGCCTTCTGCCTGCTTACAGTATTCTGAAAGTTCTAAAACCATTCCTTACAATCATCTTTTTTTTTTTTTGTGGGGGGGAGCATCACTGCCCTCAGGTGGTGGGAGTAGGAGGCCCAGCCTTTGCTCCGTGGAGCTGGAAATGAACTTCCATCCCAGTGGGCCGCAGTCCCGCGCACAACCACTACACCACCGGGGCTCAACCCACAATCATCTTTTGAAGATATTATTATCCCTACTCTATGGTTAGTAGGAAGAATTTTTTAAATGCAAATTTATTAATTATGGGATAAAAACAGGACTTTTCCACAATCATATACTCCAAAATATTAAGCAAACCCTTTAACAGCATTTGATGTGGAAGTTAATTTAGATATTCTCCCTGAAGCTCCCAGTTATCTGAGGCCTTTGTGTGCCTCACAATAGAGTTAACGCCCTTGCTGTTAGGATGATGGTTTGCTTCCCTTGAAGCCTGTGGGCAGATTCACATGTTGTTGTCAATGATCTCTAGTCTAAACTGTTTAGCCACATCCAGGAGTCTGGGGTCTGGTCTGGTCACATGGGTCCCTGATACCTCCCTTTCCTCTAACATGTGCATATGGCACAACCCCTTCCTGTGACATATGTCCTTCCCTGTAATTGGGGGCCTGGAATGGCTCCAGAGGGATTAGACATAGGATAGAGGCTCTCTCCTCTCTCCTGCCTCTCTCTCCTGCCCCTCTCCTGCCCCTGAGCACCGGACGCTCTCAGCTCCTCTCCTTCATCATGTAATCCCTTCCCCTACCCAGCAAGCAGGGTGGAGGTGATCATGCTACCCTGATGAGAAATGTGTCTGACTCTTATTGTTTTTCTCTCTCTCATGTTCTCTATATCCTTATTATAATACATAATAATTATCGCTGTACAACTGCCTATATGTTTCAGAAGCTGGCCTCTTCTGATAATTAATAAAAGACAGAAATAGTTGCTTGTTTCTCTCCCAATTATTATTGAAACAGGATACATCCATTTTTTATTCCATCAAAAATGATCAGGAAAAAATGGTTAATTCAAATTACCCTTGTCCATTTTTCTGAGAAACCAATGTTTATGAGCTGTCCTGTATCCTGCCCTGCCTTCCCCCTTTCCTCCTCCTTCTGCCCCACCCTTTGTCAATGAGAAAATGCTGTTAGAGGCTTATTGGAAGAGCACAATAACTACCCGGTGATTACAGACTGTTTCAGGAGCAAAGTGGACTTTGTTCCTGTATCATGACATATAAGCTCTGAAACTTATTTACAGTTCTCTTTCTTAAATTACAGCTGCCTTTTTGGCTAATTCTCGTTGTGAAGGAGGAAGGCTGATGGATACCATTGCCAATGGAGACAGACTGTGGACAGGCAGCACTAGACTCCTGCTGGAACTGGTGATCACACCTCTGCAGAACCTTGCAACACTTCTTCTAATCCCAGCTGGGCCTCCCCTGAGCAGAGACAGCAATTACACGTGGTGGTTTTCAGATGTAAACAAATGTTCATGGGGGACTGACTTATAATCAGCCAAGCCATTTCATGTATGGCTTGAATAAAGTGGCAACGAAGGGCTTTGATCAAGAAAAATCTAGCACATTCATTTACTGTCTCAACAAGCTTTTGGGGAACCTGGGGTACATTTTTCTTTCTCTTTAAAGAGAGGACTGCACAGTATAGTTAAGGTTCAGAAAGATCTCCAGAACGAAAGAGAGTCTTTGAAATAAACCTCCGGCTTCTTTTGTACTTAGCTCAAGTGTACCAGTGCACATTTGCCTATGTTCCATTATTATTACTTCTTCTGACTCAGTGTTGTGCACTTGGAAAGGAATAGCAGAAAAGTATGCTTTCAAGACCTTTGATGATGCCAGATGGCTGTCCTCCATTGCTTCTTCCTCTCGCTCTTACTATACTCTGCTGCCAAAGCGGAGAGAATCATTCTTGTTTTTTATCTGGGGGAAAACACGCTGAAGTTGTACACAGAGTGAGGCCAAAAAACCTCAGCGTCATTTCTTCAGTCACTGGCTAGTCTGAAAGCAAGACTGTGGCAGTGGATGCACAGATGTGGAGAACCTTACAAGCTACATGAGATCCAGGGATTTGGGGCCACTTGATTTGAAGGCTTGTCCCATTTGAAGCATTCTAAAAGCTGAAGAATTGAAGAGGTCTGAATTTCAAAACCAGAGGAGAAGCTAGACACCTTGGAGGAATGAAAGAAACACTTGCACTTCAGAAGAAGTGTCCACACTTGTATGTGAAGCAAGCGGTGGCACTGAAAAATGTCAAATCATTAGGCAAGCAGTCAGTGACTACAGGGAGTACTCAGGGAGGTGTCCTAGGAGCGTGGGGATTTATGCAGCTCCCTGAAGAGGAGTCAGAGCTATGTTCCACAGAGGAAGTATGAACTGTGGTAGAACTTAAGGAGGATTTGGACCTGGGCTCAAGTCTCTGTGGAGGGTGGAAGTGAGGGGGGGCGGCAAATGGGGTACTAGCTACATAATCTTGGATACATTTATTTGACCAGCGCTTGGATATTATTCCCTATGAGGCAGACACTGGTCTAAGTGCTTAATTCACTCTTTAAAGTTTTTTGAGAAGTCTACAAAGTAGGCACTATTGTTATCCCCACTTTTCACCAAAGAAGAAAGTGAGGCAAAAAGACTTTCACTAGCTTACCCAAGGCTAGGAAGTCGCAGAGCCTCTAGAGCAGGTTGGACTGAAAGGAAAGGGTTTATCATCTACCTGTGGGTCACAACTCCTTTGGAGGTCGAACGATCCTTTCACAGGGGTTGCCCAATTCATAACAGTGGGAAAATGACAGTGATAAAGTAGCAACGAAAATAATTTGATGGTTGGAGGCAGCCGGGGGGGGGGTCACCACAACATGAGGATATGCATTAAAGGGCCGTGGCATTAGGAAGGCTGAGGACCACTGGCCTACCCTATACTGTTACCAGCTCAGATGTTCTGGTGATCAATTTTCTCATTTGTATTAAAAATCGAACACATCCTTTCGGTCTTGCTGTGAGCATAAAAAGAGATGAGGTCAGTGAAGATGCCTGGCACAAAGAAATCACTCAAGAAAAACAACTTCCTTTTGCCATCCCCCCCTCAGTTGGATCCCCACCTTGCTCTCCTTTCTGAGATCAATCCTGTCTTATGTTTTTTCTCATATGTGTGCTGCCTTTCTGCTTGCAGTTTCTATGACTGCTTGAGCCTGGTGCTGTGCCCATCACAAGACTCCACCTTTCTTTGTAGGTACTAGATTCCTGGTCAATTCTGGGCCACAATAAGTGCCTGTCTCACCACAAGGGTAACGTCAATAGAGCCCCTCCTATTCTGTAGTCCCACTAAGTGTTAGTCAGTTTGTTGCACTGTGGAGGCTTGCATGGGACTATGAGGCTGGAAGCTAGGCCACCAGTATTTCAAACACCAGCAGGGCCACTCCTAGCAGACAAGTTTCAGTGGGACTTCCAGATGAAGACAGACAATGAACAAAATAGATGTGTGACTTGTTTTCAAATTTAAATTTGACCAATAAAGACACACACCTGTACCACCACCAACCCCCACACACACACGCACACACACACACACACACACACAAAGACTTTTCTGACTGCTGGCTGGAAGAGGAGCTCCCTAGTTTGGAAGGCACTGAAAACACGCAGTGGCTACAATGATGGGTTCAAGCCTACCTATGATGGCAAAGATGGCTAAGGACTGCTCTTCTATACTGGCACCCCCATGCAGCACAGGCAACTTCAAGGCATACTCACAAAATGCCTGCTTGTGTTCAAGATAGGACCTCTTTAGAGCAACCGGAGACGTCTGTCCAAGATAGATGCATATTCACTCAACAGAGAGTTCTTAAGTATCTGTTAATGAGACACGTGGTCCAGTGATATATGATGTATGGTACACAAATACTAGTGAGAGACCAAACAAAAACTGAATCAAGAAAATAGAGAAGATGAGCATGCAAGAGTTATACTCCATCAAGGGGACCCTGCAGATGCTGGTTTTGTCTAGATGATGTCATCCCCAGTGGTTCTCAGACTTTCTCTAGATGCCCTTTCTCATTTCTTTCCCCTAGCCCAGCACCATTTATCCAAACTTTAGCTCCTGGCCTCGGGGTCCAGCTCCTAGAAGCTAAGTAATCTGATCAAAGTAATCTCTGCTAAAGTGCTCATCCAGCTAGCAGGTTAATGTGATATCCTTCCTGGGTAATGTGGTCATTTTGAGAGGGGTGTTTTGAAGACATTAAGGCATGATGGCAGGAAATTTCAGACCTCATTTTATCCTGGAAGTGAGTGCCCCACACAACCCGGGCTTTGCCTCTGTCTAGTGTCTAGGGTCATTTGCAAAGTCTCCCCAGTGCCTAAACCATTGTCTAGTAGCTTCTATTATGCCCCACACAAGTTGTGGATCAAAGATAAAACATAAGTCTCCTCTTTTGTATCTGAACTTGGAAAGAAAATTTTCATGATCAGAAGGGAAGCGGTGGCTGTTTGTTTATGACTAGGTAGGTGGCATCCTAAGCATTTTATATGCATGATCTCATTTAATTCTCACCACCAATCCCATGGAGTAAACTCGTATCCCTGTTTACAAATAAAACTGTGACAAATAGAGGGTGTGACTTCTTTAAAGCCACACTGCTAGTAAATGAGCCCAGGTCAAACCCCCGCACTATGGCTCTACACTCTGTGTTTTTAACCACTATACTATGGCAAGCAGCCTCTCAGCTTGAGGTCCCCTGACATAACACCTACAGATAGAGCAGACAGAGCAAACTGCTCATATGCACCTCGAGAATGTATCTCATTCTGTATCCAGGCAATTGCAGGCTTGCCTTGTTTGGCAGGGCAGAGACAGATTTCTGAGCCCAGCCAGCAAGCAAGAGCTCTCGGACTGATATCATGCTCTACCTTCTCGTGCTGCACAAAGTAGTACAGGAACCTCTTGCTCAAGCCCCACGCTCCCTCATTTCACCCCACTCCAAATGGGGAATGAGTGTTCAGACCTGGTGACTGATCTAACAATTTTGAAAAGAAACACTTGAAATGCCACTACTTTTAGCTTTGAAAATCAAAAGGAACTGTCTCTAAATTCACTTCATTCTCTCACTCCCATGAAGTTGATTCTGACTCATAATGACCCTACAGGACAGAGTAGAACTGCCTCTTAGGGTTTCTGAGACTGTGATATTTTTTTCAATGATTTTATTGGGGGCTCTTACAGCACTTATAACATTCAATACATCCTTTGTATCAAGCGTATTTGTATACATGTTGCCATATTCATTTCCAAATATCTTCTACTTGAACCCTTGGTATAAGCTCCTCTTTCCCCCTCCACTTTTTTTAAATGAATTATTTTATTGGGATCCTCATATAATTCCCATCATGATCCATACATACATCAATTGTATGCAGGTCACATTGCATACTTGTTGCCATCATCACTCTCAAAACATCCTCCCTCCACCTAGACCCCCAGTACCAGCTCCCCATATTTCCCTTTCCTCCCCCGCCCCTCCCCCATGAACCCCTAATAATTTACAAATTGTTATTACTTGTTGTATCGTACACTGTCCAATGTGTCACTTCACTCACTTCCCTGTTGTCCATGCCCCAGAGAGGAGGTTATATGTCGATCCCTGAAATTGGTTCCCCCTTTCTATTCCACCATGCCTCCACCATTCCAGTATCACCACTCCCACCACTAGTCCTGAGGGAACATCTATCCTAAATTCCCCATGTTTCCAACTCCAGTGTACATCCCCTGGTCTAGCTGGAATTTTCTGGTAGAATTGGAATCGTGATAGTGGGTGGGAGGAAGTTTTTGAGAACTAGAGGAAAATTGCATATTTCATTGTTAATACACTGTACTTTAAGTGGCTCATCTCCTCCCTGCAACCCCTCTCTTCACCTATTGATGGGCTTTGGGTTCCCAATCTGTACTCCCACTCACTTAAAGTGATATAATTTTTAGTTCTTTGATACCTGATACCTGATTCCTTGGACACCTTGTGGTCACACAGGCTGGTGTGCTTGTTCCATGTGGGCTTTGTTGATTCTGAGCTAGATGGCCACTTGGTCACTCATCCTTTTAAGACCCCAAATGCTATATCTTTTCATAGCCGGGTACCATCAGCTTTCTTCACCACCTTTACTTATGCACACATTTGTCGTCAGCGATCATATCAGGAAGGTGAGCACGCAATGTCATGATTTTTAGTTCTTGAAACCTGATAACTGATTCCTGAGTAGAAAGCCTCATCTTTCTTCCATGGAGTGGCTGGTAGTTTTGAACTGTTGACCTTGTGATTGGTAACCCATCTTGTAACCCACTACACCACCATTAAAGTTCCCATGTCATGAGGGCCAAGCCAGTCTCTTCTCTGTCCCCAATATATCCTCTGAATTTTTGCCTGGAAGTCAGCGTGCTTCCAAATTGGCATCTTCTAATCACTGAGGGAGCACTAACTGTGTGCCAAGCCTTCAAAGTCTTGTCTTATGAAATCCTACCATATTCTAATGTAGCACAAAAAAGATACAACTAGAATCTTAACTTTATTTTTAAGAAAATTGAGGGAGACTACACTGCCAATGCATATATATACCTATATATATTCGACCTATAATCTCTGCATGTGTATATTACCATTGTTTCATTTTAGGGTCTAAGATTAAGGGTACCCATTGGCATTAAAGTACCACAGTACTTTATTACAGTATTATGAATGTAAAATTCAAGAGATGGTATTTATTGCATTATCATATTACATGTGGGTTAGAGCATGTTGTACCATGACTAAAAGGCAGATGTTTGAAAACCCAATAATTAGAATAGCAAAGATTACCTATACTTGCAAATGGAAAGAATTAAAGTGATAATGCTGTAGGAGCTCTGGTTACACAGATATGAAAGTACTGGGCTACTAACAATGGAAAACTTGGTGGTTAGAACCCACCAGCCACTTGACAGGAGAAAGACACAGTTGCTTGTATAAAGGTTTACAGTTTTCAGAACCCAAAGGACTAGTTCTTCTTTGTCCTTTTGGGTCACTCTGGTCAGTATAGTCTCAATGGTGGTAGCTGTGGTTTCTTTTGTAATGACAAATCTAAAGGAATTATGTGATAGAATGTTTTCCCTTGACATATTTTAGAGACTTAAAGAAACTTCTGATTTGGCCTAGTACATGCAAAAACAATGAAAGGATGACTTGTTTTCTTTTTTGGGGGGGCATCACTGCCCTATGGTGGTGGAAGTAGGAGGCCCAGCCTTTGCTCCTGTGGAGCCCACTGCTGGAATAGAACCTCCTTCATCCCAGTGGGCCGCAGTCCTGCGCACAACCAGTATGCCACCAGGGCTCAGCCCGACTTGTTTTCTTTACATTCTCTGTCTCTTTAAAAAATGTTTAACTTTCTTTCTTTTGTCTTAAATTTGCCATTCTCCTTTCCTTCATGCCAAGGCACCAAGGGGGATTAGCAGAATAGCATAGGAATATGTGAAAGGACAGTTTATGTAGGTGCCTCATCATCAAGTAGTCAAACATGAGTTCAATTCATTTTTCCAAAGCCAATGTTTTCTTCTCACCATCTTCTCTTCTAGGGAACATTCTGGCTGTGCTTCTTTCAAGACAGATTTGTTCCTTTTTCTGGCAATCCTCTGTGCATTCAATCTGTCTCCCAACAGCATGCTCCAAGGCTTGGGTCAGGCAGACCTGTTAGTCCTCAAAGTGACATCTTTGCTCTCTGACACATCCAAGTGGGTGCAGTAGATTGGTCCGAGGCAATATTTCCTTTTATTTTTTGACTGCTGCTTCATGGTGCTAATTGTGGATGCTTGACAACTTCTGTTTTCTCTACCTATCACAAGCTCGTGGTCCAGTTGTGAGAATCTGGGTATTCTTCATATTAAGGGAGTTGAGAGTCACAACAAGCGTCGCTGTGTCCTCGGCGCATCCCAGGCTGCAAATAAGTCTTTCTCCATCCCTGTTGGGGATTCTTTCTAGAATCCAGTCTGGTTAAAGTTCCCCAAACTCACTTCCATGGAGTTTATTCTTCTTATAGCCACCCTACAGGACCAAAGAGCCATGCTACAGGATTCTATTGTTTTCTAAAACTATAAATCTTTATGGGAAGAGAAAGCCACATCTTATGCAGTAGAGTGGCTGATGGGTTCGAGTGGCAGGTGGATTTGAACTGATGATCTCTCAGTTAGCCGACCAATGTATAACCCACTATGCACCAATGTTCCTGACAGTTAAGGTTATACAAATGTCAATGCTGAACATTTTTATCAGGGATGGGCATTGGATTTTGACAAATATCTTTTCTGTGTCAACTGATATGATTACGGAGTATGCCAAAAAGTTTTCATAATTATTCCCCTATTCATAGATATATTTACAGCAAATGCAAATATATATATATATGTACAAATATCCTTTCAATCCTATATGTGTATATATGTATGTGTGTATTTATTGTGACAGTCTCCCCTACCAACTGGCCTGTGTGTCTATCCATGGACTTACCTCTCTTGCCTTTAATGCCATAATTTTTGGCTGACATCCATCTTGTCTGTTTTATTCTTGAGTCCAGTTAACACTGGTCTAACTGCTATCCAGTAATGTATCATTCCTTCTTCTCCAAACCATGATAACCAGGAAAGGATGATTCTTTTCCTGTGAAAACCATTTTTTAACCTTTAAAAAATAATAAGGATCTCATACCATATTTTTCCTTTTGTGATTAGCTGATATCACTCATTGTCATGTCCTCCAGACCATCCGTGTTATAAGATGGTTTGCAGATTCCTTGCTATTTTCTAGCAGATTGTAGTATTTCACTGTAAATTTGTGCCATAGTTTGGTTGTTCATTTTTCCATTGATGGATATTAAGGTTTTTTCTATCCTTTTGCTCTTGTGCATAATGTTGCAATGAACATGAGTGTACATTTGCCTATATCTGTCACTGCTCCTATCTCCTATATATATATATATATACACACACACACACACGTATCATAGAGAGATGCTGGGACATGGGTTAATTCTATTTCAAAATATTTACCATTTGTACAGTGGTTTCACCATTTTACATTCCCACCAATAGTATGCAAGAATTCTAGCTTCTCTACAGCCTTACCAGCATTTATTGCTTTCTGATTTATATCTCATAATGGCTAATGATCATGAGTATTTCTTTGTAAGTTTGTTGCCATGTAAATCTCATCCTTAGTGAAGTATCTACTCATGTATTCTGCCCATTTTAAAGTGGATTGTGTCTTTTCCTTGTTGTTATTGAAGTTTTCTCTACATTCTAGAATTTGTGCCTTGTGCTATTATCCAATATTTTCCCTTATCTGTGGATTCTCTTTTTATTCTCTTGGTAAAATTTTTGGATGCACATAAGTGTCTAAGTTTTAGGAGATCCAATCATCTATTTTGTCTTTTGTTTATGGGTTTTTCATTATGTTTGGAAGGGAGTTTATGTGCTCTTTTAGGACCCCCTAAGTTGGTCTTTTCCTTGATCATCTTTATCATTCTAGGTTTTATACTTAAGGCTTTAATGCATATATACTGTTTCATTGTTCTGAAAATAATTATTCAATTTGGCCAGTATCATTTGTAAACAGATTGTCTCTTCCCCATTGTGATAGCCAGGTTTTCTGTGCCAACATGGCTCCCATAGGAACATGTGAACAGTGTTTAGACTGTCAATCAAGTCGAGCTTGATTGGAGGGTGACTGAGAAAATGGCTTTCTGAGGCCAGACTCCCTCTCTCCATATCTCCCTGGATACAGGTCACACACGATCTCTCGCTTCGTCTTACTGTACAAGAGTCACTTTGAGTCATTCTAATGGCAGCCACTGGATCACGAACCTGTGATCGTCCTGCATTCTGCATCATTGCATACAGCTATGTGAGTCTGAAAAGGAACTTATGGATCAGTATCAGAATTATGGGCTAATAATATCAGACTTATGGACTTGTTTTGTAATGGGTTGGGATGTTTGGTTGATAGATAATTACCTCTTAATATATAATTTGGTATATAATTACCTTTCTTACACATATATGTGTGTCAGTGAATTTGTTTCTCTAGTCCAGGGGTGTCAAACTCAATTAATACATAGTTCATTTGGTGCAATAAGCAAGATTTACATGGGTCACATCACATTTACTAATTGTTTTAAATTTATATTTTAAAATGAGGATTCAGGACTATGGATAGGATAATTAAAACACTATATAATTGCTTTTATTTAAATATTCATCTTAATTTAATGTGTTTATAAAACTGAAATCATTATTCTTTACCCAGAACTTACCTCCTACTGATTTTCCAATATCTGGATTCAAAGACTGAGAACAGACAGTCTTCATTAAGGCAGATAGATGTTTATCAGTTAATCTTGATCTGTATGTCATCTTATTTAATTTCATGGATGAAAATAATTGCTCACACAAGTACGCACTCCCAAAATAGCACAAAATTTATGCAGTAAACTTTTTACTTTCTGGGTATTTCTTATCTAAATAACTTATTTGGGGGATTCCTACTTCTCGATATTTGCCTTTTAAAACAGAATCATTCTGGAAGTCAATTAATTTAAAATCTTAAAGAAATTAATTAACATTTTTAACAAAATTGCTTAAATGCAGAGATAGAATATATAATGTATAATCTAACAAAGGAAATCTAATAAACACTACTAACATATACACTTTAAGATGCATATAATTTAACACTAACTTTAACAAAATCCAACTATTATATATTTTCACTTACCTCTTATGATGTGATCAGAAAATAAAACAAAGTAACTAATAAAAAACACAGAATGTTGAACAAACGACAAACATGGTGCACAATTGTAATGGACTCCCCTCTAAAAGTGTAAACTCGTGCTGCTGCTAGGTAGGATTCATAACAGCACAAGCCAGAGTGCTCTCTCTAACCTGCTTCCTGTTGGGATCTGTTTACATTGCCTGACACTCAGAGTGGCACACATATGAGTCAGCACGTTTATGGCCCCAGGAAAGGCACGGAGCTCCGTGTATACCCATCTTCAGTTCTCAAAGGGTTAATGAGGGAATTGTCTTGATCACCCCTAATCATTATTTTCTCCATAACAATTTTTCTATTGTAATTTTATTTCTGAGCAGTATAGGCCATAAAAAGATTACCTTGGAGTCTGCCAGTTTGACACTCCTGCTCTAGTCAACACAGCCTAACACCCCCATTGATGTATTTCAGTTCTCTATCAAAGATTAGCTGTGCATAACTTGATAAATTTACTTCTGGAACTTCAATCCTGTTCTACTGTTCTGTGTACCTATCGTTGTACCAGTACCATGCTTCTTTGACTACTGTACCTATGTAGTAGGTTTTGAGATTGGGAAGTGAGAGATTCCCTTTTTGCATCTTCTTTAGTCATGTTTTGCTTATCTGGGGTCTTTTTCTCTTCTGTAAAAGTTGGTGATAGCTTTTTTCCATCTCTTGAAAGAATGATAGTGGAATATGGATTGAGATTTCATGATACCTATAGTTCATTTGGGGTAATATTGACTTTTTTACAATGTTTAGTCCTCCTATCCACTATTTGTCTGTCAACCACCACTTGTCAGTCAGTTTCTTTCACTCTTGTGGCTTGTGTGTTGCTGTGATGCTAGAAGCTATGTCACCAGTATTTCAAATACCAGCAGGGCCCCCAACGGGAACAGGTTTCAGTAGATCTTTCAGACTAAGAACGGACTGTGAAGAAGGAATTGACTGTCCACTTCTGAAGAAGTCGTCACTAAAAACCTTATGAATAGCAGAGAAACACTGCCAGATACTGAGAACCTCATTAATAGAAGCAGAACATTGTCAGAAGTTGTGGGATGAAGACAGGACTTTCCCACAATTATATACTCCAAAATACTAAGCAAACTATTTACCAGCATTTGGTGTGGAAGTTAGGTTAGCTATGCTCCCTGAAACTCCCAGTTGTCTGAGGCCTTTGTGTGAGCTGACTCCCCTGCTGTTAGGATGATGGCTTGCTTCCCTTGAAGCCTGTGGGCAGATTCACATGGTTTAGCCACATCCAGGAGTCTGGGGTCTGGTCTTGTCACATGGGACCCTGATACCTCCCTTTCCTATAACATGTTCATATGGCACAACCCTTTCCTGTGATGTATGTATGTATGTATGTATGTCCTTGCCTGTAATTGGGAGCCTGACATGACTCCAGAGAGTATATAAGGATTGGACAGAGGATAGAGGCTCTCTCTCTCCTGTCCCTGAGCACTGGACGCTCTCGGCTCCTCTCCCTCATCATGTAATCCCTTCTCCCACTTGCTCTCTCTATCAGCGGAGGAGAGCATGCTACCATGATGGGAAATATGTCTGACTCATTATTTCTCTCTCATGCTCTCTATAACCTTGTTATAATAATTAATAATTATCGTTGTACAACTGCGCCTATTGAACCTGTGATGTATGTATCGGAAGCTGGCTTCTCCTGATAAGAAGTAGGGCCAGAAGATAAGCCTCTTGGGTCTGAAGACACTCAAAATATGACTGAGGAACAGCTTCTTCTCAAAGTCCAGTCCATCCAACCATAGAGATGTGAATGGAGTAAAACCTGTGGGACTGTCATTTTCTGTTGACCACGACTCAACTTGAGAACAAACAGCTGCAGACATTTATTAATAACTGGAACTTGGAATGTGTGAACTATGAATCTGGTCATGTGGTTATGTGTTGAGCTGCTAACCACAAGGTCAGCAGTTTGAGACCACCAGCCACTTCTCAGAAAAAAGATAGGGCTTTCTACTCCTGTAATGAGTTAGTCTTAGGAACCCACAGGGGCAGTTTGACCCTGTCCTATAGGGTCACTATGAATCTGAATCAACTTGGTGACAGTGAATTCTAAAGTCTTTTTGAATTAAAACTTAAGTGAAACACAAAGATTGATATCTTAGACTTTGGTGAGCTGAAATAGACTAGTGTTGGCCATTTTGAATCAGACAAACATGGTTTAGAGTGCCAGGAATGACAAATTCAAGAGAAATTGTGTTGCTTTAATTGTCAGACAGAACTTTTCTAGATCTATCTTGAATTCCATATCCAATCAATACAACTATTACTCAAATGTATGCATCAACCACAAAAGCTAGTGATGAAGAAACTGAAGAATTTTACCGACATCTTCAGTTTGAAATCGATCAAACATGCAATCAAGATGCCTTCATAATTATTGACAATTGGAAGGCAAAATTTTGAAGCAAATAGAAAGGAACTGTAGTTGGAAAAATGCGCTCTTGGTGATAGAAATGAGGCAAAAGATTTCATGATAAAATGTTTTAAGAGCAATGACTTTTTTATCACAAATACCTTTTTTAATGACATAAATGCAATTTATATGTTTCTCTTCATTTTTATTTTGATTAGGATTATTAATTTTTGAGGTTACCCTGTAATATGATTCGCCACACACACACCCTCCCCAAGTTTCTACCTCAGAATCATCTTTAGCATTTTTGCTCTTTAGAAATTCTGTAACTATAGCCGTACCTATTTTTTTTCTTTGCTTTTGTAGTTGTCTTTGCTTACAAATGACTATTCCTGTTTCCCTTTTGTAGGTTTATCTTTGTATGGAGCAGTATTTGATGTACTTTTCTATCCTTCCTTTGGAATCTCAGAGTTCCAGGGTTATCATCCATACTCCTTTAATTTGATATCTAATGTATTTTGTTTTAGAAGATCTTGGTAATAAGTTTGCCAACCCCACTATCCTGATGGAAGTCCCATTGTTCTTGTTCTTGCCTACTGCTTAAATGGGAATTGATTATGGATCCAAGGAAAATGAAATCCTTGATAATTTATTTTTCTGTTGCTTATTACCATGTTGCTATCATTTTCTTAAAGTTGAAGTATAATCACTAGCGAAGGCTGTAGTCCTTGACCTTTACCAGAAAGTCTTCCAAGTCCTCTTCAATTTCATAATGTGAAATTGTATCATCTGCATATCAAGGAAACGAGTCTTCCTCAAATCCTAATTCTACATTTTTCTTCATTTCATCTATATTCTCAGATTATTATTTTGAATAATTATGGTGAAAGGATGCGAGCATGAGGCACACTGTTCCTGATTTTGCATCATGCAGTACCACCTCATTCTGTTTCAATGACTTCTTCTTTGTATATGTGTATATAGGGTTTGAATAAGCATACTTAGGCAGTATGAAATTTTTATTCTTTGATGTGTCATTCATAATTTGTTAATGATCCACGCAATAGAATTCTTCTGCATTGATCACAAAACACAGTTAGCTAGGTCCTGTCTTCTTTCAGCCTAGATTCATCTTACAATAGCAATGTTATTGTTCCTTCCACATCCTCTGTTGAATCAGCTTGCATTTCTGGCAGTTTTCTGGAGATGCTTTGCTCCAACCATCTTTTAAGTATACCACCCAACAACAACAGCATTTTCCCCTTAGTATCTTCATTTTCAGGCCTATTCCTGGGTTACTTGGGATGCTGATTCAGAAAATTGCGTTGGCTGGTCCACATGAGTTTTAGTTTCTTAGATATAGAATTACACAACATTTTCACCTATTAGATAATACTAATCTATTAGTTGATCATGCTAGTTTGAAATGTAAGAAGAACTCAGATGCACAAATGACAGGATAAGTCAGAAAATGTCAGAAATATTTGAAAAAGTATTAAGTTTTAGCAGACTTTCAAAGGAAGCTGTTTATGGACCCTTCGTGTCTAGTTGGTTACCCACTGAGCTACCAATCATAGGGTGAGGGGTTTGAACTTCACAGTCACTCTGCAGCCTTGAAAACATTTAAAGGTTTGGAAACCCAGAGAGGTAGTTTTTCTCTGTCCCAATAGGGTCACTATTAGTGAGAATTGATTAGATGGAATTGGGTTATTTATTTTTGGTATGGGAGGCTGTACAGTATTTATAGAGCCTACAAGTTGGATACTGCAAAGTTGGATGCTCACAGCTTGAGAAGAATGGAAAATAAAATTGAAAATGCACATACATGGAAGGAGTGAGGCCAATTTCAGGTGTCAAGTCTATAAGACTTTATAGGATTTGCACAAATATTTTGAAGATCTCAATCTTTCTTCAAATTTACAGTCAACACATCAGATCATCTTTTCATATACAGAAGCCCATAGATAGAGCATGTTTAAAGTTTTAGAGGTAAGGTTGACTGCAAGCTTCTTTATAAGAAAAATTAAAACTTTTCTATTAAGAGTCTATGTGCACAGGTTGAGCAGTTTTAAAGGTTTTTATTTTACAGATCCATCAGGGTTTCATAACATTTGAGCCAGTATTTAATGTACCAAACCCACTCATAGTGACCCTACAGGATAAAGTGGAATTTCTCCTTGGGTTTTCTGAGACTGTAAATCTTTACGGGAACAAACAGTCTCATCTTTCTCTTGCAGATTGGCTGGTGGGCTTGAATAGCTGACATTGTGGTCAGCAGTCAAACACATAACCCACTTTGCTACCAGGGCTCCGTATTTAATGAACAGTAACTCATTTCTGGCTCCTTTTTAAAGATAACAAATTGGAACACGCTGCTATTCAGTTCCTAAAAAAATAAAGTGATACTTGAGAAAATTTCCAAGTCCATGTATTTTGCACTGTTCAGATATATCTCTGGATCAAGGAACACCATGTGAAGTCTAACTTGACACTGCTATTAAGTACAGCACAAACTATTTGACATAAAGTAAGCGTGCCCTTCCTCTATCTCAGGCTGGCTAATCCTACATTAGAATATCCTGATTCCTTTTTTATGGGTGAGAAGAGTGAAGCACAGTACATGCTCTATATCTTATTTCTTGAAATATAGAGTTGATAAGGGAAAGCAGGTGCTATTTAAAAAAAAATCAACAGGAGATAAGTATAACATTTGAGGGAAGTAAATGTGTGTTGGCCAGTGTTGTCTTCAAATGTTACTTACACATGCTATTAGTGATGTCGCTATTAGGCTATCATTAGGTGGAATCAACACTTCCTACTCACAGCTACCCCATGCACCACAGAACACAACACTGTCTTGTCATGTACCATCCTGACAATTCTTTCCATGCATGAGTTCATTGTTTTAGTCATTATTTCAATAGATTTACTTGAGGTTCCTCCTCTATTTTCCTGCCCCTCTACTATACCAAACATGATGACCTTTTCCAGGGATTGCTTTCTCTTGACAATATGTCCCAAGTATGTAAGAAAAAGTCTTTCCATACTTGCCTCTAAGGACACACTGTGCCTGCACTTCTGAGACTTACCTTTTTAGCAGTTCATGGTACTATTCTTTATCATGACAGTTCAAATTCATTGATTCTTCTTCTGTCTCTGAATTCAATATCCAACTTTCACATGCATATAAACCTATTGAAAATACTATGGCTTGGATCCAGTTGTGGGATTTCTTGGTCTTCTTTACATTGAGTTGTAAAGAAGCCATACTGAAGGCTGTTAAAGGACTTCTCCCTTTCACCAAGCAAGGTTGTGTCATCTGAATATCGCAGGTTTGTCAATAAGCCATCCTCCAATCCTGCTGCCACATTCTTCTTCATATAAGCCAGATTCTCTGATGATTTGCTCAGCATACAGAGTGAACACGTATGGTGAAAGGATACAACCCGGACACACATCTTACCTGATTTTAAACCACAAAGTAGATACTGATTGTGTTTGTACAACTCTGTCTTGATCCATGCTCAAGTTCCATATGAGTGCTATGAAGTATAATGGAATTCCCATCGTTATCAGGGTTATCTATCCACAGGTTGTTATGCTCCACACAGTTAAATATGTTAGCATAATAAATAAAACATAAGTAAACCTCTTTCTGGTAGTCTCTGCTTTCAGCTAAGATTCAGCTGACATCGTATCACATCGTCTTCAGAATCCAGCCTGAATCTCAGACAGCTCTCTGTCAATGTACTGCTGCAACTGTTGTTGGATGATCATCAGCAAACTTTTACTTACATGTGAGATCAATGATATTGTTCTATAACTTGCACATTCTGTTAGGTCCCTTTTCTTTGGAATGGGCACAAATATGAATCTCTTTCTATCAGTTGTTCAAGTAGCTGTCTTCCAAATTTACTGGCATAGACCAGTGAGTGCTTTCAGCGCTTCATCAACTTGCTAAAACATTCCAATTGGTATTCATTCAGTTCCTTATATCCATGCCCTGTATTTGGCATATACTCAGAAGAAGTAAGAAATAAACCAAAATCATTTGTTTGTACTCCAATGTTTACTGTGGCGCAAGTCACAATCGCAAAGAGTTGCAAACAACCAAAATATCCATCAGTAGACAAGTGGACCAGTAAACTCTCGCACATATTAACAATGGAGTACCACACATCACTAAAAGGCACTGATGATCACATGATACACATCACTTCATGGGAAGAGTTGGAGGAAATTATGCTAAGGTAAGTCAGCCAATCACAAAAGGAGAAGTACAGCATGAGTCCCCTGATGCACATGTAATAAGCATGGTAGGTATAGAAGAGAACCCACCCATATCACAATATTTTGGTTGAGATACAGGGGGTTGTGAGAAGGTTAGACCAAACCCAAGGAGGTACATGTTGGTCCAACACAAAGAAGGAGAAAGTGAGATGATGGCATGGGGGGAGCAGGGCACTAACCCACCCAGGGGGAGAGTATTGGTTTTGTTTCCACAGAATTGGGAGTGGGCATACAGACCCTTCCATGATGCATCAAATCATGAGGGCAACGAGGTCGTGTGGAGGAATGAATGAAAGGAGAGGGCTACATGGATGGCCCCAACCGGAGCCAAACTGGCGCCCTTCCTAGAAATAGGTGTGACATAGAACTACACTAAACTTTCAGGTTGGGAAGAGGGGCCAGCCTGTCACACCCACATGGAAGCAGACCAAGAAAGAAGTGGAAGGGACAACCAGTCTGGAACCCATGCTGGCACACCAGGCCCAGAGACGAGCGGCTACTGTCACAGATGGAACTGTGGGACCAACAACTCCTGTCATGTTATCCCCTCTCTAGGGGGAAGAACAAAAGTAAACATGGAGAAAGGGAGACAGCGGTTGGTGTGAGACACAAAAATAATAATAATAATTTATAATGTATCAAGGGGTCATGAGGGTGGGGATGGAACAAAAGAGGAGCTTATACTAAGGGCTCAATAGTAAATGTCTAGAAAAACTGAAGGCAACAAATATATAAGCATGCCTGATGCAATCTATGTATGGATTGTGACAAGAATTGTAACAGCCCACAATAAAATGATCATTAAATAGAAAATTAAAAAGATATGCTGAAGTCTATTATTCCTTTTTGGTTTTTTTTTTTTATTTATTTTTTTTTAGGCATCACTGCCCTCAGGTGGTGGGAGTAGGAGGCCCAGCCTTTGCTCCTGGGAGCCGGAATCGAACCTCCATCCCAGTGGGCCGCAGTCCCGCGCACAACCACTACGCCACCGGGGCTCAGCATCCTTTTTGGTTTTCAATTGCATACATCTGAATTTTCAATTCAGCGCTTGGTCTTCCTTTTTCCTTCCATTTGCTTTAGCTACTCTATGATTAAGAGCATATTTTAAAGTCTCTTCTGACTTCCACTTTGATTTTTTTCTTTCTTTCCTATCTTTTTAATTACCATTTTGTGTTCTTTGTGAATGTTCTTGATGTCCAACCACAGCGCATCAGGTCTTCTGTTATGCATGTTCGATTCAGCAAAGCTGTTCTTGCAATTCAGGTAGGATAGGGTCGTATTTTGACTCTCATAGACTTGTTTTCATCTTATTAAATTTTAACCTGAACTTATATATGTGCATTGTCAGACTCTGGCCTGACTTTAGCTCTGATCTTGACTTCTCCATATGTTTGCCCACACTTGTAGTTAATTTGATTTCTGTGTATGCCATCTGGAGAAGTCCATGTGTACAGTCACTGTTTGTGTTGTTGAACAAAGGGTATTTGCTAATGAAGAACTCATCAGTCTTGAACAATTCTACCATTTGATCTCCAGCTTCATTTCTATCACCAAGTCCATGTTTTCAAATACTGTTCCTTCTCTTTTGTTTCTAATATTTGCATTCCAATCCCTAATAATTATCAATGCATTTTGAGTGTGTGTTTGATCAACTTCTGACTGAAGTTGGTTGAATTTTCAGTTTCTTCATCTCTAGCTTTTGTAGTTGGTGCATACATTTGGATAATAGCTGGTATTGATTGGATTTCCTTGAAAGCACATAGATGTAATCCTGTCACAGACAGCATTGTACTTCAAGATTGATCCTGCAATAACCTTTTGGACATTGAATGCAACACCATTCCTCTTGATTTTGTCATTCCCAGGATAGTAAATCATGTGATTTTCTGATTGAAAATACCTAACACCAGTCCGTGTCAGTTCACTAATGCCTAGGTTATCGATCTTTATATACTCCATTTTGTTTTTGATGATATCCAATTTTCCTAGATTCATAAATCATACACATCCCAAGTTGCAATAATTATCAGATTTTTGCAGCTCCTTCTCCTTACCTTGATTTGTGTCCCATCAGCAAATGAAGAGCCCAAAGGCTCCACTCCTACACACTTTACCAAACTTACATCACCATGATTGACTCCACTTTGGGAAATCAGTTCTCAGTCACATTTCAAGTGCCCTTGGACACTAGGGACCCATCCATCACTATCGCGGACAATGTTCCACTTCCATTCATTAGGCCTTTGGTCTCTGACAATGTTTGAAAGCTGTGCATAAGGTTTACAGGGGTTATTTCCTTCAAAGTGGGCAACCGATTCTTTGCTGTCTATTCTTCATCTGAATGCTCCCTGGAAAACTTCACTTTGGGTGACGCTGCTGTCATTTGAAATACCTGTGCATGACATGGTTCCCGGTATCACAACAACACTCAAGCCACCACAGTATGACCAATTTACAGACAAGGGATAGAATATTAATGGCATTATTTGGTAATTCTTCATTCTTTTGGCATGCTCACCTTTCTTTGAAATGGATACAAATATGGTCTGCTGCCAGACTTTCAAATTCCCAGGCTCAGAACAATGGGCACTTGTAGCATTGCCTCAATTGTTGTAACAATTGTAATTGATGAAGCATGGTTTTCATCAAAGTCTTCCATGCAGATGAGACCTCTTCCTTTAATACTATCTATTCTTGTCCATATGCTACCTCCTCAAATGAACTACCAATTCTCTTTGCTATCTTTGTATTCTTTCTATCTTCTGTTGTTTCCTGCATACTTCAGATTTTTGCCCATAGATCCTTTGATATTACAATTCAAGGTTTGATCCTCCCCCCCCCCTTTAGTTATTTCAGCTTGAGGCATGTTGGGCATGGTCTTGCCTTTTAGCTTCTAACTCTATGTCTTTTTACATTTTATTATAATACTCTCTTTTGTCTTCTGGAGCTGCCTTTGAACTTTTCTATTTAGCTCTTTTACTTCATCATTTCATTCATTCAGTTTAATAATTCCACATCCTAAAGTAAGTTTTAGTCCTTCTAACCTTTTGGTCTTTCATTTATTTCCTATCTTTTAAATAATCCTTTGTTTTCATCATGTATGATGTTCTTCATGCCCTTCCACAATCCCCGGGTCTTTGGTCATCAATGTTCAATCTATTCTTGAGATGATCTCTAAGTTCAGGTAGGATTTATCTAAGGTTTTCCTTTGGCTCTTACAGACTGGTTTTAATTTCCTTGGGTTTCAACTCTAACTTGCAAAAGGACAATTGATGGGCTGGCTGTAGGTGGTTCCTGGTCTCACTCACATTGGTGTTATTGAGCATCTTCATGGTCTCTCTCCACAGATGTAGTTGATTTGGTTCCTATGTATTCCATTCAGTGAGTTTCAAGTGTAGAGTAACTTATGCTGCTGAAAAAAGTTCTTTCCAATGAATAAGTTGTTGGTCTTGCAATATTTTCTCATGTGATACCTAGCATCATTTCCATAACAAATACCATGTCGTCTAATTATAGATCCTTCTTTGTTTTCAACTTTCACATTCCAAACAATGTAGTCATTGATGTATCTTGATTATGAGTGATCATTTTCAGGCTACAGACATTGGTTAAAATTTTCAGATTTCTTCATTTTTGGTATTAGTGGCTGTTGGGTAAATTTGAATGACAGTTGTTATAACTGGTCTTCCTGGTAGCCACCTGGATAATATCATACCACTGACTTTGATCTATTTCCAGAGAGAACTTGAAGTTTTCTTATTGATGAGGGATGCTATGCCATCCTTTTTCAGTCTGTCATTTCCAGTATAGTAGATCATGTGACTGCCCAAATTTAAATGGTTAAATCTATTCTATTTCAGCTCATGAACCACTAAAATGGTTCTCTTTATATGTTCTAACTAATTTTTTACAATTTCCAATTTTTTTACAGTTGTACTTTTTTATGCATCACTGCCCTCTGGTGGGATTGGGAGGCACAGTCTTGCTCCTGGAGAGCTGCTGCTGGATTTGAACCACCAAGTCAGTCGGCTGCAGTTCTGCACACCCTTAGATTCATTCTTTCAACATTCCAGGCTGATTATTAATGGATGTTTACAGCTGTTTTTTTCTCCCTCATTTTGAATTGTGCCACATCAGCAAATGAAAGACTCAAATTATACTCTATGTCATTAAGGTCAACTCTACCTTAAGAACCAGTTCTTTCCCAATTATATTTTGAGAGTCTTAATACCTAGGAGTTCATTTTCTAGCACTATATCAGACAATGTTCTCCTTCTATCCATTAATTTTCACTGATCATTTAAAAAAAAAAGAAACAAATCGCCAAGTTCTTCTTCCTTCTTAGTTTGAAAGCTCTGCTGAACTCTAGTTACCAAGGATAACTTAGCTGATATTTGAAATATTAGTGGCATAACTTCCAGTATCACAGCAACATGCAAGCCATTAAAGACAAACTGACAGAAGAGTGGGAGTTAGTTAGAGCTGAAGTAAACTCATATATTGTTTGTTCAAATTCTTTGAATATGTCTTTATATCTGTAATTCTTTGGTCTATGTAGAAAGAGTCAAAATCTGTGATAATAGAGAATTTACTAACTAATGGTTGTGCTCCCCACTGTTTTACTATTATTTGTCCATTCCATTGGATTTTTATACTTAGTACAGTGCTTCTCAACCTGTGGGCTGCGGCTCCTTTGGAAGTCGAATGACCCTTTCACAGGGGTTGCCTAAAACCATCACAGAACACATATTTCCAATAGACTTAGGAAGTGAGACACTGCTTCTCTATCCATCTCCAGCTGGGTTCACCCACATGCAAATCCCAAATATGAGTACCCAACATGAAAACTGTTATCCATACTCCACCATGCTTCAAGACAAAATCTCATTTGTTATTAGAAATAAATATTTCACTATATACAATGACATTTTGTTCTGTGATTAATCACTGTGCTTTAATTATGTTCAATTTGTAACAATGAAAATGCACCCTGTATATCAGATATTTGCATGATGATGCATAACAATAGCACAATGACAGTGATGAAGTAGCAACGGAAATAATGTTATGACTCAGGGGGAGAACTGGACGACAGAGTTGTAGCATTCGGGAGGTTGAAAACCATTGTATTGAGGAGGGCCTTTTCCTGGTCTTGTTAACCTTCTCTACTAGTCTATGAGGGTTAAGCCAGAAAATATTTCTGCTCAAACCTAGAGACCTTTATTAAACAAAAATATCAAAATATAGAGGTCTTTTGCCAAGTTTGTTGCCATGGGCTCTCTAGGTCTATACACTTCTGAAGGTGTTATGTCCATTTCTCGAACCCTACTTAGAAGAATTGTGCACTCTAATTTATACCGTGTCAAAACAGCAGTTTTGGCATTCTAAAATGATCCAAAGCATGTTCATTTTCAATATTCCTTGGGTTTGAGGTAAAAAAAAATCACAACTATAAGTTTGATGGGATAAGATTTCCCAAAAAAAAAGGACTGGGAGAGCATCAATTATGATCCTTGAAGATTTAGCAGTCATATTTGAAACAAAAATCCTTCGTTCATGGTCCTTTTTCTCAGGAGTGCATTTTTACACTATCTTAAAACTTCTTTCTAATAGGTCACCATGATCACCGTGTGTTCTTTCTTAGAGAAAATCTATCAAGATTATCCCTTTAGAGTTCCAAAATATATTTTGCATAACATCCTGAAATGACTTGTCTGTTTTGAATTTAACTGATCTGGCAGAATTTTCCAAAGACGCTTGTTTATTGGACCTGATTTGGGAAACACACTCATAAGATTGCAGAGGCATGCCTGAACACATTTCATTTAGAAGAAATATGTGGACCCTAACTCGATTTACCATTGCCTATTTTGCACCAGAATTCTTCCATTTTAACTGCTATTTTCAGTTGCCTTCCCATCAGCCGAGATGGTGTCCTGTCTCCAAAAAGCTATTTATCTCCATAGCACTTCCAAATGTGGTCATCAAGCTGCAACCTGATTGATAGACTAAATTTCACCTTTGCATTCTTAATAGTCTCAAGTTGACACCAGACTATGTAACTACCACAGTGTACATGTGCTAGCTTTTCTCCTTTTTACTGGGTTATTAAGTTGCTTTATTGAATTTCAAAGACTATTCATCTTGTGATTTTTTTTTGTTGGATTTAAAAAATCATTTTGTGGGGGGCTGATACAACTCTTATCACAATCCTTACATATATTCACTGTGTCAAGCACATTTGTACATTTGTTGCCCTCATCATTCTCAAAACATTTTCTACTTCAGTTATTGGTATCAGCTTCCCATTTCCCCTTCCCTCATGGACCCTTGATAATTTATAAATTATTATTTTGTCATGTCTTCTATAACTTTCTGTTAAACTTTAGCTATCTTTCATCTCTCCTCATTAACTGTGGATTTTTTAAGATAATCATATTTTTAGAAATCTGCTGTTTTTATTTCTACTTTATCAAAATTTACTAGTGTATTTCCCTACTTTATTTGCAAACAAGAATTTATCATAAATGCAAAACACATAAATTATTTAAGATTTGTGTATTTTACTCCTATTTTATTAAAAATTGACTTTTTTGTTTCATAGGAGATCAATTCTCTATTTTTGGAATATATATTCCTTATCATGTTAAAAATGAAGTGCACTATGTCTATATTAGAAAGATGTTGCCTAGAAATAATGGGATTCTAATAGTACATCTTTTTCTAGCATTTACTAAAACAATCATATATTTTTGTGACATTGGTCCTTTAGATTTGAATCAGCTTTGTATTTGTGGAATACACAGTAATTTATTAATATTTTAAATTACTTTAATAACATATATTTTATTGGTGGTATTCTGTTTAAAATCTGCATATCAAGACTGACAATGTGGTAATATGAGAAGTAGCAAGTTGAAATCTAACTGAACCTTATATTTAAGGGAGACTATATTATCCACTGTAGGATGAAGTTGTTAAAAACATGGGCCCTGGCATCAGAGAGGACTGGCTTTGAATGCTCATCTGCCACTTAATACCTGTTACTCTGCACAAATCTCACTTTCCTTATTTGTAACATGGAGACATAATAACACATCATAGGCTTTATCGTGCAGCTTCAATGAATTACTGTGTGCAAACACTTCATAGAGTGACTGGCACTGAATGAGTTCATAGTAAATGGCTCATATTATAAGGAGACCGGGCAGCCCTGGGGATGACCATTGGCTGGTTAACTCATCAGCCACTCTGAGGGAGCAAGGTGAGGTTGTTTGTTTCTGTAAATATTTACCCTTAGAAACCGTATATACTGTCCCTCTGATTCAGAACAGACTCGATGGCACTGTGTTTGACGTGTTAGTTTTAATTCAAGTAGTCCTCATGGCACAGTGGTTAGGCACTCAGCTGCTAGCCAAAGATCAGTGGTTAGAACCCAGCAGCAAAATGACAGCCAATTCTGAGGGGAAAAGATGAGAAATCCTATGAGGCAGTTTGACTCTGTCTTACAGTGCGGCTCTGAGTGGGAATGGACTTCATGGAAATGATGTTTGATGATCATTCTCCTGCCCCATGCTTTTATTTTTTATATCATTCTTACAATTCTTATTTCTTCTTCCCTTCTTTGTATCATTTTACCTCTCTCATTCTTATCATATTTCCCTCAGAGGATAATTTTAAGAAATATACCATACTTTTTCAATCCTCAAGGATAATTGGTGTAATACATTCTTCAAAGGCTTGGGGGAGGGGGGAGGAATCATCTGATAAATGCATCAGGCCCAGGTGTATTTTGGAGGATGCAGTTCTTTTTATATTTTTCTGTGGTTTTCTGTGTTTATTAGAATATATCCAGATAATTCTGACAATTTTGTCCCTGTGAAAAAAAGGCCGAGTTTTAGTATTTTTCTGTGTAACTCGAGAATTGTTGATTAATTTAGTATCCTTGCTTAAAGCCATGTGGCATTCAACTAGTTACTGGATCTTCTTATCTTGCTTTCTGTTGGAAATACAATCTGCATCATTTTTCAGATAAGTTACCTTGGAAATCAACATTATCTAAACCAGTGCTTCTCAATCTGTGGGTCAAGAGCCCTTTGGGGGTCAAAAAGACCCTTTCACAGGGGTCACCCAATGCATAACAGCAGCAAAATGACAGTTAGGAAATAACAATGAAAATAATTTTATGGTTGGGGGGAGGGACCACAACATGAAGAACCATATGAAAGGGTCGCGGCATTAGGAAGGAACCACTGATCCAAACCGTTTTTAACAACCAGATTTTGTGTTTTAATTTCCTGTTACTGTAGTTGGATCCTTTTGTGAAGCTCTCTCCACTGGAACACCCAACTGTGAATTAAAAAAAAAAAGAAAGGAAAAGCTTTGGGGATATGAATGAGCCACCCTAACTCACTCGAAGGTTCAGCATGGAACGACTACTACTGGGGTATAGTCTGTGACACTAGAGCTGGGACATAGCAGTCACAGATTGCACTTAGGAATAATCTAGTAAAATTCAGTCCACAGGTTCAAATCAGGAAGGATATTCTTCACTCTTTGTGCACAGAGTGGTCTTGCCCAGATGCCCAATAAGAGTGCATACTGACGATCTTTTTAAATGTCTTTTTAAATAAGGTCTGTATTTTAGGACAGGAGCTAAAGGGTGATTCTGATACAATATATTGAAATGTTTAAAATCCCTCAATGCCATGGTGCACTGCTAAATGAATTTTTCATCTCCTCAGCACCTTCAAAACCAGCAGCTTTGGCCATGAGCATCCATCCTTTTGTTGCTCAACCATATCATAACTTTTAGAATTATTTTCTACATCTGTCACTTACCTATATTTCCTGGAAGAACATGCTACTTCAGAGGCTGCGATGTCCTCACCCAGACTCTGTTTGATAGTGGTATGGGTGTCTCTTTCAAGCATAGTTATGGTTCAGGGAGCATGTTCCCTGGGTTTGCTTACTCGCGGTATGTTTAAGTGTTTGCTTACCCTCCTCAGTTTGCGGGATAGGGCTAACATTTTAAATGCAAGTGTTAGAAAACGTGGATTTCTGAAGCTTCATCAGAAAGAAACAAGAGTGCTTCTGAGACCATCCCACACTGCAATGGGAGAACAGGTGTAGGCATGCAGGCACTGTAATGTATGTAGATGCATTATTTTCAGAACTAATCTAGTGTATCAGTCAACACACACTGGTTTGCCTGGGTCATGCCCTCAATCATGCCTCAAGCGGAAGAACGGAAGAGAAAATGGGGGCTGGTTCTAACCGCTCTAAGTAAGTGGAAAGTAATTTCAAGGTGAGTCCCTTCCTAGAGCAAATGGACCCTTTATAAATGGCCAAGGGAAGGAAAGGGCAATTTCCTACCACCTTTTAAAACACTCCCTAGTGATTTGGTGTCATGGAGGTCATTCCTGGAGGCCAAACTCTCAAACCATGGGTAAAAGGAGACCAGTGTACCAGGCTCAAATTGGTTGCACGGTTTGCTTTCACACCCCAATCATAATGTTCCATTGGCAATTTTATCTGACCAGAAATTTTCAGCAAGAGACAATGTCGAAACTATACTATCCAGAAAGACTAGCAAATTCACCTATTATGACTGTAACTTAATGATGAAACCATTTCGGAGCCCTAGGATTCAGGTCACACTGGTGGACAGGTAATTTAAGGGACGTTGTTGACCTATGTGAGGGTGAGTATAAACACTTCCTTGATGATTTGCTGTGATAACAGTTCCTCATTTGTTACATCTTTCAGTATAAAGTTCTATCACTCAGCATGTCCCTTCTCCTCAGCCTACTTTGATTGACAACATCTCCTTTTTCCTGGGGTAGTTAGTTCCTGGATTGCCAAAGACACTTCCTGTATCAGTGTGTGAGATACAGGCAATTTAGCACATTTGAAAAGAGATGGCGAGGGGAGTTAGAGAACTGATCTTTCTTTTAGACATCTAGAAAAGTCTGCCCTTGATTGTGTTCAACAGGCGCATTGACTTGCACAATTCTTGTAGAATGCCTTTGGGTGAGGGAGGAGGTCCTCACTTATTTGAAAGGCATTTATTTTTGTTCCTTCTTTTTCACCCCTCAGTCAATAAGATCCTGCTTCTTTTATCATGCACTTAAACAACCAGGGATGGATGCTGGCCTAAAATTAGCTAGAACAGTCCAAATAGAACAGTAATTAGTTTTTTAATTTAGTCCCTCCCCCGGCATAGCCCTCTTCCTTATCACCTGCAAAGTTTTAGCAGAGCAGGTAGCTCTCTGTCCTCTGGTGAAGCCATGGACTGCAGGAAAGCTGCCCATGAATTGCTATGAGCTTGTCAAGCACCTTCCTGCATATGCATGTGTTCGCCACTACAATTGTCCTCGTAAAATTAAATAAAAAAGCACGCGTTTATTATTGTGGGACTCCAATTAAGGGCCAGCTGGTGTTCCTATTACATGTGCATTAAATTGAAACTTGCAATTTTGCTGTCCAGATGCACTCTTTTTAATCAAAGTGCAAAACCGCCTTGGCTTTGTCCATTTGCCATTCGACGGGATGTGGAAGCCATACCCCAAGGCTCCTCCTCGCCCCTGAACTCCGTAGTAGCAGCAGCGAGCCACACTGAGCTTCTGGGAAGTTCTTCGAAGGAAAACCACCATAGGGGAGGGGCTACTCCGCTAGCTGGAGAGTTTTGTTCTTCTTGCCTTCGGTGAGTGGCTGTCTTAATGGGCTCAGATCCTTAGAAACGACCTTCACCGCCTCACCTGTACGCAAAAGCGAGCAGAGAGGCCGGTCGCCCGGAAACTAAGGGTTCTGGGCGCGTCTGCTGCAAGCACTGCGGAAACTTTGCTCGCCTCAGGTCTTGCCCAGGGGAGGTGCACCTACTCGCTTTACTCCCGGCTCCACGTGCTGCTCAGCATTTGCGTGCACCCCGCCCCCACCCGTCTGCCTTCCGAATGCAATGAGAAAGGGCAGCTCCAGGAGAGGCTGGGCCACGCGCTTTGGGGGCGAGGCGCCACACCCCCTGAGAATAAAGCCCGCGCGCGCCGGGCGCGCGGAGCCCAAAGCCTGAATACACCAGTCACACAAAGCCGCGCCTCGAGACCCACCAGCAGCGCACGCCAGCAAAGTGTCCGAGCTCAGGAGCGGGATTCCCAGCGCGACTTTGAGGCGCTCTCCGCTAGCGGCCGCCAGGAGCCTCGCCAGGCAGGCGCGGGTTGAGGCCGCGGGAGCGGCGCGCCAGAGCCAGGTGAGGCCAGGGGGGCCGGTGCACCGCGTACCTGGCCGGCGGGGCACGGCGCGGCGGCTCGGCTCGGGAGTGGCCGGCCGGCGCCCAAACCCGAACCCGCCCCTCTCCGGGCCGGGCGCCCGCGCTTAGCGCTCGGCCAGGAGCCAGCTGGCGTAGCCCCGCGGACCGAGGTGCGGGCGCGGCTGGGGCTCGGGCCCGCGTTGCCATGGCAGCGGCGGGCCGGGCCCCGGGGAGCCCCGCGGGCAGCTCGGCGTGGGCCGCCGCGCCCCGGGACCCCAGGGGTACACGGGAGCGCCTCGGGGTCCCTTCGCCCCGGAGGTCGGCCTGCCGCGGGGAGGATCCCCGGGGAGTCGCGCCACGGAAACCTCTTGGCTCGCAGGGCGCGGACGGGGGCTGCCCAGGGGATGGGGGCAGAGGGGAGGGCCCGGAGCATCGCCCCGAGAAGGCGTCCGCGGGCGCGTCCCTGGGCTTGACATTGGCCCTCAGGCTCGCGGCACCAGAGGCGGCTGCGGAGCCCGCCCGGCGGCCGCCCGTCGCGGCCCCGAAGTTCGGGGGGCGCGGAGGGGGGCTCGAATTGGCTGCGATCTAAGCATTGCTGGCGCCGCGTTGTAAAATGGCGGCATTTCGTAGACACCCCTGCTAGGGGCGCGCCCGGGCCACCCCGCGCGGCGCTGCTCGGGCTGGGCTGCTGACAGATGGCATGTGCCCCTGTCGCCCGCGCTGCCTAGAACGGGCCCAGCCGCCTCTGAGCGGCCGCTAGCTCAGTCAGGTAAGGCTGGGGGGTGGGGGTGGGGGGCGGCGGGCGACTTTTTCCTTTCAGAAAGCCCGCCAACAGGAAAAGCCGGGGACACTTTAACTTCCCACCCCCCTCAAAAAGTGTGTGTGTGGGGCAAATGGCAGGGAAAAGTCCGTTGGCAACTTCTTTGGGGGACCTCTCTAGGGCTTTGGGCTTGCTTCTTCCTCTTCTTCTCTAGCCCCCACCCCCCGCCTCCCGCCTTCCCCCCTCCTTTCTGGCGCTCTCTTTGGACAACACCAAAGAGTTTCGGGCTCAGGAGTCCGTCTCTTCCTGGGCCGTCGCGGGACGCCCGCGACTTTGCACGCTTTGGTCGCACTGTCCCGGCGGCGCCCCGGCTTCACCGCCCAACCGCCCCGCTTCCCGCTCGGGTTGGACGCGTGCGTGCGTGCGTGCGGACGTGCGTGCGCGCGCGGCGGGCGGCGAGTGAGTCTCCGCTTGCCTGAGGGGCAAGGCGCCCGCTCTTCCGACGGAGCTCGCGGCGGGGCAGGAAGGAGCTTCACCGTTCGGAGACAGCGCTGGTAGGGAAGACTGAGCGCAGCCGCGCCGGCACCCCGAGTTTCTGGCGTTTCTGGTAAGGAACCCCACTGGCCTGAAGGGGAGGAAGGAAGGGGGGGGTGCGGCTCCCGTGTGAACTTGGTCGCTCAAGGTGGTGGAGCTCCTGAAGGGTTGGGGGAACTGGGGACCTGCCCTGGGCGGCTGAAGGCTGAGGTGCGGCTGTAGGGGCAGGGGTGGGTGTGAGGTGGGGTAGGATGGACTGTCTTGCTCTGGTGAAAAGAGCGGGTTTCCTCTTGTCCTCGCTGCTAATCACTACTGTTTGGAAATTGGGCACGGAGCCCTGCCGCTGCTCATGTGTGCGCTTCTAGGGCACGGGCCAGCATCCAGACAAAACTAGTGCAAGGTTGCATGTTGCAATGACGGGCCGGGTTTGCTCCTCCTGAATCACCATGTCTTTGGTCGATGACGGATGCCCTGGCTGGAGACCAAACTGTTGACTAGCCGTCCCGCCTTAACGCCGTTCATGCGGTTTGAAATGATGGGTTGCTGACGAAAGGCATATTGACCCGGCAGTTTACCCGCGCTTCTCCGTGGTTTTCATTCTATTCTCATTTTCCCTTTTTTTTTTCTATGCACATCTCACCCTTAATGTGAATAATAATAAAGTTATTTTCCCCCCTCGAATGCATTTTCCCCCTAGCTCTGCGGGTCGCTTTTTTACTGGGTAAGTGTTGTTCCGCTAACCTGGAGGTAGGCTGTTCTAGTCCAGCTTCCTTTTCACAGGAGAAAAATGAGGTTATCTGCTTCCGTCAAGATTCACAGTCTTGGGAACCCTTTATGGCACTCTTTTCTCTTCCTTCTGGAAACTTCCCTAAGCATGACCCACCTAATAGTAATATCCGTTCCGTCTTTACCTCTAGCAAACTTGTCTAGCAGCCTCACTTGCTACTGAAGTTAGCAAGCCTCTGGGAACAGAGGAGCGAGATTGTAATGAACACTTATTAAAGCACGGTGAGGTTTTCCTGCTCAGACTCTGGAATTGCTGCAATTTATTTCTTAAACATTGTTTTTTTTTCCCTTCAGATTATTGTTTATTGAGGGATATGCGTGGTGGGGGGTATTCATTTCCTCACATCCAAAAGAAACCTTACTGCAGGTTAGAGCAGCAGCAGCAGCTCACTCACTGTGTACAGAAAGCCACATCTCCCATTTTTCGTGGCTCTAGGTTTTCATCCCAGCTCCCGAACCTTTGCTTTCTGACGTGCTCCTACTGAATGACTTCAGACCAAGCACATCTCTTTTTTCCCTTCTTTTTTTAAAGTCAAAATGCTAAACCTTAAAGCTAAACTTTAACACCTTGGGAGGGAATTTTGCTGCCTCACAGAGTGCCGAGATGGGAGATCTTGCTTGAACATATTGAAAATGAAGGCTTTTGTCAGGAAAAATGTGTGAGAATTAATAGTGTGTTAGATTAGAGACTGTGTACTTTGCTCTACAAAGAATAACTTAATTTCTCTTAATTTCCTTTACCGTTTTTAGGACACATAATGGTTCTCAAGACCATTAAAAATCCTCCCCCGCAATTATCCACTATGGACACTTCCCAAAAGCTGTATTCTCAGGGGTTTTGAGATTGGAGGCAAAATACCTTTGTCGTTTTCCTTGTAGGTGTTTAATATTGAATTTTAAAGGGAGTGTGTGATAGTTTGTAAACTCATAGAGCAGCAGATGTTAAGCACAGCTTTTCACGGAAATAGAAGGTGTTGTACACTTTCTGGAACCCTGGATACTTAAAATCCGCTCACTAGGAGTCAGAATTGACTCCACAGTCATGAGAGAATGTCTGCTTCTCTAATTACCTGTCTTTGTGTTTGATTTCCCTTATTGGGTTTTCTTGCTGTCCATTGTACTTCTAGGCCCTATGTGTAATTCACGTTTTGGGCCAGTAGGTATATTATTATCTGCCGAGTTTTACACTATGAAAGAGAAATCACAGCAGTTTGGTGTTTTGTTTTGTTTTGTTTTGTTTGTGGGGTTTGTGTTGTCTTTGTAGGGCCTGCAGAGTACTGCGGGTGCAGCACAGTGGCAGGCCCTGGGCTGTTGTGGAAATGTTGACGATAGAATTGAAAGTGTTATTTTGGTTCTACACACAACTAACTTTACTTGGGTTTGTATATGGGGAAGTGGAAGGAGGCCTGGTGGCATAATGGTTATGTGTTGGGCTGCTCTGCTAACCACAAGGTCAGCGGTTGGAAAGCGCCAGCTGCTCCATCACAGAAAAAATGAGGCTTTCTCCTCACATAAAGATTTACCATCTCAGAAACCCCTAGGGGCAGTTCTACCCTATCCACTGGGTGGCAGTGAAGTGTTATTGCTGTTGTTGTTATTGTTTTAATGTGGGGAGGGGGCAAAAATGATGAAGTTTATATTCCTCAAATTTTACTTTTATCATACTCATAATTCAAGAAGCTGGAAGAATATTTGCATTTTGAAATATATAATATTGATAGGAATATAGACATCGGGGTGCATAGCAGACAAAGACTATACAGGAAGCCCGGGCACAGTAGACAACCAAATGATGGCAGTACAAGTTTGACAAGTAATTTTACTCTGTAATTAAAGTGAGATAGTGGTCACTTGCCAAAAGTAGCAAGTGTCTGGGAGGACCTTGACGCTACCCTCACCTTGACTTTCTCTATCTGTGTGCTTCTGAGCTGTTATGTTTTCATAAAACAGCGCGGAGTCGTTGAACAGACGACTCTTTGAACCCACGCGACAGCTATAAATGTGCGCCGTGTCCAGAAAACAGAAATCAGAAGTTTTGGTTCATTGCGGCACATTTCTGTCTTTCCACAAGTGCGATATTGTTCTCCCTTAAAACAACAACAACAAAATAAACAACCATTTGTTTCAGATAAAGCGAAGTGAACTTTTTTTTAACCCTCTCAGTAAACGGACTGTGTCTGTGGGCAGTAGTTTAATTTTAAGCCATCAGCACATAGTATGGCCAGCAAGAAAAGAAAAGGGCATGAATATGAACCTTTAAATCTTCAGGAAAGATAGCGTTGCGAATGAAGGCAAATCGGATATGAAGTACATTTTCAGTTCTTAAGGACATGCATGTGACCTAAAGGGTATTAGAAAATAGCTTTCCCACCTCAATCCAGTCAGGAGGCACTGTAAATCTAATACTGAGTCATACTTGGTAATAAATGGATCCACAATGTTTTTCCAAAGATTGATGGAAGAAATAATATAATTTAGGAAGAACGACCTTATCCTCTTTAGTTGAAGGTACTCCTAAGGTGTTTGGGCACAAACACACATGTGAATGCCATCATTAAAAATTAGTGGCTGAGGGCTGAGCCCCAGTGGCATAGTGGTTGAGTGCGGGACTGCGGCCCACGGGATGGAGGTTCAATTCCAGCAGTGGGGCTGGGCCTCCTACTCCCACCACCAGAGAGCAGTGATGCCCCCCTCCAAAAAAAAAATAAGTGGCTGAGGTAGAGCAACTCATACAGTCGAGTATTGATTTCTCCCTGGAAAATGAATCTCCCCCACAAAAATCCCTGTTTTCCTTCACAACACTCCTCCAACCAGTTCTAACAAGGAAAGGAAAATAAAGATTTGCAATAAACTATTATAAATATTTGATTACGGAGCCAGAGAGCAAATGTTCAAATCCAGGCAGTTACCTTGCAGACAAAAGTTACATTATGCTAAAAATGCAAAGAGGAGCAAGCAAGAAAAGAGGCTTGGTTTAAATATTATTTTATGTGTAGATACACCGTACTTGCACATGTGCAGACTCATACACACATATGTGTAGATAGTGAAATTTAAGGAGGTGGAGTATCCTAATCCCAGTTCTATTAATTATAACCATGAGAAAGTGTGAAGGGGAAGAGAGAATGCTCAAGCCTGATTAGAGATTTAGGAATCAATTAGGCACACTTATTAAAATATCATGTCCTTTCTCAAGTCAAGTCCCACTTCTATAAGCATTAGGGTGGCTAATGAGGAGCCAAAGTGATTTCTTTCTGACTTAAGTCAGGGATTTGGTCGGTGCCTGCACAGTAAGTGAACTCGGAGAACCCAGAAAACAAGGGCCTCCACTTGAGGGAGGGAAATGCGGGAGGCTGGCTACCCAGCACAAGAGACTTCCTGCAGGCTATTCTACCACCTCAGACCAGGGGAACATCCCAGGGACTGCTATTTTCTATATCTTGTTTCCCTCTTTGAATCATTCAAATTGCCTTGAGACATGTCCCATCAGATTCTTTGAATCCTGAGCTTTGGGGTGTGGCTTCTAACTAGAGATTTGAGAAACATTTTCTTACACGTATTCAGGGTTTCCTGACTCCCTTTTTGGCAGATAACAGGGCCTCCTGTTAGCCTCTTCCCAAGACCTGGTACGTAGTAGATTTGCAGTAAAAGAAGAGTGTTTCCAAATTACTCTTACATTTTATGTCTTCTTTTCCTGCGATTTGGGAAACATCAACTCTGTTTCTCCTCACACACATTTATGTCCTCAGGAACAACAGTAATCACACTGAACACGAGAATGAGTGACTTTGGTGAGGCCACTTTAACAACTCCCACCGGGTCCAAGAAACAGCAGGGCTGAGACCTGGGGGAATGACCTGAAAACCAGTGGCTGTTTGTCTATCACCTGTAGGTGCATTTCGTATACCTCCCCTACATTCCAGGGAGATCTATCCCACCACCAAGTTAGGTCAAAATGGACAAGAGTAGGAAATAAACGGGAGAGCTGAGCTCTGGTGGCGCAGTGGTTGTGTGCGGGACTGCTGCCCACAAGGTTGGCGGTTCAAATCCAGCAGCAGCTCTCCAGGAGAAAGGCTGGGCTTCCTACTCCTACCAGGGCAGTGATGCAGAAACAATAAAATAAACGGGAGTCAGACGCCTCGTGAATAACTTAAAAGGTGATCCATCCATTTGTGAAAAACCAAAAGGGACACTAGTACTGGTCTCCTTTTCAGTCAGGGGTTGAATTTGCATAGGATTTACTGGGATAGAGACATGAATAGTTCTTCCATTGACTGTTTACAGAAAGTGAAGTCCGCAGAGAGGAGACAAGTGCTGCCATTTCAGAGTCACTACAGTTGTGTTTGGTACCCAGAGGTATCTTTAGATACAGCTTTTGCAGTCTCTTTTTTGTTGTTCTTGTTGTTTTGGGGGGGCATCACTGTCCTCTGGTGGTTGTGGGAGCTACCCAGCGCTGCTCCTGAGAGCCGCCACTGGATTTGAACCGCCAAGCCCGCAGGCCGCAGTCCCTCACTCAATCACTTACGCCACCGGGGCTCAGCCCTGCAGTCTCTTTTTATGTGGCAGTTTGAAGAAGGCCAAACACGAGGTATGCTGGGGTTGGGGACTGGGTATCTTCTGAGTAGAAATTCAACCCACCAAACAAACAAACAAACAATGGAAGAGTAAGAGAACCAAAGAACTTGCACGCCACCTTTACTTTTGTAGTCTTCAACCTTTACAAAGAAAACCAAGATAAAGGTAAACAAAAGCACCCCAAACAATGTTAACGTGGCATACATTCTACAGTATAGTGCCTCAGTTGTTTGCTGTACAAAGTGAGCAGGTTAAACTGTCATAATCTTAAGGTGCTTGCTTTATTAAGACTGGATTCATACATTAAATTGTGTCTTTTTTGAGTTCCACTTAAAACTAGATGATGAGACCTACTCACCAAGGCAGCAACAGGGCAGGGGATCACTTGTCTCGTCCATGCTCAGGTGAAGAGTTTGCATCCGGCCTCCAAAAGGTAGGTGCTATCTCATTAGAGGTCACGTCAGTGAGGCTCCCTAAGGAGGTGATATTTTTTCAAAGAAATGATTTTGAGACAATGTCAACTCCTGAGGGTTAGCAGAATTCTTAATTGGAGAACATGAGGAGAGACTCTCTGAGCTCACCCAAAGGTGTGAAGTGAACAATCATGCATTTTGTATGGTCACATTTTCTGTCTGACTGTAGTGGTGTTGTAGGGGGCAGGGGGATGCCAAACCCATGTACCGGAATCTGTTTCTGAAAAGCCTTTAGCAGCCTCTAACCAAAGCAGACAGAGGTTGTGTCAACAAGCACTTTGCAGTCTTCGCTGACTGGGGTCCCTTTGGATTGCTCCCTAAGCATGGCCTTTGGATTGGGGCAGACTTTTTTTTTTGACTGGCCTCCTAACTGCTTAGCAATCCTCTTTCTCAGTGAGAGGATCCTGGTTTCGCTGGGGCATCATTTGGATGTAGTACATCCAGTATGCTAATGTAGCAATAATATGACGGCAAAGTGCTTTCAAACTGTGACCGTTGCTCTGCAGAAGCTCCTCTGCCATTGAGAAGTTGACAGGCTGGAAAAACATGTAGAGTTTGGCAATTCCCAGTGCTTGAAAAAAATACGAATATATTTGTGACTTGTGGAGAGTGGTTTGTTTTGTTTTAGATTGGGGGAGGGAGGGAGGTATGCGATGTGATGCATATTGAGCGATCTCTTACATGCACATCCTTAGAAGTTTACTAGTTATGTTGTGGGAGTGGGAACGCAAATGAATGAGTCAGAGCGTGCCAATTCTAGAAGCTTTGTCTTGGGATATTGTAGTCATCAGTTCTGTCTCTTACTAATCAAGTGCGTGAAAACTGTGACTCTAGACAATGGACCTGAACAAAAAGGCACCGCGTCTCTATTCTAAGCACTGTTGCTAACGGGGCCCATCATTCCTGTGTTTGTGAAAATGAAGTCATTCAAGTGAGACTTGTATGAAAGAAACTCTTTTTCATAAAAGCTACATTTTTCACTTTGCAGCTTAGATTCAAGAATAACCCTCCTGATGGCCTTCTGCGCATCTTTAAAGAACCCCCAGTCATTTTTAGCTATTGAATAGAACAGTGCAGAGAGAGGCACTCTGAATGGTGACCAGCGAGCAATGACAGGAAATGCTGGTTGCACTGGTCTCCTTCAAACTTCGTGAGGTCACAGCTGGCTGATTGGCTTTTAGCGTCCTGTTTGGGGGCTATGTGGGTCAAAAGTAGCAGTGTTTTTCCATATAGAGATATTTTGCTTTATGGGAGAAGGCCATAATAAATCTATCACTGGACTGCATGTTTCATGTGTTTTATGGACTGTATCATGTGGTTTGAGTTTAATGTGGAAGGCAGTGTTTTTTACAACCAACATCCCCTCCCCACACGCATACACGTGCAGCTTGGGGTCTGGTGCCGCAGGAGCCTTAGAAAGTTTATGGCTGTATTTACACAATAGTGATTGCTGAGGCGGGCATTTCCTGCTGGTTAATGACTGGTTGGAAAGGCCAACAGTCCAAATCCAGGAGAGAGGCCCATTCATTACATGCCAAGAAGGGACCAGCCTGCCTAGGTTGCTTTTATCGGGAAGTAGTGGGGAGAAAGTGAAACCACATTCTGCCCTTTGAAGAGTTCAGAGAAGCGTGGGCAGAGCCAGGGGTGGATGAGATGCCTTGTTTGGTATGAAGAACTGAGGTGCTCATCAGGTCCCAGACCAACTCCCATTTCCCCATGCCATATGTCGTTAAATCAAGACTTGACAGGCAGGGCGTTTCCTTACGGGTGATGGCCCAGGGGAGGGGGGTGGGCCAAAGAAAGATTAGAGCCTTGAACTCGCCAAGTGTTAACTTCCGGAAAATGCTCAACTCAGGTCCATGTAGCTACTTTAAAATCAAATGATTGACTTTTTAAAATCGGCTGACTAACTGGATCTTTAGTTAAGTGGACAATTCGGTAGGAACAGAAAGTGTGATCTCTTTTGAAATTGAGTTTCACAGGACACCGTTAATCTATTTTAATCCTTGAATGCATTGGTTCCCAAACTTACTTTGCCTACCACTTTTTTTTCAGAAAAAAAAAAAAAAAGGTGACTAAGTGCCCCGCTGGCAAATAAAAATGTTTGTACTACAATCCATAATCCAGGAAAAAGGGTCTTTCTCACTTTTGCAGGCCCCCTCAATCATTCCCGCTCATCGCAGGGGGCAGTGTCACCCACTTTGGGAAACACTGCCTAATGTAATGAGTTGGAACCCACTCCCTGGCCCCCAAGAACAACAACCACAGTGTGATGAAACCATGCACAAAGACTTCTTTGCCTTTTGTGGGAATGCCTTTGAGGACTGTAATATTAACCATTGAACCCAAGACATTCCCAGGAAACAGTTTTGTCCTCAGTATAATTCTTGCCTGCCATAAAGCAGCTGAGGTGTGAAGAGTTTGGCATTGATTGAGAGCAAAAACAGAGGAAGACGGAGGTTAGGTTCACATCCAGGAATCCCAGACTTACTGGCCTGTGTGTTACTCCCTTAGCTTTGTAAGCCTTCAATTTGCACAAATGTTAAAAAGTTTAGGAAAGGTAAACAGCTGTTTTGAAGCCTTTCATGAGGTCCTCCTCACAAGGAACTCCTGCAGTCTCCTCCACCTCCCCTTACCCCTTGTTCGGGAAAGCACCTTGAAATTTTAATTGCTTTCATATCTTCCAGATTTGGTGGGGTGGCAGCTGGGATAAGGTGGACCTCTAAAATGCAAGCAACCATTGAAGGCTGATACCTGGATTTCTTCATAGGATTGAGTAAATCTGTCATGCACAGAACAAACCCAATATTACATTTCATATTGGGGTCTGGCAAATGTCATGATATGCTTTTCAAATATTCACAAATCCAGAGATTACTGGTCATTACCCGTCGACAAAAGTTAAATGGTTTTCTGAAGTTGAAAACACCATAAACATGAGCTGTTGTATGCTATTATCGTTAGTCGTCAAGGACATCTTGAGAAGATTTACAAACTAAGAAGTGACTGAACAAATGATGTAGATGTGTTTCTAAACAGGACTTGATTTCTGCACCCCACCCCCCCAACATTGTGAACATTTTAGCCTACACTAAAATTTTGCTAGCTCAGATTACAAACAATATTCTGACATAAGATATTATGAACAGAAAAAACCCAAAGGATTTTCTGAGATATCCTATTGGCCTAAAAATTTAGACCGCCTTATAATTAGTGATGTTACCGCTTACAGAGAACAATCCCCAAACCTCAAAAGCAACTTTTAATAAGATATTAAAACCCCCTTCCAGTTTCTTGACATTATTTGGCTTAGCAAAATCTCTCTCTAGGCGATCCTAAAATATGCTTCAGGTTCCATTCTGGCATCTGACCCAGTAACATTGAAATTAGTGAGGACTTGTGGCACTATGAAGGAAGTTTTGAGTAGTTAACCAGACTAGCAGTTCAAGACCACCAGCTGCAGTCCTGCAGAAAGGTGAGGCTATCTGCCCATCCAGGCCCTAGGGGTGTGCATAGTTGTTAGTTAGGCATTCGGCTGCTCACTGCAAGGTCAGCACTTTGAAGTGAATCCCACTCAGAGGGAGAAAGGAGGAGGTTTTCTACTCTGGTGAAGATTTACAGCTTCAGAAAGCCACAGGGGCTGTGCTCTAGCTACGTGTTAGAACTGGCTCGATGGCACTGAATCTTTGGATCTGCTCCCGTAAAGATGTGTACCTTCAGAATCATTCTGTACTGGTCACTCTTAGTTGGAATTGACTTGATGGCAGTGGAATTTCTCTGCTATATTTAGGAGCCAACATCTAGCAAAGCCCATCTTTTCCTTCATTGCTTCCACATAGTAGACAGGAACTCATTAATGCACAATTAAATCGATGTTGTAGATTGTGACTATCAATTCTTTTGAAATGGAATAGAACACACAGGAAAATATCAGCATGTGTTTTGGGAGTGAAGGCCCGTGGTGTGGGTGAGACTGTTAGGTAAGTGCCCTGGGTTAGTATGTAAAGTGCTTGTAAAAATATTGCCCCAAATGTTTAACAGTTGGTGTTTTATTGTATGTTATTTCAAATGAGACCAGAAATGTGTTTCTTTTAGAGGAGAAGGTTGTCATGGGAGGCTGAAGACTTTGGCGCTGAAATACTAAGGGATGTTGGTTAAATACTTTCGCGCATGTGTGCCTGCTTTTGAAACTGAGAAGTAACATGCGCTATAGGTATAAGATAAAGGTTGAATACCTCAGGTCTTCTGCAACCCTGAAGCCAGGAACTTGCTGTAGATGTTAGGTACATAGCAAAGCAAAATAAACCTGCTAGCCACAGAAACAGACACAAATCCCTTTTTGTTTTGTAAACTGAAACCTTTGAGACAGTTACCTGTGAAATTCTTTTAGTGGCAAAAGAATGGGGGACAATTATCTGGAAGAACACTTGAATAGCTTATTTTGAGATGCAATATTGCTTTTTAAAAATGTACAGGGTCATATCAAGGGATACTGTGTTAAAGCAGAAAACAAGCTGATTCATTAATGCATATGTGTGCACATTTACCATGCACTGGAAGAAAACTTGCAGTGAACAAAAAGCATGCATTCAATTGAATATAAAAACTGGATGGGGCACATAACTTGAAAGTCTGTTGAATACATTCGTGATATTAATGGGAATGATGAGACAATTGAAGAAGACCATAGCCACATAACCTTTACCATATTTTTACTGAATTAAAAATTTATAGTAATAAACACACACCTGACCATTTTTCATACTGTTGGAAATTAAGCCAAGTAGTAGTCAAACCACCTGACTCACCTGATAAAATACACAATTTAAGTACTGAAGGCACAAGATGGGAAATATCCATAGGAGGTTGGATAGTTTGCACACATTCTTTTTTTTCCCTCTCCCCCCCCCCACATTCTTTTAAATTAAATAAAATGGTGGGATGTTGTATCTTCAGTAAAAGCACAGGGTCCTTGTCCCCAGCCCACCCTACCATCCCTCTCAGTGAGTTGATGTCCTTATCTAGTAAGGACATCTTTACTTTATTCCTAAAGATCTCTGCCGATGAACATTCCTTTAAGCCTTAAAGTGCTGCTGCTTTCTCAACTCTGACGAATTTAAGTGCAACGAGACTTTTAGGCATAGATTATTTAATTGCTCCATTTAGGTTCCTGCTCTGAAAATAAAAATAGAACTTCAGCTCTAATGGGTTGGTAACTAAACTCTGAGATTGTAAATGTACTCTTATCTCCTTTCATACCTTCACATCCTGTCAGAATAGAAAAATAACCTTCATATCTAATGGTGGTGTAATTAACCATCACTTATGAAATAAGGCGTAAAGCAAATTAAAGCATCATAATAAAGAAATGCATTATCATCAACAATATTACAGATATAACTCCACAGTGATAAAAATGGAAAAATATTGATGGAAGTAAGTGTGCACACACTTCAAGATCCTATGAGTCACAGGTGTTCACTATCCAAGTGTTTGACATGGTTTGGAGCACTCATATGTGTGCTTTAAGAGCAGAGGATGCCTTTGCATATGGCATCTACTTACCTGTACACTGTAGAGAGTAGGTGAATAAGGTGTGGGTTTATTGAATGAGTTACTCAGCAGTTTCAGCTACAGCGAGCACGTGGTTGGTTCTGTTTTAGGAGATTAGAATTAGTCATCGCTTTGGGGAAGTCACCTATTTCTTTCACTTTAGCTTTTGGTTTTCAGTTATGGAAAGTTAAAACTGAAAAGCCAAAGCTATGTGAGAAGGGGCCTAAGAGTCCACAGTCTCCTCCCCCCACCCCCCCGCTGAGCTAACATTCTTTTCACACACAGTACTGGAGCTTTTCTCAGTCGGCTTGGTAAATACTATGAGATCTTGTTTATCACACTGTCCAAATTACCGTATATACTCGTGTATAAGTCGAGGTTTTCAGCACATGTTTTGCGTAGCTTTTGTGGTAAAATTAGGTGCCTTGGCTGATAGGTTGGCATATATGTGAGTATATATGGTACATAATGTGGTTAACCTCTTAATGTTGGAATTGTTTTCTTCTCATTGTTTTGTTGATACCCTGTTCAGAGTCATACAAGCATGTTGAAGTCAAGAGAAAATAATTGAGATAATATGTATTTTGATGCAATTATAAACTCACTGTCATTGAATGAATGCTGGCTCATAACCAGCCTCTAGTACAGGGTAGAACTGGCCCCATGAGTTTTCCTGGATTGTGACCATTGATGGGGGAGTCAAAAGCTCCGCTTTCCGGCTTGGCTGGTAATGTATTGCTGCTCCCCTTTCAGAATGCAGCCAGACACATAACTACCACATCACCATTCTCAATGCAATTATATGGAGCGTCTTTGTCCCAAGTGGACACTGGTGGTAGAATGGGTGAGGTGAAGCGCATTTGTTCAAGTTCACACAGACAAGTTTCACAGGTTGGGGGAGGCTACAACTGGGATAGGTGCTTCCCAAGAAACCTGAGGACCATCTTTTTGCCATGAAGTCACAATGGTTTAAGACATATACAGACCTTAAGTTCTTGAACAACTGAGTTTCTTTTGTTTGCTATGAGTAGAAATGTCCTTTAGTAGCAAGAAGACTGGGGGGCAAAATTTCTCCTGGACAGCAAAGAAGGGGACAAAAGCCATGCCGTCTTTTGCTTTGATAATTTCATATATCACCTTTCTTATTTCCTGGAACCTTGTTAGCTAAAAGAAAATTTAAGGTAGTAATATTGCTTTGGGGAAAACTCCATGGTCACAAGAATTATAGCTATAAGCACTTTCAGGAGGCCTGAAGTGATTGGCCATAAAGAAAATAGAAGTTTGAGCATCTCCATCCTGGAAGGGGAACTTCAGCAAATAGTGACCCTTATACTGGCAAATGATTAAACCAACAAGCAAACAACTCTCTTAAAAAGGCAGCTTTGTTTCTTTTTTTTTAAACTGTACACACATTGGGGTGCTTTGGATCCCTATCCAGAAATCTTTGGAGTCATCCCTCTAGACTTCTGGAACTTCATGCTTTTAACTTTCTATAGTGGGGAAACAGCAGCAAGTCAGAAAAGACAATCGACAATTATTGCTTTTGTGTGGTTAAGGATCCCTTTTGGGTTTTCTTTGTAGTAAACAAACAAATAAATAAACAACCTCAAAAAACCCATTGTTAGCCAGTGACTTGGGTGCATATGGTACAGAGTCGAACTGCTCCAGTGGCTTTTCTTGGCTGTCATTTTACTGCAGCAGACCCTAGGCCTTTTCTTTCTTGCTGTTCGGTGGATTCCACGCAGCAACCTTTAGCTGAGGAGTTGCACACAAACCACTTGCACCCCCCAGGGACCTTCTTTGTTACTGTGTAGTCGAATTTAACGGCCTAAGAAATTTGGGATCAGAAATTTCCTGTAACACTTCCTTATGCTGGCAGGCCCAGACAGGGGGCAGATCAGCTCTTGGGTGGCAAGAGAGGCAGTGTTTACAACCACTTTCACCTCCAGGAATGTATTAAACTTTTAAATCAATCTTAATATCTGTAGGCAGGGTTTATATACAGGGAATAAAATTTGAACCCCTATTTTCACATCCAATAAAAGCATCTTATAATAGGTGTTTATTCAGAGTCCACTGACATTTATTGAACAATGACTGTGTGCCAGATGCGCCGCTAGGTGCTTCCGTTTTGTGAGTTAAAAAATACACTGGGTCTAGCTAGGCAGATAATCTACGTGGCATCGAAGAGCTGCCAGGCTAAATAGCTCACCCTCAAATCTTTGCTCAGTTTTTATAAAGACTCTCCCTTACCACCACCACCACCTCCCCCGGTAAAAACCAACCAACCAACCACAAATACAGTGATACGCTTGCTATCTATTTTCATTCTTTTGATCATCTAGGGACCATCTTTGAACCCAGGGCTTACCTCTTTAATTAGTAAACCTATTTATTTTCTTTTAAGTCAAGCCAATGTTAACCTCTCACCTATCCTGAGGGAACAACTGACTGGTTCAGCTAGCGGATGGTGCTGCCGTAGCATAGAAAATACCAGAAGAGGTTTGAGAGGCAGATGAGCAATCGGGAGTTTGAAATGATGTTGAGTGAAAATACTGATGATGTAGCCATGCAGAGAAATCTAGCACAGAGTTAGTTTATACTCATTCAAAATGGTGAGACTTTGGGAAAATAATCCCCACCCATTTGACCAAGACAACCCAAAGAGGAATATTTATGTGTGTGTGTGTGTGTGTGTGTGTTTACAGAAGCAAAGGGACCAGAACTAGAAGGGGGTGGGTCATCAAAAATTACCACAGGGATGATATAAATGGATGCCACTTGTTTCTGGCATTTTATGAGACCATTTGTTACCATTTCGAGGGGCCAGAAGCCCGTTTCCTGTGCCTGGAGGAGTCAATATGAAGTTGGGGAAAGTGATGGTGACAACTGTGAGAAATATGCTATTGCAAAATGAAGAATGTGGTCACCTCACAGAGAAAATAAGATCCAGGGAAGGAAATAACGTATTTTCCTCTCAAGGTAGTATCAGAGACTTGGAAATGCTTAGAGGTGGATGAGAAAGAGGCATTTGGGAATCTGATGTAATTCCTTGGTTTAGTCACCTAGTGTAGGACATAAGGACTGTTTGTAAATAGGAAAATATTTATAATATATATTTAAGGTATTGAATGCCTGCTTTAGGCCCTGCTTTCCCAGCATGATTACATATTCACTGGTGAGTCAGAATTTGGGGTCCTGTTTATTCATTTTGCCCTTCAGGTACAGGATGAAACTGGTATTAAAAGACTTGGAATAGGCTAGAACAACAAAAAAAGATGCCCGTGAAATTCAGCCAAAATAACAGATAAGATTGTTTCCTAATGGCATCAGAGAAAGATAAAACTACTGATTTGCTGTAAAAGTTACTACTACTACTGGGAGCTCTTCCCTGCCCAGATTCAATGAAAATAAAATTTAAAAAAGTGGGAAAGCCGTAGCAAGTCATGACAATTAGAAAATCACTACCAAGGATATGAGTCAAAACGAACTGATGGCACCTACCCCCCCCCCACACACACACACACTGCTGAGGAGCTCCAAAGCTAAGTCCACCAGTGTTGCTCAAAGACCCCAGAGGCCTTTGCTAAACAAACACGTCAAAAATGTCCAGCTATTATTCCTTGCTCTGCCCTCCTTTTACGTCTGCTCTTCTGAAGGTGATGTTTCTATGTTTCTGACCCTTCTTTGAAGAATCTTGTACTCTTTACACCCCCTCAAAGTGATAGTTTTAAACAGTATCCTCGAGAAACTTCTGCTGGTTTTCTTTGAAATGGTCTTTGAGTTTGGGGAACAAAAATAAGTATGAAGAAGCAAGATCAGGGGGTCTATAGAGTGTTTGAGAAGATACATTGTCCTGATGGAAAACAATTCCTCAGCGATCCTTTCCTTGCCAATGCAGTTTTTTTATTAACTTCAAACTTTTTAATGTGTCACTGTGATTGTCCTGTCCTTTGAGAAGATCTAACAAGGTTACCCCCGTGGGACCCCCCAAAGGGTCACCACAACCATCTTACCTGATCTCTCTGGCTTATATGAACTAGCCCCTTAGAAGCCATTGTTTTGATTGGACGTATTTTTAAATAATTAGAACCCTAGTAGCAGTACTTTTTGTATTAAGACTGAAATTCAGTATCTTTCCTTACAAAATTTGAAATCTTAACATGGACTGCGATCTGTATTGTGTATGATGACTCCAATTTTTCTTTGATTTCATATTTTGCAAAGTACTTATGAAAGTACCTAAGGTCCACATTCAATTGCCACCCTTTCTTTCTCCAAGAATGTATTAATGATTATCGGTACAAAATATCTTTACTGTAAATCTTGAATCTCATATCTAGACTGATGTCTCATGCAAGAGAAAGTGTTGCTGCTTTGAGAGTTGGCAAATTTCTTTTTACTCAAGAAAGTAAATTTTATTGTGTGTTGGAACACTTAAATCTTGACATTATTGTAGAGGTACTAATTATCTCAACTGCCTTTTCCCAAGGTATTTATTTTGCCATGTGTTCGGGGTTGGGGGAGGAGGTGTTTCTTGGGTGGAATGTCTAGAAATCAATCATTGAAAGCAATACCACAATCTGAGGATCAAATTGCACTGAAACTATATTGCCCAGTGTGCTTATAAGTGTTTAATTTTTTAAGTGCTGTATTTCAGTTTTCCTGTGTATATGTGATTGGCTCATGAGATTTAAAAGATTTCATCAACAAGAATCAACATGGTGTAATGACCTCTAAATGCCAAGGAGACACATTGCACAAATTCAACAGTGATTTATATTAAAAGATCCCCCCACTACCTCAGGGAAAGTATCTGTTAAATACATTGCTAGGTTTATTGTGGACATATTGCTTTTAATTAGGTTATTATTTCTAGTTTAAACCTTTTTCCTTTTACCATATTAAGTTGGAGAAAATAGATTTCTATAGCATCCTAACTACCAAGGCAAACACATCGATTGATTTTACATTTCAGTTGTTGGAGATACTCTTGTACCCTTTTACTTTCTTTTCTTCAAGTAAAAATACTAAATTGATCCAGGCTGTGAATAATAGCATGTATGAGCTTACTAAGGTTGTGATAAAAGATTTGCAACTGTTTGCTCGATAATGGGAAGGATTGTAAACTAAGGCAAGTTCAAATGGTTGGTTTAAATTAAGGCTATTGTTTTGAGGAAATCGGACAGCTTGGTAATTAAATTGAAAACTCAACGCATCTCATCTATTTAATTTAGCCTGATGTCTCTTCAAAGACCTTGTTTCATGTTACCAATTAATTACACCTCATAGAATCTTAATCCCTGGCCTGCTCTCTAATGCAGTATTAGTCCTTATTGGATTCAGTAAAAAAACATTACTTTGGGTTTATTCACTATCAACAATGCATTTTTAGAGTCCTATTTACACAGTAAATTTGTATTTTTTTCCTAAATGAATCTTTTACACCTGGAAATGTAGAGAATTAAAATGGGTAATAAAGAGGGAAATATTATTTTCCCAAAAGACTTTACTGTGTTATCTCTTATTTGTGGGAGAGTTGGTGATTAACATTATAATAAATAATATGATAAAAAGTATAATATAAGAAACGACATCTTGTTGGTTGAGCTGAAAGGGGAAAGATTCTAGCAAGAAGGCAAAAGGAGTAACGGGGGAGGGGGGCTATTTCCAAACACACCTTTTAAAAATGGCTTTTCAGTAAAACCTTTCGCCCCCTCCTCTGCTCAGCTGCATTAAGTTGAGAGCAGCGTGTACTTCAGAATGCCACATACCTTGTCTTTGTCAAAGCCAGGAAAGCTTTGTTGCATAGGACTTGCCATGTCTGATTCATTTCTGATACAAATTCTATTCGATTTCTCTTGGGTATGTTCATTTTCAGAACTCCCACTTATCTCAGAAGGTAAGACTACCTTGGGATCTTTAACCTCAGTTCCTGGCACATCAGTGTTCCAGTACATTCATTCATGTTGACATCCAAAGGTCTGTATCTTTTGTTTCCTAGCAGGCTTTCGAGTCTTCCAATATCCAAGGCAATCATGGTAACCTTATATGTAAAGTGTACACCAAATAAAAAGAGGGTAAGAGGAGAGGACCAGTTGATCTAGTCAACAGGTACACAAATTCCTACAGAAAAAAAAGGAAACCTCTAAAACGCATGGGAAAAATTCAAATAGACTGTTTGTGACATTGCACTTGGCCTGTACAGAATTCCAACCCTGGCACCCTTCCAAAGCATTCTTTGCCCAGGAAATCACTGCATCTCCTAACCTTGGGAGATTGCTTCAGCAACAAAATATGTTAGATATTTTGTCTTCTTTTTGTTTGAAAAAGCATAAAGACCTCATATTTATTATGAGTTCAAAATAGGGCATCCTATATCCTAAGTGCCCTCCCAACACATGCTGCACACATGTCTTGCTTATATTATAGCAGAGACTGCAGCTGTGTTATAGCTAGAGTAGTTAGGAATCTTTTTGAAATTGTTATATTCCAGTGTAATATTAGACCAGAAGTAAACCAGTTAATTGAGCCTGTTTATATATGATATTGTTCCCTTGCTTTGTCAAGTTGATTCCACCTCAGAGGCACTCCACAGGACCCCTGAGGTATAGGTGCCTCCATAGGGTTTCCTAGGCTGCATGCTGTGCAGAAGCAGATTGCCAGATCTTTCCTCTTATGGGGCCACTGGGTGGGTTGGAACTACTGACCTTTGGGTTAGCAGCATAATGCTTAACCTTTGTGCCACCAGTTCCTAATTTAGCCAAACCTTCATGAAACTACAAACCGATTATACTTAATATATCTTCCAAGGAGTCCCAGTGGTACTGTTGGGTATATATTGGGCTGCTAACCCCAAGATTGACCGTCCAAACCCATCAGTGTTTCTGTGGAAGGAAAACAAGGCTCTCTGCTTCAGCAAAGATTTAGATCCTTGAAAATTCTATATAGGATCATTGCGAGTTGGAGTCATTGGCAGTAGGGTTTTTGTTTGCTTGGAATATAGTTCTGATTAATAGGTAGTACGTAAAACAAGTAAAATATTTTGTTAACTTAATATGTTTTATATTTACAAATGCTCATTAATATCATTAAACAAATGTACATATTTATCACTATTAATGAAGTGCTAGAAATGTGAAATAGTGAATGATATATGAAAAGAAAGAAAGAAAATACCAATAGGCAGCTTTTGCTTTCATATCAGACCTACATGGAAGAATCCAACAGTGAGGAAACAAAGGAATATTGAGATACTATTAAGAAGTGACGGGCAGGTGTGATAGAGTTCTCTATTCTTTTCTAAAAGTGGCAGTTACTATTTATTCAGCACTTTCTATGTGCTGGGTGCTGGGGTAAGTACTTTCTACCCGTCATCTGATGAATGCACGCAGCATCCCTCTGTGATGGGTGTTAATACCTCCTTTTTACAGATGGGGATCCTGAGCTGGAGAGAGATTGAGTAATTTGCCAAAAGACACTCCTGCCAGCATGAACACTTGGATTTCGCTCTCTAACTCCAAAACCTATGCCTACAATCCTTATTGTCTCTGTGACTGCTTTATGGACATATTACACAGGGGTTGATTGGGAACTTGAGTTGGCTCCTTGTCTGGGACTGAGCCCAGGCTAAAGATCATGCCGCCCGAACAAAGTAAACACTAGGAACGACCAGAAACTGCTAGCTCTACAATTCACTCCCAGGTTTTAGAACCGTAATCTATTCGAAGCGGACAGATGAATTTACCATCCAATTAACCACATACGTGTGCAATATAAGTTTGTTGCACACAATATTGTCAGCAACAGCAACCCTCGATGGTTTGGGTTTGAAAAAGTGATATTAAGGCAGAATTCTCAATTATTAATACTGATGATTACTGATATTTTAAAATAATCGATTGTTTAGGTGATTTTCTTGTAAACTACGTTGTGTGCATGAACATTTCTATTCAACACGATAAGTCCCAGACTGGCTTTTCTCTGCTGACACCTTAGGAAGTCCAATACTTCACACCCTTTCCCTTGAAGCTCTTTGCCTCTGTGTTTGTGTGTGTGTGTGTGTGTGTGTGTGTGTTTTAGTGTTCAGTCAGCATAACTTTACAGACCACTTTCTGTGAGTTGTTCAAGTTCCTCCAAGCTGAACTTAATGTACCAATGGTCAAGTCTTTGAATGAGTTTTAGATGTAAGACGTTCCCCACCCCCACCCCCCACCCCCGCTCTGGTGTAAATTCAGTGTCACAAATCCCATAATTTTAATTACCCCAAAGTCTCCCTTTTTCTTAATCACACTGATTTAAAAATTGTTGTCACTAATGTGGATTTTCCAAAAAGTGGAAACAACCCAAATAGTCACCATCAACCGATGAATAAATGAAATGTAGTGTATTCATATAACTGAATAGTATTCAGCCATAAAGAGAAATGAGGTTCTGATATATGATGCAATATGACTGAACCTTGAAAATATGATACTGAGGGAAACAAGTAGGCATGAAAAGCTATATAAAGTGTAATTCAATTTAGATGAAATGCCTAAACTAGTCAAATCCATAGGCATGGTCGATAGATTAGTGTTTACCTCGGTATGAGGGAACTAGGGAATGTGATGAATGATTACCAAAGGATACAGGATTTCTTTTTGTGAGATGAAAGTGTTCTAAAATGGAGTGTGATGATGGATGCAGCGTTCTGTACATAACCACAATGAATTGTACATTTTAAAGAAAAAATGACAAGGGAAATATATTCCAATCAAGTTGTTATTTTTAAAATCCATGGATTTCACATGATACAAATTATGTGGGTATGTATATTTAAAAATATACATAGATATTTAAAAATGGACAGAGGTATGCATGTTAAGTGCTGAATGAGCAATTATATATAATCAATTTGACCCCCTGCCTTTCTCCCCTACATCGAACCTATCCAGTAACTTCATTCTCAACCAACAAAATGCTTGGGCATTTTGACATAACATCTATAAATAAAATGCAATTATTTCATTTGGAAATAAAACGCAAATAGACCTTGTAGTATTTCTTGGCACCTGCAGAAGTCATATGTTAATAGAACTTCAAATAAAACTTGACAATGTAAGAGAAAGTGCTTGGATTCTTTACCTACCGAAATCCATACACACTTGAAGTCGCCTTTATGCACTTCCATGCCAAGAAACCCAAGGGATTGATAACATTGACTCTGAGCCCTGAGAGCTGCTATTTGATCCAGGCTCTGCCCCTCATTGACTGCATGACTTTGGACTCCTTCCTTATCTGCACAATGACAGTAATAACATGTCTACCTCACTGGACTACTGTGAATGTGTCTGCCACATAGGAAACACAGCCTGCATATTTTCAGTTTTACATTTTTGATTCAACCTCAATGTCATCTTATTATTCTGCTCTATGTCAGTGATACACTGTCACTTTTCAATGACATTCCAATCACTGGAGATTGCTGTAGAGGTTTCTTGTATGTGGAGAATCTATAGCTCTTGCCTTTTTACACCAAAAGCCAAGTAAGTTATCTAGGCTCTCTACGTGGAGAGGAGAGGCTCATTGTGAGATTCCACTCTGCTTCTATTGGTTAGCCTGATAAACATCTCTGTAATTTACAGTTATTCAGGTCAAGGGATCAGTACTTTAAGAATGCTTGGTGTACATGTAAACACTGCCATGAAATGAAATATTTACATATTGACCTCATCAGTGCCATTCTGTTTGACAGCCAGTTGATTTGCCTCATTCTATAATCTGTAGCATCACTGTGTCACGTCTGCTGTATAAGAGGCACAATTTATTCATTATTTTCAGTCTTTCACAGGTGGTTGTGTGTATGTTTGTGTATGTGTGTTTTCTTGGCCATTCCAAATTTGCTGAGTTGAGTTCAGCTCAGACATTCACATTGATTACTGGGTTTGCCTGACTGTTAGCCTTTCATTTGCTGCAATCCATTCATATTTGTTAAGTCCTCAACTTTGATGATACTTTAGTCCATTTCAGGATTAAGCACAGGCAAATGAGTTAAAAAGAACACCATGGTCACAGGGTAACTCTGACATTGAATGCAGAAGCCTGGTTGGACCAGAAGCTGGACTGAGTATAGCCTGGTCCAGGGTTCAGGGGAGGTCCATTTGGTTCTTTCAAACCTATGTGGACCCAGTTGTTAAAATGCCCCATCACTGTATTTAGGTTTTAATTTCACTTTTGTCAGTAAATGTCAGCATATTAAGGTGCCTGCCAACAAAACTTCCTCAAGACCAATAAGGTCATTGATTAATGTTAGTTTTCACATACAAAGTCATTATTAATAGTTACTTTTAAAGCAGTTAAGTTGGGTTTAGAAATTTGCTAACGACTAGTCCTTTTAAAATTTAAAATAGTTTAATTCTCTCTCTCTCAAAACCACGTGCTCAGTGTCAAACACTCGAGAGCCTTTTCTAAGAGACGTGAAGGAAGAAAGCAGCAAGAGCAAGTTCCCTTGCATTTACATGTGATTGGCATACCATTTACTCAGATTTTAAATGTAGGAGAGTTCTGCTTCCCTCTAGGAAGTCAAGCCATACATTCTATTATATGGATTCTTGCAACAAGTCCAACTACCTTTCACATTGTGTGCATAAACGTGAAGATCAGCGGTTTTCAACCTGTGGTTCGCTACTCCTTTGGGGTTTTTTTCTGTAAAAGCACAATACTTTAGAAAAAAATCCATTGCTGTTGGATCTACTTCGACTTCTGGCAACGTCATTGAGAAGAACTGCTCCACAGCGTTTTCTAGACTGTCATCTTTCAGTAGCAGATAGCCAAGCCTTTCTTCCAAAGCACCACTGGGCAGATTTGAACCACCAGCCTCTGTTCGCAGCCAAACCCAAACCATCTATACCACCTAGGGACCCCTTGTTAAGTAGCTGCAGCCCAAAGGACCTTTATCAGTGCTTATTCCCCGGACATCTTTATAGGATACCCCACAAAACAAAATTGGCAAGGCCTGGGGGAGCAAAGTTATTCAATGCGTAGCATATTATCTCTGGCTCACCCTTCAAGTTTTAGGACCATTACAGACATTTCATGAGCTGTTTTCCCTTGATTGCATCTTAAATGGCAGATGGAGTGGAGAGGGCGATGAGAAGGAGCTGGGATACATCTTCCCGAGCTCCACCTCTAGCGGGCACTGAAAGTGTCAGAGTGGTGAGTCGTGAACGTGACCTTTTGACTTTTTGAAGTGCTCTCCCTGAGCATTTCATGTCTTTTATACCTTAAAGACAAAAATCAAACATGTTTAAAGATTCCACACCTTATACAGAACAGTGGGTTACTATGTTTTACTTAATTGGTGCATATGTGCAAACCACAACAAATTTGAAATTATAGTTAATCGATATCTGCCAATGAGGAAAAAGACAGAAACCAATGATAAAAATCAATGTGAAAATTCCAAACACATAGGCAGTAGAAGCCATTTAGCCAAGGGTCCAACATACCCTTCAAGGCATTACTAATGGCTCCTTCTGACAATTAACCCGAGTTATCAGGAAATAGAACATAAATTTGCGTGCATGTCTGAGGTAGCCACAATGTGTTTTAAAACCATTTCAGGGAGATTGCTAATTAGATTGATTAAAAGAGGGAAATGTTAGTGTTTTGAAATTAATTTTCATTGATAACCAGCCTGGGCTCTCATAAACACTGTTTTACTTAAGTGGGCCTACAGACTTGTCTAGTATCTGGTGGGGTAGAAATATTACCTGATTCCCAAATAATTTCAGTCCTAAGAATTGTGATGAGACAGTGATCAGTACCAGTGTTGTACAGAGGTAACTGCTTTCAGCAAAGACACTTCTAAACTCATATAGTCTACTGGTGGGAAATAAGATAGAATCTTAATATTTTGAGCTCCCTGTTTAAAAGAGAAAAGATTGGAGATCTATTAATATTGAATATTGTTAGTGACTAAGTGAGTCGATTGAAGGAGAAAGTCTAAAATGAAATGGAAAACTCTAAATGTCGCCATTGAAAATGGATATGTAAGGCTTTGGTTTTTCTCATAAATATGCATTCGCATTTATAGGGAGAATATTTTATCTCAAATAGTATATACCACAATGAAAATGTGAACAAAAAATAAAAATGAAGAGCATATCTCTTTTTGAGATTGGGTTTGCTGGTGGGAGTTTTTTTCATATATCAGTAATAATTTCTTAATATTTTTCAAGTATTTTCTGAATCACTACAATTCCCTGTGTTAGAGAAAGAATAAAAATACTATACAAATGGAAATGTTGCTTATGGAATATCATACACAAAGTTTGGGGAAATCATAACTTTAAAAGTTAAGTTCAGCATTGTGGTATGTACAGTGTAATAAACACAAATATTCAACATTTTTTAAAAACAATATCATTAACATGATAAAATGAAGTCTCGTACATATTAGAGGTATGTGTTCAAAAATGAGCCATAACTAGACTTTTCGATGATTTTCCAGACATTTTTGGCACTCTACACCAGAATTCAGTTTTTATAAAAACATATACTTTTGAGGGCTGAGCCCCGGTGGCGTAGTGGTTGTGCGCGGGGCTGCGGCCCACTGGGACGGAGGTTCAATTCCAGCAGTGGGGGCTGGGCCTCCTACTCCCACCGCCAGAGAGCAGTGATGCCAAAAAAACAAAAAAAAAAACCCATACTTTTGAAAACTCACTATGTGCTTAATACTAACAACTGAATTTTGGTTATTTTCTCTTTCTGCGTTACTCCTGCCCTTGTCTTCAACCAATCATTTCATGGCAGAAAAATGTGAGTCAGTCTGTTACCATAAATGGTTTACCCTTGAAGACCTTAGAGGGCAATTCTATTCTGAGTTATAGTGTCACTGAGTCATACTGGACTTTCTGACAATATGCTTGGTTTGGTCAACATGCTGTTCACTAAGACAAAAAGATAAAACTGGACTAAAAAAATTAACCAGTATTTTATATAATCTAGTTTATATTTTATAATTTATTTTGTATCATTTAATAATTTCAGATAATATGGCTTACCTTACATGAATCTGACAAAGAAATATTTTTCTTATCCATTTCTATGTTTGTAATCTCATGTCACATAATTCATCACTTAAAAATTTCAGCTAACCATTTTTAGATGCAGTTATGGCTTACACTTGGTTGAATTTGCTGTATAATACAGATCATGTTTGCATATTTGATTGAGAATTTCATTTCCTTTCAGCCTTATTCATAGATAGACTTGCTTTGCAGCTGTGCAACAATCAGTATATATTTGAAATAATACCAAAATGAATCCGAGTCATTATTAAGACATATCTCTCAGCTTCATTTGAAATGGCATGCTATACAAATTTCTTCTTAAATTGCATTTGCAAAACTAGTCTTATGCAGGCTATGCCCGCAATTCTGCTAGTTATCACCAGGTGGTGCCAGGTTGTAAGTTGTAACCATCAGGACTTCCTCATGTGTGGTTAACAATGAGTATAATACACAGCGGATATCGGGCTTTTTCCCCACAAACATTCATTGTTTATTAAAATGGTCAATATACAATCGATTAATCACATATTGGCACACACCTTTTTGATAAGATTTAAAATAATGAGAGTGAATAAACTTAAGGGTATTCTTTCTCCCCTCAGCTTTGACACTTTCTTTGATTTCTTCTGTAAGGATTTCTCTCTTGCTATGAAAATACTTTGTGTACTGAGCTGGGTTGAATCTTTAGACCTTAAACGAACAATAATCCCTCTAGTCTTCTTTAAACCAAATGATAGTTTTACTGAACTAGTAAATAATGTCTGCCTTGAGAATTTTGCTCTTTTAAAGAACGAGTTGTATAGCATCAAATCGATAATAGCAATTTGAAAGGTTAGATAGGAAGCTTGGTGAGATTGTGACAATGAGGGAGGGACAATTCAGAAAAGGGGGGATGAAAATGGTTGTAGAACTCAAAGAATATGATCGATGTCACTGAGTTGTACATGGAATTGGCATATATCCTGCATATATTTTCAACAACAAAAAGGTCTTTTTTCTAAAAGAAGCTTTAAACCTTTTCTGTTTGAAAATTTTCTCCTCTACTGACTTAGTTAATAATCTTGCTGCTAGTTCTCATTATACTAAATTAAAAGGCGGATTTCTTTAGGGGCAAGTGAAAGGTTAGTCCCTGGCATTTTCTATACTAATATTATGCCATGTATTAGTCAAATGTCTCATTAGGTTTATCACTTATTGATCATCAAAAGTCATATTGTTCCCACTCCTCAGCAAGCATACCTGCCCTCGACTCTCACCCTACACACAATTTTCCAGTAATAGAATACACACACACACACACACACACACACAGTTATGTGGCTGGATCCCCCTTTGGTCTCTGAAAAAACGTGGGCTAATCTACCTTCCATGAGTTAGTGCCCATCCTCTCACACATTCGGCCTCCTCCTTTCTTCTGGACTTTGCTTCTTACGTGGATGTAAAAGCTAATTTGCATCAGAAAGCAAAGGTTATCTATTCACTTTTCTAACAGATTCCCAGCAGTTATACAGTCTGCTTTGTAAAGGAAGCGATTACTCTATTTCTTCTAAACTTTTGAAAGCGTTGATATCACGCTCCCATTAAAATGAATGCAACGGTTTCTAAGTGGTGCCAAAGTGGCGTCAGCTCTTAGGATTGTACTAGGAGAAGCAAGAGTTAAATTGTAAGGAAAAAGAGATGAGATAAGAGCGTTTGGTTTTAAAACTTTTTCCAGGGTATAAAAGAAAATATCCAGCTCCTCAAGTCATTTGTTCTTTATAGTCACGTGGTTTTGCCTGAAAAACAAGGGAGTTCTGCAGGTCACCACTGCCCACTTAGTATGTGATCCAGCAACGTGGTGGTGGTGGTGGTGTATTTTAGCTTCAAATAGTTTGAGTACTTCCCTAACAGTTCAAACTACCAATAAAATGACAGTCTGCTGCATAATGGAAATGTATCCCTTCAATTTTTGTCCATTTTAATTACCTGAGTGGGCTGGTCTCAATTCAGTGCTTCACACTTGGAGCATATGGATAGATGCGAAGCTTTCCTTTCATTAAAGGAAAATAATGAGTCCTTTCACTTAGATACATAGAATAGTACTCATTTTGCAAGGAATCTTATGAGGTTTTCTAAAAGTACACATCTTCCGATTCTGCATTTCTAGGAGTCTGTGGTTATAACCCATCCTCAAAATCCATTGAGTCAATCTTAACTCAGGTGATCAAAACTTCCCCGTGAGGTGGTTTCCAAGACTGTGAGGTACTACAGAAGTAGACTGCTACATCATTTTCCCATGAGGCAGCTAGTGGGTTCACACTTGCCACCTTTTGGTTAGCAAGTATAGTGCATTGCTACATGGCTTGGGAATTAGCAAAGCTATCTATCGTCTCTCATCCTAACAAAAAAAAGAAAGAAAGAAAGAAAAGAAAAGCTACGGATTCATGGCATATAAGACGTGTGTGATGATTTTGCAAACTTCCCAGGCAATGTGGTAGGCATACGGTTAAAGGGGAGTGCATTTCGCTGTGTCTCACTAAATGTACCTTTTTACAAATTTCTATAAGTCTAAAGTCAGAGAATAGTCTCCCAGAGCTATGCAAATGGGTAAGGTATTCAGTTAACAACAAAAAAGTTGGTAGTTTGAGTCTACCTAGAGACATCTCTGGAGACAGACCTGGTGAGCTGCTTCTGACAAGTGAACCCTCAAGAACCCAACAGAACCACGTTCTGCTCTGACACACGTGGGGTCCTGAATAGATGGAGATCGTTCTGGTGAAACGGAAAACAAGTAAACTGCATGCTATGATTTCTTCCTCAGCATCTTAATGCGTCTTTAGAGTAAATACATAGTGAAACCTTTTTATTATTCATTGTAAAGTAACGGCATGGGAATTGTCAGAGCCCCATTTCCATATTGAAGAAAATGAGGTCAGGTGATTGATTTCAGGAGCACGTAATTAGCACTTACTTAATGCCGGACATTGTTCTGAGGGCTTTCTAAATATTAAGTCATTTCGAGCTGCAGAATCACCCCATGAACAAAGTAATATTATTGGCATGGATTGCCAGATGAAAAACATGAAGTACTGATCATCCAGGGTCTTTCGACTATTCAGTGAGAGCTGGCATTACAAAACAGGCCCCCTGGCTCCAGAGGCTCATTAACAACTGCACTTTACTGAATAGCTTTCATAGGTGTTAAACAACAAACAGGGTAATTGAATATTTTTCCTTTCTTTCATTATCATAAGTTAGCACTATATATTGCAACGTCCAGTTACAACAAATTTCCCAGTTTTAAATGGGACTTATTTTTTAAGTGAATTTCTCATTTTAAAGATCTGGAATGATTCTTTCACTCATTCTTCACTATATTGTGCTACCTGAAAGCATTATACCGACAGACCTTGTTTTCTTGAGCTTCAATTTACGGCACGTTGCAGAGATTGCATTTTGTTTGTTTGTTTTTCACAAATGACACCCCTGTGCTTAGCAAGGCTATCATCACCATTTTGTTCCAACAGCATGTGCTCACTTCCTGTCTCTGTGCCAAGTTTTGATAATTCTCACATTGCAAACTTCACAATGCTATTGTACACTGAGTAGACTTCAGTAAAGAACAATATAACTTTCATATTCACTGGGAAACCAAAACAGTCGTATGACTCACTTTCTGGCACATTCACTTTATTTGCCCTGCTCTGGAACCAAACCCACAACATCTCTGAGGTTAGCCTCTATGTTTATTTCGACTGTAGGACACATGTGACCATTGAGTCACCTGCTCTAGCGAATCCTTAAGTGAGCTTTCCTCCGTGTTGTAGAAGCGGTGACAGCAGCTCTCCTCTGTCCCTCGAGGCAGCTCCTTACTCTTTCCATTGAGGCCCTTGATGTCCTTTCTCACAATGAACTCACTTCAGCTAACCTTAGTTAGGCCGAAAGTACCAGGTGAATCCTGCAATTGGCCCACTCATTTATTCATTTTCTTTAAAATTCTACCACCTCACCTACCATGTCTAGTGCCAGTCTGATGAGACGAACTGGGATTTTAGATTTTTTGAGTGCCTACCTAATGCCAGGTGCTTTCATATTTGTTGTCTGATTTAACACAACTGAGATGCTGAGAGAAAATAACGTGACCAAGATTCAGATCCCAGGACTCATGCCATAGGCTACACAATGCTTAATTAGCATTTGGTAACTCTTCAGGGAATCTTAGTTCTCTTCTCTGTTAAAAGAAAAAAAATTGGACTACTCATGTGTCAGAGGCCATATTACACCCTGCCCCACAGGGGTTCACAGAAATAGATCCACAGCTCTGTTTAGATGGGCTCACCGTGGTCTGTATGGTCAAAGTGTCCTGAGAACATGGCAATTCCCTTCTTGGGTAGAGTTGAGAAGCTAGTGTGAGATCAAGAAGTAGGATGTCTCCACAGAAGACAGAAGGGAAGATATGCCATCATTCTCGTGAACCGCTAACCACAAGTTCAGCAGTTCAAACTCACCAGTCAATGAGTCCATGGGAGAAAAATGAAGTGGTCTGCTCTCGTAAAGCTTTGCAGCCCTGGAAAATCTCAGGGCAGTTCCACTCTGCCCTACAGAGTCACCAGGAGTTGGAATTGACTCAATGGCAGTGAGTGAGTTTTTATAAAACTTTAAAATATACTGTACAAATAGGTTATTAAATGTGTGGTATCTATGAGTAGGGTTAGGGAAAAAAGAAAAGAAAAAAAATGTGTGGTATCAAAATGAAAGTTTATTAAATTGTGAGAACAGAAACCCTGTCTCTCTGTATCACAACTGTGCTTCCCAATGCCTAGTACAGAATATTTAATGCATGTGTGAGGGCTGAATGAAAGGAAAATCCATTTGTGTCAGTATGTGAATTCTTCACGTTACTGCCAGTTTTTTTAAATGAGCCACAGCATTGTAGTGCATGCTACCACCTTTATTCTTGAGAGAATATTGAATTCAGCTACGATTTCTAGACAACCTAGGTACTATACTAGAAGAGATCATAGTAAATGTACCTATACCTCCAGCAATGTTCACTACGGATTTATATTGTTTGTCACCGTCATTATTTGGTCTAGGATTGTCTTACTAGAAAGGTGGGGATGGGAGCCATGGTATAGTATGTGTTGGTATGGTTGTGAGGGAAGAAGAGGAGGTATCAAGAGGAGAATACTTCAGCAGTAGAGGTTTTTGAAAACAATATGCAAACAGAAGCTGTGGCATATCCATCTTTATATGTTGACGTCTACTTATGCGGGCCCAAGTTAATCCTTGATAAATGTTTGTTCAATGAATAAATTTATGAAAGAGAAATGATGGGCAACTGCTACCAATATAGGGTGCTCTGGTACATAGTGATCAGTCACTTGGCTGCTAACTAAAATATTCGTGATTCAAACTTACTAACTGCTCCATGGGAGAAAACCGTGGCTCTATCTATCTTATAGCATTACAGTCTTGGAAATCAGTTCTACCCTGTTCTGTAGGGTCTTGAAGAGTTAGAAATAGGCTTGCTGGACATAGGGTTCTTTTGGGCTTTGGTATATTATCAGTACAGGAGTCCTGGGCTTACACCGATGGAGAAACACTGTACTACTGGCCTAAGGGTTAGTGGTCCCAAACCTTGGAAGACAGGTCTGGCAATATGCTTCCCAAAAAGAAATAGGCAAGAGAAGTCTATAGAATATAAAGTTCTGCTTGGCATAGAGGGGTAGCCATGAGTGCACGCACATCAACTTGACCGCTAACAATAGCCATCATTATACATTCAATAATTGGATATGAACCATAGGCCCTGAGAGGCTTTTCATTCCCTCACCTGAATGTAATGTGCTACGTTTGATTTTTCAGGATTCTTTCTATCTCTAAAACTCCTCAAGACCATATCCTTTGCTGTAAGAGTTTTAATTTGACTTTGGACCAACCTGATTAACCTACTGGTGTTTGTGAGTGATTGTTAATGGCAAAGCGAATGTGTTGCTTGAGGCTTGCATGTTTTTAATGGAACAAGTGTTTAATGGTACATCTGATTGATAATACCTTCCATATTTGTACCCTGGGGATTTTCGGCTTAGCTTATATCACTGTGAATTGAAGAAATAAGTATTACTTTGAGAACCTTATAATCTTTGTGGGATTATACTTTTATTTAAAATACAATCACAGCATTTTGGTTTCCTTAATCTATAAATTGAATTTTATGGCTGTCAAATTTAATCATTTAAATCCCTTATACCCGTTATACTTGTTGATATAGGTAATATAATGTTAGTTTTAATTTCATCACCTCTGTAATGTCTAATCACATGATTTTAAATTAATAAACCCATTATAACTAAAGTATAAGATTTCATCATTCCATTCACCTCCATATAAAAGCAAATGCCACCTTTAAATTACTATTTAAGATGCTGCACCACTCTTATTTTTTTTTGGGGGGGGTGGACATGTAAGTGTAGTTTTTAGTTGGTTATCAACATATATTTATTTTCTATACAGTGTTGGTACTTACCTTGGTAAACAGATGCTTTTACTAGTTTGATTTCAACATTTCCCTTGAGTTTTATTTTATTAATATTTCTTTTCAGACACAGCAAACTTGTCTCAAAATCTTCAGGTAGGGAAATCTTTTTAGTTGGCCTGCTGTAAATGATATGCATACTCTACAGTTGGATAAAATAAGCTCACAAAATAGTCACGGAGAGTGGGGGAGGGAAGGGGTTGTGGTTTTTAAAGTACTGAGTACCATGTTGTAGTATTATAGCTTCCCAGGTTTTGTATAATTTATAAATCTTGTTTCAAAGTTCTCAGTTTGATTTAGGTAGCCTTTTTCTTTTTAGAAAATTTTTATTATTAGTGGAGGGATTTCCTGTACCCAAAGGCTTTTATGCTTCCCTTCTACCAGCTGGAGGCCAGATTTCTGGGCCACATGTTCTCTTGAATTGGATGATTTGAAATCCAACATGTCAAGCATTCCCTAACCTAATTGCCAGATATGCATGAGAAGAGATATCTAAAAAAATTATAAGTCATTCAGGATCCTCTGGCTTCCATGAAATTGCAGTTGTGTATTTCAGATTGCAACTTTAGAAAATGAAGAAGAAAACAGATTCTGTAAATCTTTTAGTATGAGAATACTAGATACTGGAAAATTCAACAACATTGTCTAATAATAAATCTAGAATTGAGATTTTGGAGGGATAATTTAATTTTTAAATGACTTTACACTGCTTCTTTTTTTATTGGGGGCTCGTACATTGTTTTCCACAATACATAAATACGTATACTGTGCCAAGCACGTTCGCATGTCTGCTGCTGTTATCATTCTCTAAATATCCACTTTTCCACTTGAGCCCTTTATATCAGCTTCCCATCCTTTCCCCTCTGTCCCTGCTCTCCCTTCCCTGCCAACCCTCAATACTTTATAAATTATTATTGTTCTGTCATATCTTACACTGCCCGACCTCTCCCCCAGCCCACTCCTTTGATGTCTGACCTCCAGATAGGAGGTTATGTGTGTATCCTTGCAGGGTATTGTTGGTGATTTCATGAAATATAAATATGCCTGGCCAATAAAAAGAAAATATACCTGACATTGGTTAATATATCCATAAATGGCTATCATTATGAATACCGTGGCATGCCAATTATTTAATAACCAAGACACTGACTTTAGAAACACATCATAAATCATCATCAGCAAATTAAAATTATCCTCATCATTATATTTTAGTGATTATTTTATGAATCATAAACTTTCTCTTGGAACTATTACTTAGTAATTCCCAGTTGATTACAAAGTAATAGGGAGAATATTTTATGTGACTCCTATTTACCCTGACCTGAAATAGACTCTTGTAAGTAGAAATAGGATAAGAGAGGCTAAAAACAAAAATGTGTTTAACAGAGATAAAGTATATTTTGGCTAACAACATATGACCATCAGGATTACAAAGAGGTAATAGAGTCAGAGCATGATAGAGTCCAAATTTTAGATAACGTATAAAGAGAAGGAACCCTGATGACATAGGGGATTGCAAGTTGGGCCGTTAGTCTCAAGGTCAACTATGTGAACCCATGAGTTTCTCTGAGAGAGAAAATGAGGCTTTCTACTCTGATAAAGAGTTCCAGCCTTAGAAACCCGAAGGGTCACTTTTACTCTGTCCAATAGGGTCGCTCTGTGTTGGAATCAATTTGATGGAAAGTGTTTTATTGTAGAGAAACCACCAGTATAAAATCATGGGTTCAAAGGAGGTGGCATTCTCTTAACTGAAAAGGTTACATTGAAGTGAAGTGAAGACATAGACTCACAGGAATAAATACCCCCTTATAGCATCAGCTTAAGCTTGAATTCCTTAATTCAAAACTACTAAAGGCGCCTTTCTCATTTTCAGTAGTATAGGAAATGACTCTGTAGGCAAGAATTAAGCTTCAATATAAATATGAATTGTCAGTGAAAGAAAGTAAATGAGCCAGGCCAATTGAGTGAAAATTGAGGATCTGTCAACCTACTCTCATGACAGAGTGCCAAAATATTAGCTATGATGACATGTGATCTTGGTTTCATCAATCTTGAGTTTCATATAATGAAAAGCAGAACAACATAAAACAAAAATTCAAGAATGTGACCCCCCCATGACATAACACATCTTAGATAAGCCCCAATATAAACAAATTAAAAGTTCATATAGATATGGAAAAAATGTTGAAAACGAGAGCAGGCTTAGCATGCGTGCATCAGAACGGGGAGTCAACTGACAGAGTTGTAACTGTTCAAGGCAGTTTTATCCGTTTGATCTTCTATAATCATCTCCAATGCTCTCTGCTTAGTAACCACTTTCCTCCCACCCCTTTATTATGGATACAAGGAGATCACTGGAGACTTATTTCCCATGTAGTTCACACAAAAGTATCTTGGACTTCTGCTGTTATCCATAGCCATCTGTAAACTGGAGTCTCACAATGTAGACTGATTACTATTCCCTCCTTCGATATACGATTATAAGATTTACAATCTTTCAGTGACTGATGTTGGTGTGCTTCTTCCATGTGGACTTCCAAAGTGAGTTGGCATCTCACTTACATGGCTGCTTGTTTGGAGACAAGTTTTTAAGACCCCTGATACTGTTTTATCTGATAGTGGGGCACCATCTAATTTCTTCACCATGCTTTACTTTAGCACCCATATCTTCTCTGTTCCCTTCCTGAGGGCGAATATCCAGCAGGGCCATGATGTAAGAACCACCATATATATTCGCGTATAAGCCGAGTTTTCCAGCACATTTTTAATACAGTTTTTGTAGTAAAATTAGATGCCTCAGCTGATATTCAGGTCGGCTAATATTTGAGTAGATATGGTAATTGTTCTTAAGTTGGAGGTAGGATTTAGTGGAGCCCCAAACCCATCCTGGATTTTTTTAATTGTTGTTTTATCTGCCTTTGGCTCCCTTTCAAAACCACCTTGTTAATTTATATTCTTGAGTCTTATCAATCATCCTTTTCTGGCATAATGATCTTCCATTAATATTATCTTTGATTAGTCCCTGGCATTAATTTTTTAAGCCCCAATGAGAGAGGGAAATTAGGACTATATAGGTTAACTTCACATCATAGTATGTAAATTACTCATGTGTATAGAATCAATCCTTTGTGGCTGGACACTATTTACACAAACAGTGGGGTTAATTGTCATCATCTTTTTTTAAACCTGAAGTCTGGGTTGAAATTACATACCTTGCAAAAGTAGGTATATAAATTATTTCCCTATTTATTGAGGCAAATTAGAACTGCACCATATCTTGTAGAATTTTTCTTGATGTATATGAGTTTCAAATCTCACAGTTGAGGTATTGCTTTTTCTTCCTGGGGTATAATGAAGCCACTCTTATTTCCAAATTGCCTCAACTCTGAGGGTTTTCATCGAGCCTTGTTGAGCTGGATGATAGAAAAGAGCATTTTATGATAGTGTTTTATCATAATTGTATGGTAGTCACATGCCTATTTCATTTTTACTCTTAAATGTCCTCTAGCAGAAAGACCTGGAATTTCCAGTCCAGCACAAGTCTCACTGAAATAACAGGAGGGAAAATGGAAGTCTAAATCTAGAAGCCTGTAAGGAAGAATAATCTCAGACTGATTGGAAGACTGGAAAATGAAATTAAGACTGTCCTTTTTTGTACTCCCATTTCTTCACTACTGTGTACTAACACAGTCAACTTTCCAATTAACTCCAGGGAATTGGCTTATTGCTATTCGTGTCAGTCATGTGTATGATTAGAATGTAAAATAATGTCTCTGAGAGCAATAATGTCAGACAAAAGAGTAGAGCTCTTGTCTTTACTTTCCCAGAAACTCCCCTCAGTCTACCAGCAGGTTTGGCATTGAGTTATTAAACTACGTGGTCCTTGAATCATGGTACCTTTGGAATGCTACCAATATGTTCAACTCCAAAGCTTTTTTTCTCGGGCTGGTCACTCATTTTCTCAGTACTTCTACTAATTGAGATGGAGAATCTGAAATGATTGACTGCAATCAGTGTTCTTACCGAAGGCATACATATTTGAATCACTGAGATGATACTTTAGTTTACCTGTGACAAAGTCATCCTTTTATAACTCACACATTAGACCCCGGAGGGTTACCAGAGCTATTTATAAGTTTTTAAAGCATAAATAATTAGTCATTCTTTTACATGATTATTTTCCAATTGGCGTGTGTGGGTGTGTTTTGGGGGGTTGTATCTAGGGGAGTGGAAGGCAGGTAGTGAATGACCCACCACCTCTGAACAATCAGTGAGCAAATTGCTACCCCCAACCCCCAAATTCATTTCAGTAAACACTTTGGGAAGAGTGTGAAGACTTTCAAACTTCTGGAGCCCAGATGGGTAAACATTGAACTAACTGCAAGGCTGACTGATCCTCAGTGGAACGATGAGAGACTATGGGCTCCCTTATGTATTTCTAGCTATAGAAATCCTGTATTGGGTGGCTATGAGTCAGAATCAATTCGATAGTTGTATTGGTTGTTTATTTTTTCCTACTCTATCTGGAGGGTATTAGAGCTGAAAGGAACTCTCATGGAAGAGTGCATGGCTGCTGACTTTGTAACTCCAGTGGCTCCAGGGGAGAAAGATGTGATAGTTTGCCTCTGTACAGATGACAGCTTTGAAAACTTTATGAGGCAGTTCTCCTCAGTCTGCCTTATAGGATCACTTAGTGGCAGGCCGCAACAACGTTGGAGCCAAGATCATTGCTATTGCTGTCTAAATTGATCTCCCGACATGAATTTATTCTGTGGCAAAATCCAACCAGAAAACATGTTAGTTAAAGTTTCAACTACAGTTTTAAAGGGAATTTCAGTCATAGAGTTTAAAATATGAGATAGGTCATAGGAATCACAGTGCTATCTTTTGAGCATAGCTTCAGCAATGTCAGTGACTAGTTTTGTTTATCAAAGGAGTTTATCATTTTTAAGGTGTGTATTTTTAAATAATATATGCATTATGAGAACTTTTTGACAAATACCATTTGTTTGTGTTTGTTTGGCATGTTACCAAACACCCTAATTCCTCATATTTTTCCCCTATGACCATCTGTACCAACTGAAGTGCGCTGTTTTGTTTTATGAAATGGGATAACTTGACTGACATGATTTTTGACAAAAAGATGTATTAAATTCATTATCCCAAAAGAATTTTTGGAAATGCAGCAGTTTTTCAAATCTTAATGAAAAAGTTCTGCACATAAGCAAAATATCCTTGTTTTTATAGCCATTTATTTTTCAGACAGAAAACTGAAGTTTCCATAAGATGTCTATGAAATCATGGTTTCCATCTGCCCCACTGAGCACCCCTTATACGCTTTAAAGAATGTGTGTTGGTGGACCACTAACCCAAACACACGAGGGATATGCAACTTGAAGCAAATTTGAAGACTTGAAAGTTTTTAAATTTTGTCATTCTGCCAATTTAAGCTGCGTGTGGCAGGTGTGTCATGCGTCCGTAAAGCCAAAATAAATGGCCGCAAGAAATTTAGAGGTAATACAGATGTAAAGAAAGCTTAAGCTGGAAAGAAAGAAAACATTGTTTTCATTGTTTGTTCAGGAGGTTGATAAAATGCATGTTAAGGAATGCTTCTGCAGACACTGGTTTAGGTGCCAAATAGGATCATTGTGATCTTCTGGACCAGGCATTGGCAATGCTTTTTATGTTCTGTGCTGGCTTGTGGGGAGAAGAAAGGGGGAGGGGGATACGGGAAAGTAGGGGGAAAGTAACTGCTGGCAATGACCTTATAACAGCTGTGGAGCAAGTTATAATTTCCATTATGTCAGTCGAAAATCATCTTGGGTCTTACCTTCAAAATAATTTACACAAAGCAGTGCTAATCCTTGAAAAAATTTGATCTATTTTCTTCACAAATGATTCACTTACTCTAATGTGCCCAATTTTAAATTAAAAACACTTATGCTCTCCTTATGTAGGATTTCAATAGCTAGACATTAATTAAGTCAAAATTTTTTTCAAAGTACATATACAGAATTTTTTATGGCTCAGAGGAGTCAGATATTCTTTACACCACCACCATCATCATCATGCCCACTGTTGGATAAAGGCATTCCACTGATTATTAGCCAGAGACAAAGACAGAAATCATTTGGGCACTCCAGATTTTCACTGTAGATTCAGGATAAGATCTCGCTGCTGCCAAATGAGGAAGAATGGTACATCTTTACCTATAATAGTATCATAGACCTGGCCACCTGACTGGCATAGATCCATATTTTTGTCCATTCCAAAGAAAAGAAAATGTAGAGATAATCAAACACTGTCATTAATATCACACAGGTAAACTTTGTTGAAGCTCATTCAAAAGTGCTTATATTCAGTGGTGGGATTCAAATGATTTATCTACTAGTGCATGGCCCTAATGACCATTGTAAGTGTAAAAAAAGGATATGCTGAATATTTATTATTTTATGCAGCTAAGACTTAATAAGAACTATAAAAAATGAATGCAAAATCAGATGATAAGGAATTAAAATATGGATGGAAAAAATAGTAAATAATAACCTGATCCAAAGCAATGAAAGTTATTTAAGTTATTTCCATAAAAGTTCTTGATTGGAATCCTCATTAACAGTATTCCTCACCTTTATTCAAGTTCATCGGCTATATGATTTACTCTTAACCATCTTTGGACTGTAGGAATAAGATCTATAATAAATGCCTGGGCAAATGTACTGTTAAAAAAAAATCCTTTCAAGTCTAAAACATGCAGATGCCACTTTGAGGACGACTGTGTGCCTGACCCAAGCTGTGGTGTTCTCAATTGCCGCCTATGCATGCAAAAGCTGGACAATGAATAAGAATCGATGTACTTGAATTATCGTGTTGGAACTGCCCCAAAACCCCAAACAAATATGTTTTTGAATAAGTACAGCCAGTATGTTCTTGAGCAACGAGAAAGGCAAGTCGTTGTCTCCTATGCTTTCAACATGTCATCAGGAAGGACATCCAGAATGTCCTGGAGAAAGATAACAGAAGATTGGACAAGTGGAGGATCAACAAGCTAGCAAAAGACCCTCAGTGAAATGGACAGGGTGTGTTTAAGGGTATATGTTAAAGACATTGTCCTTGGTGTACCATTTATAGGGAATTAGAGACCTATGTTGGAGTCAGAACACCTAGCCTCTGCTTCCATCCCTGCAAAAACTTTCATAAGCACTTCACTTAGATGATTTAAATATCTTCTCCATTTAAATGACACAGGGAATTCCACAAGAGCAGGGATCTCATTAGATGTGGTCAGTACCTAGAACATAGTCAAAACAAAGCAACAACAAAAACAAAACCCAAACTCATTGCCGTGGAGTTGATGCCCACTCACAGCCACCCTGCAAAACAAGATAGAACTGTGCTTGTGAGTTTCAGGGCCTGTAACTCTTTACAGGAGGAGAACGTCCTTTCTCATCCAGAGACAGGCTGATGGTTTCAAACTGGGGCCTGCAAACCAATGAGTATCTACCATCAGATTCATCCAGCCCAACACAGATATGTAATAAACATGGCAGTGTGACAAGCATGAGCATGCTTTTAAGAAGGAGCCATAAGTACTGTCCAAAATTGACTAGTTTTCCTTGGGTCTGATTTCTAAGGGAGACAAATTATGTCTGCTCCCATTTCTGTGATACAACCAGTAAGTTAGTCTGTTTGAACTTCTTTCTTCATGGGTATTTTTTGGGTAATACACTCTTCATAGTTTAAAATAGATTTTTTGAATTACAAAGATTAATGAAGTATTGTCAAACTACAAAATACAACTGCATTAAAATGATCATTTTTTGCACTCTACATTTTAAAAATCGTTCCTACGTACGTTGAGTTTGTTCTGACTCATGAGGAACATGTATCTCACATTTATCTCCACGCCTGCTACTATACTTAAGTCCGTTATTTGGGGCATTTTTCATTGAGACCCTCATTTTTTTTGACTCTACTAATCTCTGCAATGCCCTTTTTAATTAATTTTTTTGTGTATTTTTTTTAAGGAATTGGTCTTTGATGATGACGTGTCCAAAGTACCATTATATCTTCTAGAGTATTAACAGCAAAAACAAATATATTCTATATTAAAACTTGACTGAAGCCCAAGCGTGTTTCCATCGAGTCAACTTAACTCTGACTCATAGTGACATTATACAACAGAGTAGCACTCTATAGCATTTCTAAGATGTTCATCTTTGTGGAAGCAGACTGCCACAGTACTCTCTGACGAAATAATGTGTTCATACCACAGACCTTTTGGTTAAGCAGCGAGGCACTTAATCACTGTGCCAGCACATTGTATTCGTTGTTAGGTACTGTCAAGTTTTTCTGATTAAGTTATGTGCTATATTTCTCTGCTACGTTCTAAATGTGGGCTTTGGAATCAGAGGATCATATCCGAAGTTAAGGTTTTTGAGCCTATGTGTAAACTGAAATAAACATTGAAGAAACCAGGACCATCTTCAAAATGGTAGTTAATATTTGAGCACATGGTTGCAGCCACAATTTTAATGTATCTCTTTGACTCTCTTCCTTTCTTTTGTTGACCTTTGACTTTACCAAGCAAGATGTCCTTTTCTAAAGATGTCCTTCATGATAAGATGTCCAAAGTACGTGAGATAAAGTCTTGCCAGACTCACTAATAAAAAACATCCTGGCTATCTTCCTTCCAAGACAGATTGGATTGTTCTTCTGGAAGTCCATAGTTTATTCAAGATTCCATACCAACACCATCATTCAGAGGCATCAATTCTTTGTTCTTCCTTACTTACTACGCAGTTTGACATGTGTACTCATGGTGCAGTTTTGATGTGCATGTGAGGTGATTGAAAACACCATAGCCTCTCAGGAGCAGTGGTGAGTAGCTCCCATGACCACCAGAGGGCAGTGATGCCCCCCCCCAAAGAAAACACCATAACTTGGATTAGGCAACCCTTAGTCTTTTATGTGACATCTTTGCTTTTGAATACTTCAGTGGGTTCTTTAGTAGAATATTTGCCCAATGCAATAGGATGTTTGATTTCTTAACTGGTGCTGCCATGGGCAATAACGATAGCAGATTCGAGTAAAATTAAATCCCTTACAGCTTCAATCTTACCTGCTTTTTATTAGGGAACTACAAATTCTAAAAAGTCATATTCTGTTCCTATTACTCAAGCATAAGATAGAGAAGATAAAATGGGGGTGATATACTTAAAAGTAAAGGAAAAATTGAATCACTCGTTTTTTTCTACCTTGTCAAGTCAGAAAAGAGAACTTCACATCCTCTTCCTAGTTCCTTTGAGTTGTTAAACTGATCTTCTTTTGAACCAGCTGCAAAAGGAGTTCTAGTTTGAAAACGTGCTGACTAGAAGTGCTTTGAGTGATTGGCCAGCATCCCATAAGAGGTTACAGGCCAAAAAAGAAGAAAATTCTTTCTTTTCCTATTCCCAATCTTACAAAAAATGTGTGGCCACACATTTTTTATACACACACACACACACACACACATATATTTGGTTATTTTTCTTTAAATTTGTTCAAGCAGTCTATATGTTTTAGTTGTTGGATTGAGTTTTAATATATCACTTAAGATAAATTTGCAGACTCCACAATATAAATTTACCCATTGTCCTTTACTACAATTTCAGAGTATTTTCCTTATATGCTGTTAATGATAGTATGACAATTAATTTACTCTTGTAACTCAACTTAATAATTCTACTTAGACGAATTTATGTCTAAGAAGATCTTAAGAAAAGTAGGCAGCCAAAGGTCGCAGGGAGCAGGTATCAAGCATCAAAGAACAAGAATCACATCACTACGAATAAGGGGGAGAGCAGGGTGGGGACGCGAGGCCCACTCATGGGCAATTGGATACCACCTTATAGGGGAGTCGTGGCTCGGAGAAGACAGGCCAGTCAAGGTGCAGTGAGGTAGGGATGAAGCATACAACTTTCCTCTAGTTCCAGAAGGATTCTTCTCCCTCACCCCCAAATGTCATGGTCCCAACTCTACCGTACAAATCCAGCTGGACTGGACAAGGCACTGGTAGAGATGGGAACTGGAAATATGGGAACACAGGACAGATGAACCCCTCGGGGCCAGTGGTGAGATTGGCATTATCAGATGGGTGGAGAGAAGGTGGCGTAGAGACCCAGAGCCAACAACAAGGATCTACATATACCCTCCTATATGGAGGATAGACATCGAAGGAGTGGATGAGGGGAGATGTCAGGCAGTGTAAGATATGACAAAACAATAATAATTTATAAAGTATTGAAGGTTGTTGGGAGAGCAAGGACAGAGGGGAAAATATGAGAAGCTGATATCAAGGGCTCAAGTGGAAAAGAGGATATTTGGAGAATGATAACGGCAACAGGCACGTGAATGTGCTTGGCACAGTATATGTATTTATGTATTGTGAAAAACTATGTATAAGCCCCCAATAAATTGATTGAAAAACAAACCAATATATAAATATAATTTCTCATTCATAATTTTCATAATTTACTCAAGCAAAAGTTTGATTTTATATATCTTTATTCATATAAATTCAGATAAAAGAAAATATCACCTTTGTAAAAAAATGTAGGCACCCAATTCCATTAGTTTTTTTTTCTTTTCTGATTTTTATGTCTTAGTTTCACTATATTTTCATCCACTAATGAGTTTATGTTATACATACTATCCAGTCTACCTACTCATCTCAATTGTACAATTCAATGATTTTTAATATATCCACAGGGTTTTGTCATCACCAAAATTAATTTTAGAACACCATTACCCCACAAGAAAAAAAAACTTCAATCTACCTGTTCCCCCAGCCCTAAGCAACTACTTATGTACTTCCTCTTTCTATGGATTTGCCTATTCTAGACATGTCCTATAAATGTAGTCATATAATATGTGATCCTTTATACCAGACTTCTTTTTCAGAATATCTTAAACAAACAAAATCCCATTGCCATTGAGTCAGTTTTGCCTGTGTGACAGAGTAGAACAGCCCTGTAGGGTTTTCAAGACTGTCATCTTTATGGAAGTTGACTGCTACCTCTTTCTCCCACACAGTGGCTGGTGGGTTGAAATTGCCACCAGCCTTTCAATTAGTGGCTGAGCACTTTGTGACACCACCAGGGTTGCTCTCATCCATGTGGTAGCATGAATCAGCACTGCATTATTCTTGAGCTGAATAATATTCCATTGTGGGGATATGCCACGTTTTACTTGTCCAATCATCAGTTAATGGACAATGGAGCCATTTCCACTTAATGGCTGTCATGAAACATGACAAGAGGAACATTTGTATATAAGTTTTTGCAAGGACTCGTGTTTTCACTTGTGTGAAGTATAAACCTAAGAGTGGAATATAATAGGGTCAAATGTTTGAGAAGTTGCCAAAGCAGCTACAGTTGTTTTTTTTTGTTGTTGATGATGCCAGTAGTCTATGTAGGCTCTAAATTCTTGATTTCCCTGCCAGTACTTACTATCTTCTTTCTGTCTCCTAATGGCCATCCTAGTGGGTAAGAAATAGTACATCATTGTGATTTTCATTTGCCCTATCAAGCTTGTGTGTATGTAACATATAGTTCATATTTTGTATTATAAAATACATAACATTATATGTATTATATAATATAGATAATATTGTAATCGATATATTTAGTATTCTTTGTATTTGTCTGCAGTTCATCTGATAGTTTTAACCCTCAAAAGTACAACCCCACCTAGCACATTCCAGCACAGAAAGAGCCATCACTGAATTTCTGAAGCAACACCACGCAATGTGCCCATTAGGCCTGAAAGGGAGCTGGACAGTCTGGAAAATATCATGGCAGTAGAAGTAATATTAAATAAGCTGAATATTACTTTCCAGGACATTAATAACCACAAGCATTAGACCAGAGGCCAATCAATATTTAGAGTTTTTCTTAAAGAAAACAAAGTTAAGTATAAATACATCTTAGAAATATTTCCACAAATGGCTAATTCAAAAACTGCTATCCTCTTAAACAGAAAGTAATCTTTACAATTTTCTCAAAATTTAATTTCCCAAGGATTTCTGAACAATCAGGTGACATTGAGCTTCTTCTTGAATGCCAAAAGAATAAGGAAAATTCAGGTTCTGTAAAGTTCTCAAAAATGATCTTCTGTAAATGAAGTGAATTGTTCTCTACAACTTTTGTTCGACTTTCATGCTGAAGTTAGTAGTTACTAGATTTGTCTGATATTCAGAGCCGAGTTTACTTTTATTTTACTTTGGAAAAAGCCCTGTTATGTCATTATGTGTTCATGGCAAGATGACAATCAAATCACGTCTCTACTGATTTGCTTGAAAGTATTTCTGGTTGACCCTGGGTTAAATTGAAAATATTAAAAGTCGGCAGTCTCCAACATGCTACTGACCAGTACTTTCTGTCTCATTCATTTGTGCTTATTGAAACTGACTTCTGCGTTGTTCCAATCTCCCGTTGTAGAAGGGGGAATGTTGTGTTTTTCAGTTTGTTTTCCTTTGAAGCACATTTTACACTTCCTCCATGCTAAGGCATATGCAGGGCTTCTCCAGCTAGTTTTGTCAGGATCGAGGCATAGGGAAGTGGTTCTCAACCGGTGAGTCACGGCCCCTTTGGGGGTTGAACAACGTATTCTCAGGGGTTTCCCAATTCATAACAGTAGCAAAATTCCAGTGATGAAGTAGCAATGAAAACAATTTTCTGGTTGGGGGTCACCACAACATGAGGAACAATATGAAAGGGTCGCAGTGTTAGAAATATTGAGATCCACTGACCTGGAGGGTCATCAATTACATTTCAAGCCCACATGCAGAGTTTTCTCTCAGAGCAACATCAACTCTGTTGTCTGGATATTTTGTTTTCAACGTGTTGCTATCAAATGGATTCCGACTCATGGCGACCCCATGTGTGCAGCTAAACTACTCCATAGGGTTTTCAAAGCTGTTGTTTGAGAAACAGATCACCAGGCCTTTCTTAAAAGGTGCTTAATAAAGCCAGCTTTAAGATAACTCTTTGATAGCCTTTAAAAATCAGATATATTATGAATAAGGGATTATCACAATGGCATTTTTTGTGTACAGAGAACCCCCAAATGTATTTCTGTCCACAACAGACAAAAATAAAACTGTTTCTTCTCCTCCCCCCTTTTATTCTTAATTGGGTATTTGCCCAGTCTTGTACTGCAACAATACATCTGAGTGATTCCTTCCTTCCACTACACACACAGTTCTGTATTGAGAAATGCCCTTTTTAATTGACAATAGCTGACTGTACTATGTGGCACGTCAGTATCTAGATGCTTCCTATTGTAAATAGGACCTGGCTATTTTCTTTCCCCCAATGAGAGCTTGAAGCAGAAGCATTGTGTTATTTTAGCTAATTTTACAACTTTGTTTTTTTGCAGGTTTCTGAAAAGTGCCTTTTCTGAAAACTGCTGCTTGGATTCTGCTCTAGAGCTGCCTTTCTCTGTACCCCCTCCCTTCCGCATCGCCACCAAACAAACAAACAAACAAACAAACAAACAAACTGGGTGTGCTTCTAAGTTCACTGTCAGTAACTTGTCCAGGTATTTATTTATTTTATTGAGTCTCAATTTTCTTAATCATTTCTCCTTTTCTTGATTTTGCATCAATCTTTTTTTAAAAAAAATAGTTGCAACGTCCTGACCAATATTAATACTTAAAGTCAAAAAATAGGGGAAGCCTTTCTCTCCATGATCTGAGAACATTCTATAAATTAAAGGGCAGTAAACAGCATATGCTTTTTGCAAAAATAATTGAAAACAGAACCTAGAGAGCTCAGAATTCTTTTGAAAGCCTGCTAGTTAATTGAAGTAACCTCGGCAGAGGAGCAAACTACAAGACTCAAAATTGTAACCTTTACCATTGTCTTTTGAGAAGTCAGTCTCTAATTTGATTTTAATTATTTTGATAAGATTTGTAAAATTTATGACTATTTGTTTGACTAGATTGGATTGTACTGAAATGGAAACCTAAGTGCTAACAAATAGTCATTTCACCAAAGCCACCTGTTCTCGCTTCGCATTTAGCTTGATTTCATTTTTTTTCCCCTTTCAACAATCAGCAGTGATATTGTCCTGAAGAGGGTGCACTTGATTTAGTTTTGCTTTCAAAATGACGACTGTCAATATTACCCTGGTTCGTGATACCAAGTGGCTGACTTTAGAAGTTTGTAGAGAATTTCAGAGAGGAACTTGCTCTCGAGCTGATGCTGATTGCAAGTTTGCCCATCCACCAAGAGTGTGCCATGTGGAAAATGGTCGTGTGATAGCCTGTTTTGATTCTCTGAAGGTGAGTCCCATCTGAATGTTTACTTTTAAATATGTTGATTTCTATCCTTTTTAAAACATGGTATGCTTTGAAATGAATAGAATTCAAAAAACTGAAGCTGGTAAGTATTGTTTGTTTGCTTGTTTGTTTTTTAAGACAAAATGTAGTCTTTGTGTTTTCCAAGCTAAGCTCACTCCACCAAAGCCAATGTATCAAACAAAGGCACTTGAAGAATAAGAATTCACAAGCATCTGTAGGAGGAGGGCCTTTACCCATACTTTGGGTTGTTGTGTGTTTTTTTTTTGTTTGTTTGGGGCATGCATTTTGGAAACACTGATTGTGATCTCCCACAAATTGTAAAGAAACTCCTTTAGCTTGTCAAAATTATCCTTGGGAGGGACCAGCCAGTTATCAGAAAATGGACCTCTCACTGTTGGGGGCAGCGGGGGCGGGGGCGTTTGACCTTGGAAGTTTTTTTTTTTTTTTAGTCAAAGCAACTTTTCAACTTTTACCTTAAACTGATTGCTAAAAATGATATTCTTCCTGGACAATTATATGAATGGCTAATGTTATGTTTTTGAACACATTTTGCAAGGAAAGTCGGTTTTCCTGGATCATAAAACCTGAATATCACCATATATAAGTCAAGCTTTACAGCACATTTTTAATGCAGTTTTTGTGGTAAAATTAGGTGCCTTGACTGATATTTGGTTCAACTTATAATCGAATATATACGGTATGTACTGGAGTGTAAGCCATGAGGATAGATGAGGTATTATGTGGGATAAAACATAAGTAATTGCAGAAAAAGCAAATACACTGATTTTCATGTTTTATTTATATATTTCCTTAAATTAATGCTAAATATATACAGATTGAAGCATAGAAATAAAATGGTAATGAATTCCTGGTTTAATAAGATTTGCAGCAAGGCATTAATTTTGTGAGTGTCCCCCTCTCCCCGCAAAAAATGGTTCAAAATGAGAACCCTTTCAATTTCGTGATAATTATTTTATCCTCATCATGATCAATTTTATCTCCTTAACACTTTTATGGCTATTAGAGACATAGCCCTTCATTATGATCATTTCTGCAAAAAACATTCTACTAGAAATAGCAACTATCACTTATTTCTAGGTTGCTAGGTTTCTGTGGCAGACCAGTCCAATTCAACAATCCAGGTTATTCTGACCTCTGAAAATGCTTGAATCACTATTTGCAGTAGACATAAACCCAACGAGAATGTTTTCTTCATCTCATTATTCAAGTTCATCCATGTTATTTTGTGTATTATTTAAATCTATTGCTGCTAGACTGGGCACTGTCTTTAAGTGGAAAAGAACACTGGACTGGCTGGGAAAAGAAAAGAAGGTGTCTTTCAGTCAGTTCAGACAGAAGGTCAGGCACTGTACTAATCACTTGCTATGTGTTGTTTCAGGAGCTCCGAGGCACAGGCCCAGCTCCATTACTACATCTGACGTGGCCTCCTTCATCCCACAAACCCTGATTACTTTATCGCTAGTACACAGATAATATCTTCTTTAACTAAACTTCTACTTTGATTGCTCTGGGGCCTTAAATGAGGTGACACAAATGAGAAACCAGGTATCACAATAAAAATTATTTATGTGCAAGATTGTCACCTTGCTATTAAGATGCTTGCTTTTAGATTGCTTCTAAACCAATGCTACAAACACATCCAATCCAATTGCCATGGGTGGGATATAAATTCCTCAAGCCCAGTGGCAGTGTTTTCTTACAGCATGCTCTTTGATACAGCCTTTCTTGTAGGAAAGACTCTGTCTTTCCAGAAATCTTAGAATGTGAAAAGAATTACGTGAGCTTCATAATCATTGATATACTTCAAGTCATTTCTTCCATATAAAGGCAAAAGAGGGCCACAGTGCTAACCTTTTGAGTAAAAACTATGGAGCATGATGTTAATGAACATGCACAATGCACTCGACTTTAAATCTTTAAAAGATAGTTAATGCAGAGATTAAATAGATAATGGTCAATGAATATCAATAAGCCACTTAATTATTTAAATAAGCTGTCTACTCACTGCATCCAGCATTTCAAAATTAATTTTCCCATTATGTTAATATCTTATTGACCAGTCACTCCAGAAAACAATGATTCACATCTTTGCATTCACAAATTTTACTGCAAACCTCTATTTTCAATTACACAAAGTACTTCAGACAATACATTTTTTATTTAGATAGCACATTCACCAGAGTTTCATGTCTGCACAAAGTTGTGATAGGTTTCTCCTTTTATACAGTTCCTTATCCAAGAAATGAATTAAAACTATACCTAAGTTCAGAGTATGTATATTATATTACTGTTATGCTCATAATACACCCCAATTGCTATTGCAATACTTTGTGTTCCTCTGGAGCCTGTACATTTAAAAGACTTTGAAAATTCATCTGAGGTTTTAGTACCTCCTTTTATGAGTGGTTAAATAACTGAAGCAATCACTTGATGAGTTTGGGGCTTCTGCTTTTATTTTGGAAGACTTTAATTAGCTCTAGGTACTCTACCAGATGCTGCTTCTTTGCCTTCATAATAGAATAGATACAATATCCTATATAAAGGATGTCTCATTTCATAATGGAAGAATGTTACAAGATCAAGCAGGGCAGGCTAGATGGTTGATTGGGCATTGTGCTTAGCTCTGTGTCAAATCATTCCATGGATGTTGCATGTGCAGTAACAAAGAATACCATCTTCACTTGCTAATTCACAGATAGTGTGGCTTATATATCAATTTCTGGTTACACAGGAGAGTCTCATGTTCATATGTAGCTGTTTATTATTTGGCTAGTCTGCCTGACTCAATTTATGTTCTAAGAGTCTCTTCAAAGTAGGTATTACTTAATTCAATTTCATGACAATTTCTTGTATTGTAGCTTGCCACTGATCTTGGTTGGTATTTTAAGTGAATATCCTTTGGATTTAACAACACGATTTGGTCAATTATAGCCACAACTTTGAGCGGTTGCTGGTCCTTTGTCCATCCTGCTCCCTGAATACCTTGCATTGTTGAGCATAGGTGGTTACAACTGTGACTGTGGGTCACATATATCTTCCCTACATACAATTCTTTCATGTCTGATATAATTACACATTCATTTGGTCAATGCCCTGCCCAGCTAGGGAGGTAACCTGCCGCAGGTTAACTGCAAATGTTGCGATCGCAATGTAGTCTTAGGATGAGCTAATGTGTTCAGAATAACTTGAAATCTAACCCCATTATTTGAAATAATGATAGGAGATAATTTATTTCCTCACATCATGGTGCAAGTTACAGTTGGTCACCTGGTAGATAGTGCATGTGAAATGGCCAAGGGTGTGTCTGTTGTCAACCGCTGTTTGATGATCACATGACAACAGACTCTTTGCCACAGGAACCTTGTTATGTATGTGAGATTTAAAAATCTGAAGTGGGAGAACTATGAATTCTTTCAAAAAAAATCTTACTTGTTAGGGAAATATATACCTGATCCTACTTGGTCATTAAGCAATTCTCTTCATGTGCCACAGCTGTATGAAGTCATTACAAGTACTGTCTTTTTCTCTAGTTCACATTTTTATGGAATGCTGATAGAAGATGCTTCTGTGCATCTGGCAATAGCAATTATTTCTTCTTGGAACATGATTTTATTCATAGAGCATCATTTACTTCCTGCCCTTTTTGCCCTTACAGAGACACTGCTGCTGAGGTGGCGCTGTTTTCCTCCCGCTTGTCACACAGCCTGTTGCTTGATTGTTGATCTATAAGGTTATATATTACAGAGAAATCCATGCAGTCTGTGGCTTACTATCTCTAAATAATCTTTCTATTTTCGTCTAAGTGTCTTCCACTGTCTAATCAGTACCTTAAATTTATGGATTTTTGCCCTGGCTGTTCTCAAATCCTGATTTGCAATTCTGCTTGGGTTGTCAATGGTTTTTGTGTGCCTTCAATTTTCACTCCAGGGTGAGGTTTTTACTGTTCCATGCAATTAGGCATTTAGTTCATGCCTTTCTTCATGTTCATATTGTTGTCCAAGCATTTATTTTCTAAATGATCTCCCCAATTTGGTCTTAACCGTGTGATCTGAAGAGTTAGATTAATTTTTAATTTTTGCTTCTGATATGTTTAGAGTCTTGTTATTTAGTTAAGTGGGCATGACTACCGTGTTCCACTGAGTTGATTCTGACTCACAGAGCATCTGTAGGACTAAGTAGAACTGCCCCATAGGGTTTCCTAGCTGAAATCTTGGTGGAAGCAGATTACCACACCCTTCTCCTGTAAAGTGGATGGGGCATCAAATCAACAGCCTATTGTGTAAAAACTAAGCAGTTAATAATTGTGCCATCAAAGCTGCATATTATTCAGATAACGACTTTAGTAGCAATATGATAAAATTATTTTATAGTTATAATTTAATCATGGGCATTAAATCTAATCCTTAAACATTTTTATTTTCTTCTTACTTTAAAGCAAATAATTATTTAGTGGGAGATAGTAAACATGAAGAGAACTAAGAAATCAGTCCTCTTATTTATTTTTCTGATTCTCCTAATTGATCCTTCAATATCGTCTCTTTGTTTAGAGATTCATTTTTCCCCAAAACCCTTTTATTGGGTGCTAATCCAGATAACATACCATTCCACAGTTTAATCACACCAAGCAGTGTTGCACAATTGCTCCCACAATTTCCAAACATTCTCTTCCTTCTTGAAATCTATAATATCACCTCCCCTTGACCCCCCCCCCTTGCTCCCTCACTGAACCCTCTCAGAAACCCTGATTCTACTTGGGTCTCAAGCCTGGGTTTCACATACTGAAAAAGAAAAACATATAGCACAACTTCAGGAGGATTACCACCAATAACAAAATACATCAGACCTAAAACCACTAAGAAGGGGAAAAATACACAAAATAGTGAACACCATATCCAGCTCACCACTTATGGGAGGGATCAACTGACCAGGTTTTAACTATTCAAGTCAGGTGTATCATTTTTATATCCTTTTGTCGTCGCTCCAATGTACTCTGTTTTGTAACTGGTTTCTTCCCGTCCCTCCATTATGGATAGAGGGAAATCCCCAGAGGCTTATTTACTGAATAGATCTCACAAATGTATCTTGGGCTCCCACTGTTTATCTATATCCTGCAAACCAGAATCTCACCATTTGGGCTTTTATACTCTTTTCGCCTTTGGCTCCAGATGATATGATTTGCAATCCTTTGATCACTGATGTTGTCATGCTTCCTCCATCTAAGTTAGATGGCTGTTGTTTGGAAACAATCCTTTAAGACCCCAAACACTATTTGATCGGATAGCTGTGTCCTTCTAACTTCTTCACATTTCACACCTACATCTTCTGTGTTTTCTTCCTCAGGGCAAGCAGAACCATGATGTAATAGCTAATTGTTCCTAAATTGGAGCTATGATTCAGTGTGAGGCCAGAACCCATTCCTGGTTGTTGTTGGTTTTTTAAAAATTATTTTATTGTAGTAAAACATATATCACAAAACTTGTAATTTTAACTATTTCCTAAGAGTACACTTTAGAGGCATTAATTCTCTTCACCAGATTAAGCAACCATCACCAATATCTATTTCCAATAGTTTCCCCATCACCTCAAACAGAAATTCAATAACTTAAGTAATATTTGCCCAGATCCACTCTCTGCAACCCCCAGTTTACCTTGCGCATGAGTTTATTCTAGACTGCATAGAATGAAGATCATTTAATACTTGTCCGTGCATGTATATTTTGTTTATCCCTTTGTTGTTATCCTTTTATGAACACTAATGTTATTTTTACTTTTGGGTTACTTGTCAATAATTTTGCAAGAAACAATTGGATGCAAGTGTTTTCAATTATTTTTTTTTTTGAAGAATTTATTTTATTTATTTATTTATTTTGTGTGTGTGTGTGGGCATCACTGCCTTCGGTGGTCGTGGGCGCCACCCAGTGCCACTCCTGAGAGCCGCCGCTGGACCTGAACCGCCAAGCCCGTGGGCCGCAGTCCCGCACTCAACCACTTACGCCACCGGGGCTCAGCCCGTGTTTTCAATTATTTTAAGTATATACCTAGGAATAGTATTACTGGATCTTAAGGGAGTTCTAGGAGACATTGGTGGCATAGTTGGTTATATGTTGATTTCTAACTATAATGTCATCCATTTAAACTACCAACTGATTCTGTAAAGATTGACATCTTTGGAAACTCACAGGGGACCAACTCTACTCTGTCCCATGGGGTATCTATTTGTCTTACAGTTTTATATCTAACTTTTTTTGTGGTCTCTTATAGTTCGTACAACAATCCACATATCATTCGCATCAAGCACATGTGCACATTTGTTGCCATCATCATTTCCAAATCATTTTCTTTCAGCTCCTCTTATTTCCCCTCCCTCATCCTCCTATTCTCTTAAACCCTTGATAATTTATAAATTACAGTTATTTTCACATTTACACCATCCTCTGTTTATTTTTTAAAGAAACTGCCAACCCGTGCTCCCCAGCAGTCACATCATTTTGCATTTCCACTAGCCATGGAAGTAGGTTCCAATGTCACTACCTCCTTTTGCCAGCACCCTTTATGCATAATTTTTCTAATAGCCATTCAGTGTGAATGGAGTGGTGTGTCCCCTTGTGTTTTCAGTTTTCACTTACTTAATAACTAATGCTGACCTTGCTGGTCATTGGTATGTCTTCTATGGAGAAATGGTTATTCAAGTCATCTGCCCATTTTAAAAGTGGGTTATTTTCCTTTTGATTGTTGAGTTATCAGTGTTCTCTACCTATTCAAGGACAATATTCAATATAAATGGGAAGTATTTCCTTCCATCCTTTAGGTTGTTGTTTCACTTTCTTGATAAACTCCTTTGATGTACATAATCTTTAAATTTTGACACAGACCAATTTATTTTTCTTTGGTTGCTTATGCTTTTGGTAACATATCAGAATCAGTACAAAGTTTTGAACCATGTTTTCGTCTAAGACTGCTATAATTGCAGTTCTTATATTTAGGTTATTAATCCATTTTGATTTGATTTTCAGATATGGCATGAAATATTAATCCAGCTCCCACTCCTACCAGAGGGCCCTGATGTCTAATAAAAAAAAGAAAGAAATATTAATCTAGTTCCACTTTCTGCATATGAATAGCCAGGCATTCTAATACCATTTGTTTTAAAAATGATTCTTTTTCTATGAAATAGATTTGACACTCATCAAAAATCAGTTGACCAAAGATGTGTTGCTTTATTTCTGAACACTTAGTTTTATGTGTTCACTAGAGGGCATTGATGCCTCAAACCCCCCCCCCCAAAAAAAAAATTTTTTTTTGGGGGGGGGCATCACTGCTCTCCGGTGGTGGGAGTAGGAGGCCCAGCCCCACTGCTGGAATTGAACCTCTGTCCCAGTGTGCTGCAGTCCCGCGCACAACCACTACACCACCGGGGCTCAGCCCCCCCAAAAAAATTTTAAAATGCTGTTGGGATTTTGATAGATATTAAATTGCTTAATATAATAAATGGACATTTTTTGGGGGGAGTTTCCTCTTTCATTTATGCCCTGGGAATTGATAGAAAAGTAATTAGCTTTTTGTTCTTACCCATTCTTATGAGCAGATCATGAAGATTATATTTTCATTGTACAAACTATCCATAAATTTGAAAATACAGATTCCATGATAACCTGATTACTAAAACTATTAACTGTGTATCAAACTTTTTCCTATAAAAGAAAAAAACAAGAAGACAAAGTGAGAAAGGGAAACTCAATAAATGGAAACAGAGCAAACAGAATGAAAATGCTGATAAAATTGTAACCAGTGTCACAGAGCAATTTGTACCAAAATTATTAAGTGGGAGTCTAACTTGCTATATAAACATTCATGTAAAACATAATCAAATGTTTACAAATAAAGTCCACAATAGGTTAGTGGAATATGAAAATCTCCATAAATGGTATATACTTTAGTCTATATACTTTAGTTTAAGATATACTTTAGTGTAAGCCAACCAGAATATCAGTGAAAACACCTAATTTTACCACAAAAACTGCAAAAAAATTATGCTGAAAAACTCAACTTTTATACATGAGTATATACAGTATATTACATTCAGGAATGCAAACTTATTTCTTTATGATTTTCAATCCTTCCCCCTCATTTTTAAAAATGCTTCCAAGTACACTGATGAAGTAGTGTCTGTTTGTTTCTCAGTTTCAAATAGTATTTGGAGAATGTACATTTTAAAAAATATTTTTGGGGGGCTCTTACAGCTCATCACAATCCATACATTCATCCAGTGTGTCAAGCACATTTGCACATATGCCACCATCATAATTTTCAAAGCATTCTCTTCCCACTTGAGACCCTGATATCAGCTCCCCATTTCTTATCCCTCCTTCCCCCATCCACCCTCCCTCATAAGTTGTTGATAAGTCATAAATTATTTTTTCTATATATTTCTCCATGTCGTCCATCACCCCTCACCTACTTTTATGTTGTCCATTCCCCCTGGAGGAGGTTCTAGATTGATCCTTGTGATTGGATCCCTCTTCCTCCTCCCACACTCCCCAATCCTGGTATCTCTACTCTTTGTTGACCCAGAGGGGTTTATCTATCCTGGATTCTCTGTGTTTTGGGCTCCTATCTGTAGCAGTGTGCATGCTGTGGTCTAATCAGTCTTATAAGATAGAATTGAGGTAGAAATGGGGGGAAAGGAAGCACTAAAGTATTAGAGAAGAGTTGTATGTTTCATCGGTGCTATTCCCTGTGGCCCTTCTGTGAACGGATGTCCAATTGTTCCCCCCACATTCACCTTTGTCTTATTAACCCTGGATTTTATTCTGGGTCCTAAATGCCTGATACCTGAACCCATTGACACCTCATGATCATACAGGCTGGTGTGCTTCTTCCATGTGGGCTTTGTTGATTCTGAGCTAGATGTCTGCTGCTTTATCTTCAAGCCTTTAAGACCCCAGACCCTGTATCTTTTGATAGCCAAGCACTATCAGCTTTCTTCACATTTGTTTGTGCACCCATTTTTTTCTTTAGCAATCATTTTGGGAAGGTAAGCATCACAGAATGCCAGATTTTTAGAACAACATGGTCTTCTGTTGAGGGAGTACTGAGTCGAGGTCCAATGTCCATCTGTAACCTAAATTCTTAACATATACCATATTTTTTGGACCATAAGACACGCAGTTTTTAGAGCAGGAAAACAAGAAAATTATTTGAACCAAATAATACCAGTATATTGACCTTTGGACCATAGGTCGCACCCTCATTTTTCTCTCACTTTGGGTGGAAAAAATGCATCTATGGTCCGAAAAATATGGTAGATATGAGTGTATATATCTATTCCCATCTCCTTATATATAAGTATATTTACATATATACATGTCTGTATTTAGACCTCTATAAATATCCTTTGCGTCCTGGTTCTTTCCTCCATTTCCTTTTACTTTCCTCTTGTCCCACCATCATGCTTAGCCTTCATTCAGGTTTAGTAATTCCTCACTGCTATATTACCCTTGATTAAGCCCCACTAGGCATCCTATGACTTTCCTACCACTAATTTTAGTTTACTTGCTGTTTGCTTTTTCCTGAATTGATCCCCCCTCCCCTTCCTTTTTCCCACCTCTCCTTCTGCATCCCCCTGAAGCCATTGGTCCCCTTCTTTTCATCTCCAAAATGTTTATCCACCTTTCTTATCTAGATATACAGATATATTACTAAGTGCAAAAACCAGGCAATGCCAAATAAAACAACAAAGGAAGTCAAAACCAACAAAACAATAACAACGACAGCAGAAAACAAGAACAAAATAGTGAAAACAAAAACAAAGCCAATGACAAAAATGGAAAGGTCTATAAATAGTTCAAGATCTGTTTGTTGGCCTTTAGGAATGTTTTCCATTCGAGTCTGATGGGCTGCCGCACTCTGTCTCCAGTCTATTTCTGGTATCCCCCAGAGGGGTTTCATCACTCAGCTTACCCTGCTTCTCTGCTGCATGTCCCCTCAGTGCCTCGTCCCAGCATGATGGGGCCAGACCATGCACTATGCCTCCACTGTGTCCCCTGCAGTGCTATGGTTCAATGTGGGATGCTGTGTCTAATGGTGGGGCCAGCCCTATGGTCTTCCCCATGCGTTGTCTGCTCAGAGCAGAAACAGGTCACCTTTTCAAACCACATTGTCACATTGTCTTACAACCTTTGCTTGGCCTAAGTATTTGTGAAAACTAGTAACAGTGAAGTTAACTCTAGTTTGAGTATCTTCATGACCTCTGCCCTTGTGTTATGCATGTTTCTGCAGGTTTAACCATTGCAGCTCCGTTGCCATGTTCACATCTACTTCCCCTTCGTCTCCATCCTCCTCCAGTTTTTATCATTGCCTCATGTATACTTCTCTCTCTTATGATCTCATGCCTGTGAAAATGAGGAAGGCTCTTGATGACATGGAGAGGCTGCACCGAGGGTCTCAAGCATCACAATTGGGAGGATGGGGTAATGACAGGCTGGCTGTGGCTCTGCTGTTCATGAGGTCCCCGAGACTGAACTGAGTCGCCGGCACCTAACAACAGCTCCCCCTTCCCTCTTCATGTCTGTCGAGTCTTTCTCTAGTTCATAGCCTCACTTTTTTTTTGGTTTTTTTTGGGCATCACTGCCTCTGGTAGTCGTGGGCGCTACCCAGTGCCGCTCCTGTGAGTCGCCGCTGGATTTGAACAGCCAATCCCATGGGCTGCAGTCCCGCACTCAACCACTTACGCCACCGGGGCTCAGCTCCATATCTTCACTTTTATATTGATGCCATCCTAGCTATCTCTGTCTTTTTTTTTTTGACTGGGCCCTCCATGGAGGCATTGATTGTGCATTTTCAAGCACCTCCCTACAGAACAAATCATTGTGCTTCCATTTCTCCCACTGCTGACCATGTGTTTGTCATAGTGTTCCGAGGTCCCAATAAGAAAGCATCCTGCAAAATCGGCACTCTCTTCTCCATGCTGTGGAGGAGGAAAGCAAGGCTTCGGGATATTATCTGACCAGCTGGGCCTGATTCAGTTTTCCATCCAGAACTTCTGTTTTCAATACTGTTGCCTCTTCTTTTAGAGGCAAGCCATACTATGCAGCTCCCTACTGACACAAATCGGGCCAGGATATTTTGGGAAGACCCAACATCCCTATGATATGGATGACCTACGGCAGACACGGCACTATACTCACTGAGCTGTGTGGATTCCGCAGGCTAGTCCCCCCCTCTGCCTACACAAAATGAACCCGACCTCAAGGCCAATTGTCATACCCACCAGCCTCTCTCCAGGGAATGAAATGAGGTTGATTGGCCCCGTAAAGATTTGCAAAAGCACAGAAACCCTCTATAGGGTCGCTATGAATCCCCGTGGACTCCATGGCCATGGAGTTGGCGTTTGGGCTCCCCTCCACACTGTGAAGAGCACTTCTTAGATGTATTTCACCTATTGTCCATCCTGCACCACATGTCACACTCACACTGTTTTCCTGGGTACCAAGACCAAAACCAAACTCACTGTCATCAACCCAATGCCGATATATTTGGAGCCTGTAGGATAGCATCCAGCCTTGCTTCCTCAGAGCACCTGGTGGTTTTGAGCTGCTAACCTTGAGGTGAGCAGCCCAATGTGTAACCATGACGCCATACCAGGGCACCTCCTGGGCACGCAGGAGGGAAGACATTAGAACTTACCTCATATTCACTTGGGTTTGCAATTAAAATAAATTTAGTGGGTTCACAGATGTTTGTGGCCATGTTGTTGTTGGTTGCTACTGGTTCCAACTCAGAGAAGCCTGAGGGATGCAGAGATCGACTCTCTAGGGCAGTGGTTCTCAAGCTTCCTCATGCTGCTACCCTTTCATACAGTCCCTCATGTTGTGGTGATCCAACCATAACATGATTTTCATTGCTCCTTCATCACTGTCATTTTGCGACTGTGATGAATCAAGCAATCCCTGTGAAAGGATCGTTCGACCCCCAAAGGGGTCACGACCCACAGGTTGAGAACCACTGCTCTAGGGTGTTCAATGCAATGACTTGAAAGAAACCTGTGGGTAGGCCTGTCTTCTGAGTTGTTGTACTCTTTAGACAAGAATGTGTTTTAGTGTTCCAAATGTCTATGCTTATCTTTTTGGTTCATGTCCAATATTTTTCAACCCTTACCAAACATCTAGATTTGTATTGAAATGTCCTGATTATTTTTTTTCTATCAGCCAAGCAAACATTTTGAATAGAAACAAGTGGAACTAAACCAGAAAAAAGAAAACCCCCACCACCCTACCTATGTCCCCCTTTATTCTGGCTATCCTCCACTGGAGTAAATGTTTCCTTCTGGAAGATTTTCCTATTGTTCACCTCCAAGGGAATCTTCATAAATGCCTCTTTCTTGGGTGAACTACAGATGTAATGATTGAAATATTCGTCAGCAAGCAGCCTAGATAGAAAATGCTGCTTTGTGATAGCAACTCTAACAAGGGCTCCTGTGTGGCCTTCGGGAAGTCCTGGAGACCATGCTTCCTCTGCTTCTCTTTAGACAGAGGGCAAGCAGCAGTTCTGGTTTCCTTGGAGGGTTTCAGAAATGCCAGAGTTCAGTTAATTCTATAAGTTCTGTTATGTCCATTTAGAGTTCTACATGCATTCAAGCCCTTAAAGAAATGATTCATTCAAAAAAATAGTTGTTGAAACTTATACTTGTTTCATACTGAACTTAGTCCTATGCAGAATTCAAAGTTACATAAGAAGTACCTCCTGACTGATATGTTACTATGAGGGAATTTGCTTTACGGGCTATAAACCAGATCCAAACTACCCCCTACAAGAATCCAAGGGGAATTGAAAAAGGCAAGATTGACATCCAGTTGGTTAGAGCAGTGATTAAGGGCCAGGCTATGAACCAAAAGATTGGAACCCACCGGTCACTGCAAGTCTATTCTGTTCCAGAGGGTCGCTATGAGTCCGAATCTACTGGACAGTCACAGATTTGGATTGGTGGTAGTTAAACATGCAGTTACAGGGAAGGGACTCTGAGATATTTCTGGAAGAAGGGATAGGTTGATGCTCCAGGAATAAGCTAAGCAAAGAACCAGTGCAGGCAGGGAGAGTTGAATGTGAGTTAACCCAAAACTTAGAACACGTGTGGCAGAGGAGTGGCCTTCAAGACGAGTGAGAAGTTTGAACTGATTTTGTAAATCAGAGAAACTTGACACTCCTAAGCCAGTTCCTGCAGAAGATCCTCATGCGCGTTAATGTGGAGGTTCAGCACAAAAGAGAAAGGCCCTCACGGAGATGGATGGACACAGTGCCAGCAATGATGGGCTCAGGGGTAGGAACAATTGTGAGGATGGGGTAGGACCAGACAGTGTTTCATTTTCTTGTGGTTAAGATAGGGGTCAGAACCAACTGGGTGACACCTCCCAACAATAGCGAAGAGAATTGACATCTTCAACTTAGACAAGATGCAGCCGAGGCGACAGATCAGAGTGTGACTCTCTTAGGAAGCTATTCAAGGCATGAATTGATGCAAACTTGAATTTGATGGTGGCAGTGGAAAAGGAAGTCAGTGAAGGGGCTCAGGTTCAATTAAACCACAGTATTCAGAGAGAGAAAGTTGGTTTCACCATCTTAATGTAATCAATTTTCATTGATGTTTAAGTATGGGGCTGCCATAATTTTGACTGTTTCACATTCGACGCAGTCTTGATTACCACCCCTTCTTTCTAAATAGATGTCTAGCACCCACTGGACACAATCCGGCTGTTCGTGAGGCAGGCCTGAGTTTGGCTGACCCTGTGCTTGTCACGGGAGAACTGTACTTCAGAGGGTTCTCAAGACAGTAACCTTTGGAAGCAGACAGCCCGACATTTCTTTGGAGGTGCCACTGGGTGGATTCACACTGTGAACCTTTCTGTGAATACCCAGTCAAAGCCAGGGAACAAAATACTTGTTGAATGAGAGGTGAGCTTGCTAGACTCGTTGGAGAAAGGAATACCAAATATGGGCTCAATGACAAGCTGCGCAGCCCTCATTCCTTCTACCCCCAGATCTTTTTCTCTAAGTATGGATGGAAAATGTATCGACTCTTATGTCGGCTTTTTTTACACAGTCACATTTTCACTTAGATTGAATGACTTGATTTTGCAAATTTAATAACATAGTTGAACATTATAAAAACTTCCCTGGGCAACGGTTGAATGACCTTATATTTTTAAAGTGGCATGTTGTGTATTATTATCCTACATGTGGACTATTTTTAAGTTCATGAAGCTTGCGTTAACTACCATTCTTAAATAACTAGTGTAGTGCTGTTGTGGTTGGGGTCCCCTGAGTTGTAATGAAGCACTGGTTGGCCCTCCATCATACTTACAGTCACAGGGTTTCAGCTCTTAGTTCATCTTGTTCAGGGGCTTTCCCTTCTTTGGTCACCCTCTAGTTTACCACACATTATATCCTTTTCCAGGGATTGGTCTCTCCTGAAGCCATGTCCAAAGTATGTGAGATGAAGTCTCGCATCCTTGTTTCCATGGCTCCCTGGCTGTACTTCTTCCCAGATAAATTTACTTTTACTGATCATCAATTCTTCTGTTTTCCTTATTTATTGCCCAGTCTTTGTCCTACATGTGTGGCAATTGAAAATACAGTAGATTAGATCAGGTGGCACAAAGCTTATGTGTTGGACTGAAATCCGCAAGGGACCTAGTTGGAAACCATCAGCCTCTCTATGGAAGAAAGGCAGGGCTTTCTACTCCTGTAAAGAGTTAGGGTCTCAGGCTGAGCCCTGGTGGCGCAGTGGTTGTGTGTGGGACTGCGGCCCACAGAGTTGGCGGTTCAAACCCAGCAGCAGCTCTCCAGGAGCAAGGCTGGCCCTCCTACTCCCACCAGGGCAGTGATGCCACCAAAAAAAGAGGGTCTCAGAATCCTACCCTATAGGGTCATTGTGAGTGGGCATCGATCCAGTGGCAGCGAGTTTTTGTTTTGTGTTTGGTTTTTTAGGTCATGCATACTTTAGTCTTCATGGTGACTTTGCTTTTAAACACTTTACAAATCTCGTTCAAGAAGATATGACCAATGCAATATGTTGCTTGATTTCCCTGATTCTGCTTCTATGGGTGTTGCTTGTGAACCCAAGTAAAAAAATGCTTGACAACTTCAATCCTTTCTCCATTTGTTATGATGTTGTTTATTGTTCCAGTTGTCAGAATTTGTTTCTTTTCTTTACACTGACTTACAATCCACACTGAAGGCTGCAGTCATTGATCTTCATCAGGAAGTGCTTTAAGTCTCATTTTCAACAAGCAAGCTTGTTTCACCTACATATCATGACTTCTTAGCACACCTTCCTCCAATCCTTCTATCGCCTTCTTCATATAGTCCTTTTCCTCTGATGATTTGCTCAACAAATGAATTGAATAAATATGGCAAATGGACACAACCCTGATGCACACCTGTTCTGCTTTTAAACCATGCGGTATTCCCTTCTCTTCCCACAATTCTCTCTTCATCCAAATGCAAGTTCTGTAGGATCAAATTCTTTGAAACATGCACTGTGTGTTTATTGACTGTGCAAAGGCATTCACCTTGTGTGGACCATAACAAATTAGAGGTTATCATTACAAAGAATGGGAATTCCTGGACACTTTATTGTGCTCATCTTTAATTTCTCCTACATTGTTGATAGCCTCCAAATAGGTCTTCAGTCTTGGCTTACCCCACCCACACCCTCCATAAACATTTCTCACATTTCTGCTGTGGTGCGAGAGATAAGATATGTGCACTCCTGGCAGACACTTTCCACGTCTTATCTTCGGTTGTATCCTCTGTAGTATCCAGGACAGTCCTTGTATGCGACGGGGGCTTATTAAAACAGGACAATGCAATTTAGTACTTTCGTTTGTTTGCCTGCCCTTCCAGAAAGCCCAGGGCTACATTTTAGGCCCAGCTGTACCAATGAGCCTACATCTAGATTTTTTTGAAATTTTTGATATAATCATCATTCTCCATTTTCCATTACTGCACTGTTGCTCTTTAGACTTACAATGATGATCCTATTGAAAAAGTATGTTTTTAAAGTCATTTCTAAGCATTGTTGGAAGAACATAGGTTTTTAACTAGTGAGAAAACAGGCAAAAGAGCAGATTGAGGGGCTAATTCTCAATCTCGTTCTGAGTTTATCCTCTATGGCTTATTAAGTTGACTGTTTCCCATTTGGACATGCTCATGAAAGGCAGCAAAACTGGAACCGTGAGTTTTTAAATAGGCTTCCAGTGCTATTCAGAAGAACAGTAAATGCAGCTGAGGCTACTGTTAACACAAGGAAGAGCAATAAATACTTGGAAGTCCTGAGACTGGTGTTTTATCCCTTTGATGTGAAAAAAGATAAAGGTTATAGACAGTGTTCTCTTCCCTTCCTGCTTATGGTTGGGTGGGTTGTTTAGAGAAAGAAACTCAATAACCCTCATATATGCAGAAGGAGTTGTTTGCTATCAAGAAGTAATAATAGACCAAGAAGGCATTCCAGCCCACTGCAACTCACGGCTGTAACTCAACATGAGTCCATATGTCCCACTTTAGACTCCCATAACTGCGTGCCAGGAATGCAGAATGCTGATGCAGAAAGAACACAGGCCAGTGAACGTGTTCCACTGGCGGCGGAAAGAGGGAAATGCTTCCACATGCGGTGGAAAGAGGGAAGTGTTTCCACATGCAGGAAATTGGAGGAGCAGAAAGAGAGTTCTCAGAGTTCCTCGGCTGACCCAAAAGGCTATAGCCCTAGGGCAGCATCATCAAGCTACCACTTAATTGACCAGTTTGACTCCACCTCGCCAGCAGTGTCTCTCACCCACTGTCATGCTGAGTTAAGACCCACCCAGGGCGACTCCATACGTCAGGGGAGAACTGCCTTGTGGGCATCTGAGACGAACTTTTTGTGGGAGTAGAAATCCACATATTTCTCCTGAGGAGTAGCTGGTGGTTTTGAACTGCCAACCTTGCAGTTAGTAGGCCAATACAGAACCACTATGCCACCAGAGCTCCTTCAGAAAAAATCACCCAACGACCACACTGCTTCACTGCAGGATACAATGAACTTTGCATTCAAAACTTGCTCTGCCGTTTGAGGATCTGTCAGTACTTCAGCTTTTGATTATCCACACTGTCATACTATGATTCGCATTGGCTTGTAGACTGTGAAAGGTATTTTTCACCTTTTAACATATCTTTTCCCAGATATCTTTTTTGGGGGAATGAGGAGAAATGGTATCTATTTCAAATGAATGTGGTTTCTGTGGGTAATAAAGATATGAATTCATTAGAGAATTAAAAAAATTTCTACAAAATGATGTGTTTATATTTGGGCACACACCAAGAAACATTAAGACAAACACTCTGAAGAGGTTCGGAGAGCCAATATATGCAGTATGTATCCCAGGGGTCTCAAACTCTAACTCGCCTGTAGGACTTGACTTCAGAATCAAAAAGTGAATGTATCACATAGGGGAAAAGCAAAAAAAAAAAAGTCCATTGCCATCCAGAGATATCACACTGAGAGCAACCCATTCTCCCCAGAGTACCTTATCTCAGAGGATTTTTCAAGGATGTAAGTCTTTAGAGTATACTGCTACACCTTTCTGTGAAGAGCAGCTGGTGCATTTGAACCACTAACCCTTCCGTCAGTAGTTGAGCATTTTAATGACTGTGTCACTAGAGCACCTTTCCTTAGGAGAGTAGGATAGAATTTGGAGGGGCTCAATATTTCTTGTTTATGATCTGGACTTTCAGTTATCTTTCCAAGAAAGAGTCAATAAGAATATCCATTCCCCAAACTCTGACCATTACATCTAGTCTCTACTCATCTCTTGTTCACTCCTACTGTATAGGGGTCCTCAAACATTTTAAACAGAGGCCAGTTCTCTGTCCCGCAGACCATTGGAGGGCCAACTATAATTAAAAAAAAAACTATGAACGAATTCACTGCGGGCCCGGGGTAAGTCGACTGCTAAGCAGGACAGCAGCTGAGGTAAAAACACCCGGTGGGCCGTATAAATGTCCTTGGAGGGCCGCATGTGGCCCATGGGCTGTGGTTTGAGGATCCCTGAATGGAACCAGAGTAGAACTGCCTCCCAGAGCGTCCAAAGCTGTGCCCTTTATGGCAGCAGACAGCCTCATCCTTCTCATGCGAAGATCTGGGCCCTTCACTGCATTTACCAGTGCTCCTAGATTTACTATGGAAAATGTTTAATGAGTGACCAACCCCCATTGTTGGAGTGGATAACATTTCTTAGCTTGAAGTTTCCAAAGATGCAGTCCTGCAGACTAGCGGCACCAGTCACATCTGGGAACTTAACAGAAAGGATCATGAGGCTTCACTCACACTTAATAGAATCAGACACTCTGAGGGTAGGACCCAGCGCCCTGTTATAGCAAAGCCTCCCATAGATGCTGGCGCATAATAAAGTCTGAGAATCTGCACCAGAGGAAAGACTAGCAAATCAAGAGACTATCAAATAAGGGTGGTGTTGCCAAGTGTTCGAAGTCTCAACAATCTAAGTATGGTTTCTTCCATGCTTTCTCCTTCCACATCACTTTTTCTCAAGTGGCATCTTTTCAGGATTCTCATTTATATTCAAAATCTAATGGAAGCAAAGTGGTGTCTGTTCTGCAAAATTTATGTATTTGGGGAGGCTTAATCTATTTGCTTCTTAAGGAGCATTACAATGTTTATTAACTTTGTAAAGTCTCTGTGTAATCCTGTAGGAAAGAAACCCATTTACTTCTGCTGAATGGATAGAAACCTCTCCTGGTGTCTAAATGTGTGGAACCCAAAAGAATAATAGTATTTGAGTTATGTATCCTTGATAATCTTTTGTAGGCATTAATGACACTTTCTGTACCGTATATTGTAGACGTTACTATCCTGCCACCAGTAGACCTTAAAGAGGTCATAGCCAATATATCTTAGGAAAAAAGGGGCAAAAGTGCTATAATATATTCAACTATATTTCATATTTATATGTCAATCTTGTCTTCCAAAAAGCTTGTCTGTTGAGGTGAAAAATGAAAAGTTGGCTCCAGTACTCACAGAAATAATTATGAGATTCATTTTTACCATTTCACCAATTTATCTAAATAATGTTCAGAGCTATTTTGCTCTAATTACTCGATAGTACTTAAGTGACCATTATCATCTACTGTTCTTGTCTACTGTGTGTTTTGCTTTATCCTTCTAACTTCCTAAAACAAAATGATGTGCCTGCTTTATTTTGATAATCCTATTAGATATTATAAATAAAATAAAACAGTAATCGTGGCAAAGTTACACAAAGCAAAATTGCCAATCAAGGAGCGTGTTGCTGTATGCACTTCTGTATCATTGACATGACTTGAACTGTTTCAGTCACTGTGATTCTCACAGTAATTTTGTTGTTCTGGTTCGGTATGATCAAGTCAGCCCCAGCGCATAGCTACCTGTACACAACAAAGCAAAGCATTGTCTGATTCTATGCTGTCCTCAAGATCATTGCTGTGTTTGAGCCCATTCTTGCAGCCACTGTGTCAATCCATCTTGTTCAGGGCCTTTCTCATTTTACAGGTCCTTCTCCAGGAACTGGTTCTTTCTGATTATATGTGCAAACTACATGAGACACAGTCAGAACACCCTGTCTTCTAAGGAACTCTCTCTCTAGTCTTCCCTTTAGATTTGTTATTCTGATAGTCCATGGTACTTTTAATATTCTTCAACAAAACCACAATTCAAAGACATCATTTCTTCTTTGGGCTTTCATTATCCAACTTTCCACACGCACAATCAACAATTGAAAATACCCTGGCTTAGTTGAGACATACCCTACCTACTCCTCAAACTGACATCTTTGCTATTCAGTACTTCAAAGAAGTCTTGTGTAGCAGGTTTGCCCAAAACAAGATGTCATTTTATTTCTTGAGAACTGATTGTGGATCCAAGCAAATGAAATCCTTGGCAACATCAATCTTGTCTCCATTTATCATAATACTGTTTATTGGTTGAGCTATGAGGATTTCTATTTTCTTTATGTTGAGATTAAATCCATACCAAAGGCTGCAATCTTTGATGTTTAATAAAGTAAGAAGCTTATGATAATAGAAAAGTCACTGTTGAACAAACTAGTATTTGTCGTCACTGGCTTACTGCCAGTTAAAATAAAAAAGCAATGATTCTTTTCTCTGTTCCTTTATTTGTAAGGGTAGAATTAAAGCCTTGTCTGCTTCTTTATCTTCTGCTCTTCACCTATCAAGCACTAAACTGTGAGAGTAATAATTGTTCAACAATTACATCTAGTTCTAATAAAAAGGATACCCTTGGTTTTTTTTATTAAAAATCATTTTATTGTAGGTTCGTACATCATTTTTCACAATACATAAATAAATGTACTGTGTCAAGCACTTTTACATGTCCGCTGCTGTTATCATTCTCCAATCATCCGCCTTTCCCCTTGAGCCCTGGTATCAGCTTTTCCATCCCTTCCCCTCATCCCCTGTTCTCCCCTCCCCACCAACCCTCAATGCTTTATACATTATTATTGTTCTGTCATATCTTACACTGCCCGACCTCTCCCCCAACCCACTCCTTTGATGCCCGTCCTTAAAATAGGAGCTTATGTGTATATCCTTGCAGTTGGTTCCATCTCCCTACCCTACCTTCTCTCCACCCTTCCAGCAGCCCCAATCTAACAACTGGCCCAAAGGGGCTCATCCATCTTGGTTTCCCCATATCTCCAGCTCCCCTCTCTACCAGTGTACCTTATCCAGTCCATCTGGATTTGTAAGGTAGAGTTGGGACCATGAAGGTTGGGGGAGGAAGGCTTCAGGAACTAGAGGGAAATTGTATGCATCATTGCTGTCCTGTTGCACCTTGATTAGTCTGTCTCCTCCCCTTGACTCCCCTGTAAAGGGGGTGGCCAATTACCCACCAGTGGGCCTTAGGTCCTCACCCTGCTCTCCCCTTCATTCGTGATGATGTGATTCTTGTTCTTTGATGCTCGATACCTGCTACCCTTGTTTTTCTATCATTATATATAAATTCCCTCCATGTGCACCTAATTATTTGTTTTACTGAACAAGTTTGTGACTGCTAGATTTAACCATAAAGGTTTTAGTCTATTATAATGAACTAATAAAGAAAATTGTGATTTTTAAAAATGTTTCATACAACCTTTACTTCAAAGCACACTAAAATGTTCCCTTTGTTATTTCAAAATACTTGTAAAGTTGAGGAACCCTAGTTGTGCCTTTGGTTAAGCATTGGGCTGCTAGCCCAAATCCACCAGCTATCCCTTGGGGGAAAAGATGAAGTTATATGCTTCTCTAAAGATTTACAACATTGCAAACCCTAGGAGAAGTTATGTGTCTTCTAGGGTGGCTCCCAGTTGGGATTGACTCAATGGCAGTGGATTTGGGGTTTTTTGAGCTTCATGGGTAAATTACTTAGGTGTCACAAAGTCATCGCAATTCACACTCTTAGGGACCGACTCCCTGTAACAGAGGAGAACTGCCTGCTGTTTCTCCTGAGGAGTCAATCAAGGATGGGTTTGAATCACCAATGTTTTGCTTAACTATTGTGCCATCAAGAATTATGTAAATTATAAGATTTATGTAACTTACATAAGGATTGAAATTGGAAAACATTTTACCCACTGTCTAAAAGTAGCTAGACCATCAAATTCACTGCTGTCAAGTCATAGGGCACTTAAGTTCTAGCCTACATTGCTGTCTAAAAAACTCTGGATACATATTAAAAGTTAAACTGATTATTGCATTTCCTAGGAAACAATGAATTGTAAGTTAGAGTATGGATATCCTGTGACCCAGTTCCTAACAGTGTATCCATGTCAATAATGGATGAATGGGGTCATCATCACAATTTTCCCTGTAAGTCTGCTTCAGAATGGCACTACTCTATATTTAAAGGAGTTCTATTTTAGGGTAGTAATGATAGTCACAAAATATATACACTTAGTCAATTTTTTTGTCGAGACTCAAACCATCCTGCTTCCTGTGCCTGTGGGAATTGCTTGGCTTTTATTTTTGTCAGGTCCTGATCTTAGTGGTTAAGCTTTCCTGACTCTTGTAACTTTGACCCAACCCCTAATTCCTGACACTACTTCTCCCAAACCATCATAGTGCAAGCTTTTACTAAAAACAATTATTTATCTGCTTAAGTAATGACAAAAGATTATATGAAGGGTGTTCAGAAAGTTCATGTGTTAAAGGAATGGAAAGACCATGGAATCACCCCTAATTTTTTGTCCCCTTGCATGTTTAACATCCAATTACTTTGTCTTACTCATTTTCAAGTTATCCAAGATGCATAGGGCTTCACATTACACTCCATTTACTACCCACTTATCTACTAAATAGTTTCTGGGTATACCAAACACAATCTTTATTGTAATTTTAAAGAGAAAATAGTGACCCTGCCAGTAGAAATATTGGAACTAGCTCATTCTTCCATTTTGCAGACTATATTTTTCGGAGCATAAGATGCACCTGCCCATAAGACACACCAGTTTTTAGAGCAGGAAAATAAGAAAAAAAGTCATCCAAACCAAATAGTACCAATAGACTAAAATGTTCTGGGTTATCACACTGTTGGACCATAAGACGCACACTTGCTTCCTCCCCCCACCTTTTTTGTGTCTGGGGGGGATTGTGTTTTATGTTCTGAAAAATATGGTATATTGAAGTATTCAAAGAGACTACATTGTAGTTGTGAAGAGTGTGGGCCTTGAGCCTGAGCACCTAGGGCCAAACCCACGCTCAGCTGCTTATTAGCGCTATCACTCGGGACATTTCTCCTAACCGCTCCATGCCTCGGTTTGCTAGAATATAAAACAGTTGAAAATAGCCCTCCCTTCCTAGGACTATTAAATACTGCATAGAAAACATTTTGAATGGTCCCTGGCATATGGTAAATACATAATAGATTAGCTGTTAATATTCACATCACAGGCTTAGTAGGAAAACAACTCAAACCAGAGAGCGCCGTGTTCTATAAGCCCGTCAATAAATTATATTATTATGACTGCTTTCATGATATTAATGAAAAAATATAAATTTATGGGAGGGTCTTTCCCTGAACCCTAAGTTTGTGCCAACAATTCTTGCACGCCACATTATCTGTGCTAAAGTCATGTATACATCTACTCTTCTGTCCTCAAAATTAGTTCACTTATGAAGGGTCATACTAGAGTCAATGAAAAACATGAAACAATATACTGGATTAGTAGTGATTTCAAATAAATGCTCCAGCTGTCTGTCTGTATAATGAGAAAATACAAGTAAAATCTTGGTACACTGATGTTTTAAACTCCTTCATTAGTTTTACCCATCACTTTATCAATTTCCCCCAGAATTAAATTTGTTTTACCTTATGTAAGAGACAAATTAAACTATTCTTAATTTTTTCAAGAAAAGACACAATTTTTCTGAAGTTTTCTAACTTTAAGCTGACTTTCAGATCAAGTACAGTAACACAGTAGTAGATTTTCATTTTATTTTCTCTCTCTTTGAAATGACAGTTCCATGAACATAGCACTACTGATGCTCAAAACTTTTTGGTGTTTAGTGCACATGTTCATCCACTTGAAATAACAGTACATCTTTATGGGTGTACTATACTCTTAATGCCTTGTTCTAGTTGTTTATATTGACTTGAAGCAAAAGCATAGAGATGAAATTTATTGGTAACTCACAGAGACTGGGGCATTTTTTGCGGGAGGAGTACTGGGTTTCTGTTTAGCCAAACCAGTGGCCGTCGAGTTGATTCATGGTAACCTCATGTCAGAATAGAACTGCACTCCATAGGACTTTCAAAGGTTGATCTTTTCAGAAATTGATTGCCAGGGCTTTCTTCTGAGGTACCTCTGGGTGGTCTCAAAGTTCTAAGTTTCATGTTATCAGTCAATCAAGTTAACTGCTTACATCCCTGAGAGGCATACATTTCTGTTTGGAATGATTAAACTATGTGGCAGTGGATAATGGTGACATTTGTACAACACAGTGAATGCATACTTAAAATGAGTGAAATGGCAAATCATTAGCTGTAGATATTTTACAATAATAATAATCAGACTTAAGAGTGACAATGGGGAAATTTTTTAATGAAACTCTTTAAAAAACTTTCCTTTAAACTCTTCTCCACCTCCATCCCCACTCCTTGTTTTGCGTTTAGAGGTAGACATCATTTGTCATTGGTCATATTATAAGTTCTCTGTATGGGCTGAGTGGTAGCCTTATTTTAAAACAAAAGTTTCATTTGTCATTTTACTTTCTTAAAATTTACCTCTTTTCTAGTTATTGTTTAGAGATGGCTTGGATTGAGTTCTTAAAATACTGGGAACAGTTTCCGCGTCGTCAAATATTAACTGCTAGCTGAAAGCAGGAGGTGAACTCAGGAAGGCTGCTATACTTAACTGGATTAGATTGTGCGAGAATCCTTTTAAAACACACACTGTGCCAACAGTAATCTGAATCGTTTCATTTCAAACTTTTCATTGCACATCACCTCTACAACAATTTTTGGATAAAGATTGATATACTTGGTAGCTATTCGAGTCAGGCAAAGGGTCTTTAAAAAAAAAACAGGAAACGAAGTGTCAAATAAATTGCTTGTTTTCTGGTCTGCAGAACAAAATCAACAGTACACTGCCATACTTTTTCATTGCTTTTTAAAGGAGTCATTTGAGTTGGCTAAATTAAAAAAAAAGTTATTTTATTTAAATTACATTTGGAGTTTGGTGTTTTCTCTGGGCATTTAGAGGCTGATACTCTAAGATGTTTACAGTTTTCCCAAGCGAGAGTAGATAGATTAGAATAAGACTTTGCTAATCCAAGTATGCTACTACTAACAAAAAGTTGGCTGACCCCATACTGCACAGTGCGTTAATCCTAGTCCCTATCATTCAGTAAAGCTTTCTGCTTGGAAATGGCATGTTTGGCATCAGAGAGCAGGGGAGAAGTGTGAGGAAATGTTTATTGTAGGGTGGTTCTGTCTGAGGTTTCAAATATTAGTTCACTTATATGGTTTTTGTAAGACCCTAAAAATCCAATTTCTCATCCCATATTTTTAATTTTAGCTAAAAGAAAACTTATCTCGAGCAAATCAGCTACTGATTTTCTTCTTTGTGCTCTTGTTTTAAAATGCAGAAGTAAATCAATAACTATCTGCCCTTTATATAACCTTAGGGTAGAGGGATATGTGACTAACTGTAGGCTCATAATTATTTATTCTAAGAATTATACTGAGCTCTACAAAGAGAACATTTAAAATATGAACAATAAACCAGGGCCTTTCTCACCTTAGGCATTTTATACATTCGTAAGATATTTATCTAAATCTACTTTTACTTTTAAACTTTCTTTTTACTTAGAGACAGGAAATTTATTTTTTCCAAGTAAAACCTTAAGGTTCAAATTTAGTGCAAAATTAAGACCCCGAGGAATTGAGGCATTTGCCAAAATACCTTCCTGCTTCCCAAGCTTCAGTGTAGTTAAAACTCACTGGAGATCCTAAATCATGGGGAAACCTAAAATAACTGGCATGGTTTCAAGGGACAGAAGTCACAATGTAGAGAAAGTTGGACAGAAATGGCTTGAAGTTCTGATTTCAGAAGTTACCTAACTAAATAAAGCAGTGGAATAAAAGATGTCAGGCACAAAAGCCAGATGAAAAAAATCTTGACATCACTTACATCTTGGAAGGGGGAATTGGGTGTGCTTGTGGGCTCGTGCACTTGCTGTCCTAGGAACAACCCGACCTTGTTCATAAAGAATGGAGCCGAAGCAAAAATGTGAAAGACTATTTCACTGGGAAATCCAGTTCTTTGGAGTTAATATAAGCAGTGTTTTTCTATATAGGAAGAAAAGAAAAATGAAAGGATGGAGACTAACGTGACCCAAATAATCCCATGTGTTTGAGCTCTCCTAGCTTGCTCATTCACTGCAACGTAGACAATTCCAACTCCGAGAGGCTTATAGGGCTGAAGAGAACTGCCTTTGTGGGTTTCCAAGACTGTAACTCTGTGGGAGTAGAAGCCTCCTCTTTCTCTTAAAGAGTAACTGGTGGTTTCCAACTGTTGACCCTGAAGTTAGCAGCCCACCTCATAACCCTCTTCAACCACCAGGGGGCTTCTGTAAAACGATGGAGTTGAATTAGCATTGTGGGAAGACAGATGTTCACAACTCTTTGATGAAGAAGACAGGCATAATTTCTGTGATGAACAATGTTGGGGGGATTCTGGGAACAAAAAAGCATGCTAGTTTCTCTATTGGAGGACGCAGGAGAACCTTTGTTCTACCTTCCTGGTTTGTCAGTCTCCAAGAGAGATATTTGTGCAACCAGATGATCTGCAACTCTTGACCCTGAGAATCCTTCCTAGACAATAGTGACCCATGGTATGCACTCTGGCAACTGCCCGACTACATAATCTCTAAGAGTCTTTCTAGCTTCTCACAGAAGTTTTTCTGTGGTATGCTATCTATAAAAAATGAAGCATTTCCATTCTAGCACATTTCATTCTCTCTGATTCTACCACTGCAGAATCTTTCATAATCCCAATAAAAGAGTCTGCATTTTTTCATGAGCAACAACAAAATAATAATTTCTAGACTGGGTCAAAATGTAGTTGACTTCTCTGTGTTCCGTTTTCAATAATCACTTTTGCAGTAAACTGATTCTGGACTGGGAGCGTTCACTAATTGCCAGGTTTTGCCATTCGTTTGCTTGAGTGAACTGCATGCACCTCTACTTGCCCCTCTCTTTTAGTGTCAGTAATCAAGAATTGACTGGGGGAGGGATAGCTATGCAAGTAATCCATGAACCTTTGAGTGTGTACCTGTGTAGTTCTTTTGTGTACATATGAAAACGTCATGCTGAACAATCATTTTCTTGGGCTGAATGGATGCCTTCTGCTTGAATCTGAACAGTCTGTAGTCAAGAGTGAAAAAAATCAAATCAACACAATCCACCTAATGCAATCCCATGTGCACACACAGAAATCTGAAAAACTCCTCATATTCATGTGTAAAAGATTTCGTATATTCAAAATACTTGTCTCTTTTCTGAGTCAGGGGTCATACACCGTGACCCTCTTCATCCTAACCTAAAGGGGGAGCTCCGACAGCCCTCAAGGTCATTCAAACTTAGAGTTACGCCACTGTGGCAGGGAAAGTATAGCGCTGATAGGGTAGTGAGCCCTGTGAAGCTCTTGGTGGGAGGAGCTGTGGAAATAAAACTTGCTTTCTCTCGCAGGCTACTTCCTTGAATTCCTTGCAGCTGGTCAGGTAAGATTGAATTGCTCTGGGCAACTGAAAGCCTGGAAGAGCCAGGGCTAATTCTACAGAGCGGGCTGCTTAGAATCTTAAACTAGGAGGATTAAAGGGTGTGTTTTTTTGTATTTTTTAGAATTAGACTTTATTTAGCTTCTTAAACCAGAGTAAGGGCACAGACAAGCATAAGGTTGCCAGATAAGATATTATATGGAGCCTACTTATGTACATACACATAACTAGTGTCTATCTAAAATTGAGACTTTAATGAATATCGTTATCTTTTCAGTTACTCAACCTGACGTTCCTAATAGAGAAGATTCTAGCCAGGAGAGGGGTATGCAGCTGATCCACTGTTCCCTGGCTTCCGCATGGCTGTGTTAGATGACTGACTGACTGGGGTGTGCACTGAGCAAGGGGAGTTGAGGGAACCCTAAGAACAGAAGATAGGACTGACTATGGTCAGAGAGATGCTCTTTCATGTTGTCTCACAACGAAGCCTTTGTAGTAGCTTTTTGAAGTTGTGTAATTTTGTGTGTGCTTTTATGCGTGATTTATCTCGTGGAGTAGCAAATTGAATGCCATTAAGTCTTTTTTCCCTCACCACCCCCCTCCATCTTTTAATGACATTTTATGTTGGCAGCCATCAACTGCTCTGGACAGATTCTATGAATCCTTAGTGCCAAAGATGCCTTTTGCCTTTCGGTAACTTGGTACCAATGTGCTTCATTGTAATGTGGTTTTAATGTGACTGTGGTTCATGGTACACTGAAATATTGCATTCTTCAGGTGCTTACTATTGACCAGCCATCTAGTTAATATTTTTCTAAAGTGATTAAATGTATTCCATTAGTGCAAGGGAGAAATATGAGGGAAGGGAAGGGGGCCAGAGGGCATACAGGGGTACTGGTTTGATTTCACTGGTAACGGCAATACTATCTGTTCTTGTTCTTCTAAACATCCCAAAGGAAAATTCTGAGCCCCTGATTATTTGAAAATCGGTGTTTAATATGAATGCAGCTGGGTGCTACTTATGAGGAAAATCAAGAATTTTTCTTTCTTTGGTAAGAAGTCCACATAGAGAGTAGTTAACCCACAGGAAGGTTCAGAGGTTTGATTACCACAAGGCTTTGTATTCAACCTTTGGCCAAGTAACTTCAATGAGTATTCTTGCAGCTTACTCAGAGACACACAGGGTGGGAGTGGGGCACACTAAGAGGGCAGTTTATTTGAAGTTAACATCAGAAATGCGAGAGTCCCCTTGGATAGACCCAAATGCTGATCAGAATTGCATCTGCCCCTGGTTCCCTAACTGAGCTCTGTAGGCACCTCGATCCTCAAATTAGATAAAAAATTGTGTTTGTGTGCCTCTTGGACAGGATTTTTAACCATAATGATGACTTAGCACAGTTCAGGATATAGATTCCTAGGAAACAAAAAAGTAAATGAGTGAACGATTATTATGATTTCAATAGAATAATGGCTTATCTGGTTTAGACAAGCAGCAGTGGTCTCAACCACACATTGCTTATTGTGCTCAGTTGGAGAGAAGAAAGAACTTGTGAACTAAAATCACAAGAAACATTATCAGACTTTTAAGGCAGGCGTAGACCTTATAACGTTATCTATACCCAGTTTGCTCATTCAACAAACTTCCATGCAATGGAGGGTGAGTGGCACACTGGTCATGAAGAAGCTACCAGCTACTCAGTGAGAGAAAGACGTAACAACCACTTTCTTCAAGTCGCTCACTCAACTCCCTGCCATCAGGTTGATTTTGATTCATGAAACTGCACCTGTGGGTCTTCGAGGCCATCATGCTTTACAGAAGCAGAACCCCTGCATGTGTTTGCCACAGCGCCGCGAGTGGGTTTGCATCACTGACCTTATGGTTAGCAGGCCAAAGGCAGAACCCAGGACATCACCAGACCACTCCCATAAAGATTACAGCCGTAGAAATCCTGTGGGCCACAATGAGTTGGAATCGACTTAACAGCAGTTAAGTTTGGTTTGGGGTTTTTTTCCTGTTCACCAGGCTCAGGCGGAGTCAGCCCTAGGGATACAAAGATGAAGATGACATAGTTCTGCCTTTAGATAGGTATGCAAACTATTTGTTGATGTACACAGAGATAAGTGCGGAGATAACACTGAGTACAAGGTGCAGCAGGGACATAAAGGCGAGAGAGATTTAACAGCAGTGGGGTTGGGGAGATGGGGGTGGGTGACAGGGAAATATTTGCAAAAGGAGAGTCATTTGAACCAGACCTCCATTTTGGGTTCTGAGAGCCTGGAAACTTTTGACTTCTGTCCTTACTGAGCTGTGTACCAATGAAGACAAGCCCCTCCCCCTCTTTGGCCTTAACTTTCTTTCTCAGCAAGATAATGGTGCACAAGATGCTCCTTTAAACCCGAGCCAGCATTCAAGTGTTGCAATTCTGAGAACCAGATTATTTTAGTGGACAATTTAAGAATAGCAGTGCAATTGTGGAGGTCACCATTTGCAATCTCTCGAGACAGATAGGCTGGAAAACCATTTTAGTCCCACCCCTACCCCAACGGATTTTCTATTCATCCCCAGGGTCTGATTGGCACCTAAAGGGTTGTTACAGATACTGGACATGCCTAGAAAGCAGAGTTTCATCAGCACAAAACATTGGGTGCTGTGCTGCTTGCAAGGGTGCAGAGAGGCTGGTCTTTTACAGCTGATGCCCCTCCCCATGGCAGGCTAAATTCAGCCTCATTCATATAGCCTTTGGTATATTTGAAGAATTCTTTCTCCCCCTGCCCCAGATTTTTTACCTGCATTTCAAATTGAAATGAAAAGTTGTCTGCAAGATTTGGAGATGCCCTGTGTGCATAGATAACAATATTCATATATGGTAAAATATTTGGAAGAGAAAATGGAGTACATTATATTAATTTTGATCAAAGATTGAATTCGAAGAGGCAGGCAGTGGGAAATTTGCTATTAGTATGCTAGCACCTGGTTAATTCTGAAATTATGGTAATGTGGATGCACTGTTTAGTTCTCTTGTTTTTTCCCTAACATTCAAGAAATCTGTGCTGGTTGCCCTAGCGGTGCAGGGGTTACGTGTTGCAAGACCATCAGCCGCTTTGCGGGAAATGATGAGACTTTCTGTTCCATAAAGAGTCACTGGGAAGTTCTACCAGGTCCTCAAAGGTCGCTGTGAATTGGAATCTACATGATAGCGACGAGTTTGGTGATGCATGGAGGAACCAGGCAACTTGCAGAGATGGTGTGTACAGTAATTCTAAAGTCAGTGCTGCTTTCTCTAAGCAGCCATGTCTATAGATATGATCTCACTCAAACTCGCGCTGCAGAGTTCATTCTGACCCACAACCCACACCTGTCCTAGAAACAGAGTTGAATTGCCATGGTTATTTTCCCAGACTATCACTCTGCAAGGGAGTACAAAGCCTCATCTCTCTACCAAAGTGGAGCATTATTATTAATCAGAGTTTTCATTTAACACGTAATTATTAAGGTGAACGAAATCTTTTCCTTCACCGAACAAATCCTTCAATGATTAATTATTAACTATTAGTGGTTTAGCAAAGCAGTAAGATCACTGTGCGAAAGAGGCAGTCCAGCTATAATTCTATTGGAGAGAAGGTATTTGTGGGTGTTTCTTTCCACCTGCATTTCCAAATGTATTTGAAGAAGCAAATCATTCTGCACACAGCTGTTTTCTGTTAAGATGCTATGACTGACAAAGGGTAATTTTCAGCTTCCCGGGGTCCCTTTCTTATTCTGATAGCTGGTAGATCTTTTATGAACAGGGCAGAAAAGTATAGTTCTCAGGGGTTTGTCCCCACCCAAAGTACATGAAGTTTTGTACCTGACAGACTCACTCTACTAACTCCCCAAGACAGAGGTGGGGTTTAAATTGCTACAATGCTACTTTATCTCTCAATCAAAAGCTTGGTATTCATTTTTGAAAAGCCTGAAGAAGAAAATAGATTTTATTCTTGAAGTTTTTGCTAAGACTCGGCAACTTTTTCCATTGTCTGTCATCAACTTTTTGATGCAGATGTGTTTTCGAAATTTCATTGGTCATTTTCTTCCCCTGCTCCTTTTTGGGTGTATTTTCAAAGACAGTAGACTGAAGAAGGGGAGCAGGATGATTTATAGGTATAGCAGCACTTATTTCCACAGAGAATCACTTTGCTATTGAGTCACTTTGCTATTTTCTTAACTCAGCCACACAGTGAAAAACCAGGTAAGAATGATTTGATTTTTCTAAGGCCAAAAGGAAATAGAAAACGAGGGAAAGCAATGGGAGCATAAATGATCTTGCACATTGACCTTTTCAGTGTATCTCTTAATTTTACGCAGATCGGTGTTCATCTATACATATGTATATGTATAGATGACAGGACCTCAAAAAGTTTGTGGCCAAGGGAGTGAAAAGATAATGGAATTCTCCCCATGAGCTTTTTGAAGCTTTCGTGTAGATACATATCTAACACCCCCCCACCTTCCAGATTCCTGGTGGCACACTGGTAAAGTGCTCGGATGCCAACCTAAAGACTGATGGTTCAAGCCCATCCAGCAGCCCCAGTACCAAAAAGACCAGGAGATCGACTCTAACTCAGGTGACAGCCTCATAGGGAGAGTTCGACTCTGTCATACAAGGTCACAATTAATCAGAATTGACTCAACAACAAAGAAAGATAGAGGATACAGAGAAAGATAGAGATAGAATGATTTACCCAAATTGACTGCTGTTTTTAGGATCTAGTCTGCTGTGCCAGAAGATGGCGACTGTCACAGGTGAAGGAACATTGGTAAACTAGTTTATAACAATACTTTGCACTGAGCACATGGCCAACTCTGAGTCTGTGGGGCTAGGTTGGAAGATGGGGGCTGGGATACTGGAAAACTTCAGAGTCTGTCTAAAACCCAACCAAGCCCAATTCCACGGAGTCCATTTTGACTCACAACATGTCTATAGATGTAAGTCAAACTGCCACCCTGGGGTTTCCAAGGTCGTAGTTCGTTCTGAAAGGGGGGATTGCACAATTCTTCTCCCTCGGAACTGTCGGTGAGTTCAGACTGCACCCCTTTCAGTTAGCCACGGGGTGCTTCACCAATACCGCACCAGGGGCTACTTTTCTAGTCTATAGTCATTGGTTTTCCAAAGGGTAACGCTAATCGGTGATAACTTACTCAGATGGTACAATCCCTCCCTTGTAACTCCATCCCATCCAAACACGGTTAACAAAGCCATACTTTCTTATAAAGTCTAAAGGCAAATGTTAGCTAATGCCAGGAGTAGAGCTTATACACCCAAAGGATCCATGAAATTTTTTGACCTATAATGAAGTTTTGGGTATCATGAAGAATGAATCCTATGTAGAAGAGATATATTACCACCAAAGTATTTTATATACAAATGCATCATTCTGAATTCTACAGTCATTTTACCCAAATGCCAGGGACTTTGTTTTTGTTTTGAATATTTTGTTCCACATATAATATATATATATAGTAAATTATTTGGTCTCCTCTCCTATTGTTTGCGTAGCGTATGTAGATGTCTTTCTTTACCAAGCTTCCTTTAACATAAACATCTTTGGTACAGTAGTATTGCTATGTATTTGCATTGTGAAAGAATTAAATTTGGGATTCTGTCATTCGATACAGAATGCTTTATCAATCAAGTAAAACCTCATAACTAAGATGAATAAGGTTTTTTAAGTCTCTTGTTGCATCATAGTCCACACTTTAGTTTTATAGTACAACTTGATGTGATTTTTAAAGGGTAATTCTCATTTATTTTCTGTTTCAGTCCACTGGTTTTACTTTGTAAAAATGTCAGTAGTTTCCCAAGAAAAGCTACTATATATAAAGAAAAGTGATATAAAACCACAAAGGCAAGTTATAATTCATGGTAGACTAGCAGGAAAGATGCCAAATATACTGGTTTCTCCCTACCTTCCTTCCTTCCTTTCTCTCTCTGATTGCATTCAGTGAATGATGTTTAAACCTCAAATTGTAGCTTATGTTGAAATTCTAATGGATTCTTCATCTGGTTAACCTGGTCTTTTACTTAGAATTGCTGGACGTGAAGGACAAACTTCATGTCTATCGTGCTTTTGGGGGGTGTCCAATTAACAATGGACAAATTGTCAACTTTGGAATAGTCTATATAAGTAACAATGACTGTTTATGCTAAGTATCTGACAAATACATCAAGAAAAATTCTAGTTGTGCAACCTTACTACCTAAACTCAGGAGACATGTCAGAGGTAGAAATGGAGATTTCAGATAGTTCATTCTTTCCTACTCTTTCTATGTAACTGCCCCAAAGCTGGGACTTGGGGTAATAACCTTACACTTAGTATGCTAAAAGATGAAAAATAAGTTTAGTTAAAATAAAAGTGAGGTCTGGGGTATACTGTTCAGACATGACTCGATTCAGTCTAAATATCCCCGGCAGAACAGTAGTTCTTTCTGAGTTGCCAACCAAAAGATTGACACTCGCCAGCCATTCTAGGAGAAAGAGGTGATTGCCTATTCTGGAAAGATGTACAGCCTTGGAAGCCCCATGGGGGCACTTCTCTTACCTATAGGTAAACAGTGTGTTGGAATGCATTACACAGCAATGGGTAAACTGAATCTACATTTGGTTGAGTATTGACTGAGAAACAGGAGGCATGGTGTCACCTTTGCCTTGGATCAGGAGAGTGCGGATAATTTGCTCCAACTGGAGGCTTTCTGTACACAGCTTTCCTTTGTGAGAAAGGACTGAAATTCAGGAGATGTGTCAGAGCCAGAAATGGAGATTTAGGATCTGAGCAATTGTTATGATGGATGAAACGCAGGCGCCACCTCATTTCTCTGGGGTAAAGAGATTAGAGGAAAGCAGACGATTTAGGACTGAGCCTTGGGGAAATCTTTAATGTTAGCTTGTGGGAGGAGGATGAAGAGAAACCCTGAAGGATTAATGTGCATGTGTGGCTGTGGAAGTCACCAGGTGCCACTGCTTCCCCTCAGGCTGTTCGTTCTGGCCCAAAGAACTTCAGTTAAATGAGGTGCAAAATCTAGGGACTATGAAACCCTGGAGGCTTTCTAGACCTCAGTGTAGGTGTGAGGGAGATATAAAAAGAGACTTGTGGTTTCTCATAGCGGGCATGGGCACATTGGTGAGGGAAAAACCCCAATCCATTGCTGTGAAATCAAATGCCAATTCATAAGAACCATATAGAATGGAGTAGAACCGGCCACAAGGTCTGCACGGATGTAAATATGTACCACTGTATATACTGCCATATCGTCCTCCTGCAGAGTGACTGCTGGGCTCAAACTACTGACCTATCGATAACTGCTAGGCCATTGCCCCATCAGGGCTCTTCCTGTGAGGGGAAAATCCCCTATTGTGAATTTTAGCATCTCTATAGTGATTTCTATGTAAGTGTTAAAATGAGACAGCTATTCCTGGGATACCTTTATAACTCGAGGAAGATTCAGTTAGTAAATTCTAAATTTGCCCTAACAAGAAGGTCTTCGTGTGTCAGGAATTGTGGATAGCTTATATAACTACTTTGGAACAATTGAGATGTATAGCTATTGCATCCTTTTAATTTGACTAGAAATAAACCAATCAATGAGAGAACCACAAAAACAAATCTGATACTGAGCCTTTAGTTTTCAATTATATTCAGTTGCTTGCCAGAGGCAGAAAGACACTCAGACCCCCGAACAGTAACATACAGTAAAGGGAGAAATTGTACAAAGACTCCATAATGTGGAAATAATGGGTATCTGTGATTCCCAGGGAAGGAGCTTTACAAGGCCGCTCTCACTCCGCGGGGTGAGTTACAGCAAAACAACAGAAGAGCACACAGTCATCCATTCTCAGAGTGGGTGCTTCCTCTTTAATGGCTCATTGCAAAACAGGTGCTAAACACTAGTTACACACACACACCCCCCACAAAATGGAAAATCCATTCAGACTTTCTTGCAGTTAGCAAAAACACATACTAATGTAGTTCTTTTGTAAAAGTCAATTGGCATCAAGCAAATTTTCAAAGAGCAGGACATTCCCCCTATACCATGATTCTCGGGATAGAAATGCTTTCATATTAAGATAACTAAATATGGAAAAATAGTGTGTGAACTCTGGGTGCCATGAAGAAGGGAAATGAATGTCGTGTGTTCACATGAAAACACTTGGTAAGTTGAGTTTTCTCCATGGACTCTAGGTGGCCTAGCAACTTGAGCTCCTGGGTTCCTTCTCCACTTCCACCCCAAAGAGATGGGCGGGGGGATTGTCTCATTTTCATCCCCCTCCCCCTCTAAAATCTCAGGCTCCATATAGTTTTGTTTGCTTGTTTTTCCCATCGGCTGCGGGGCGGTGGGGGAGCTGCTTTCAGTTGTCCTTACCCCAATGAGAGAAACCATTTGTTTATATAGTGTTCATGAGTTATATAAACAAACAGTCATGGATTACATTATGACAATATGATACCCCTACCAAGACCAAGGACACCCATTGCGACAATGTTGTAAATACCATAATCAGCTGCCCTGTCAGCACGTAGTCAACACCAAAGACATGTTTTTGAGTCCGTGGACTGATAAATTAGTCCATCTGGAAACGCTTCAATAATCAAGAAAGCATTCAAAATAACTGAGAATCCGAAAGACACTTTGATCTCAATTAGCCAAGTGTTCTATGGCCTCTGGAACATGAAGAACAACAAGACTACCAATTATACGGATTTAATACTTGATTAACAGTATAGCAGTGAATTTCAGGATGTCTCTTGCATTGGATGGATACAGGAAAACGAAATTTAGAGACTAAACTGCCCAGAATCATTAAGTCTTAAAATGTATATATTTGTGTCTCTATCAATATTAAACACTTTCCCTCCATTTTCTTAATTTTTCATATATGTGGATCCAAAAGCTCAGTGCGGTGTGCTTAAAATATGTATAATTTTATATCTCATTGTTGGAAAATGACACATTTTGTTGTTGTTATGCCACAGGGAGTGCTGGTGGTAGAGTGGGTTTGGCATTGGGCTGCTGCCCACGGGTACAGAACTTTGAAACCACCAGTGCTCTTCGGGAGCTCCTGGAGAGAGTTACAACCTCAGAAATCCAAAGGACAGTTTGTCCTGTAGGGTTGCTGGGTGTCAAAGTAGATGAGTTGACCGTGAGTGCGAATAGATGTTCTACCATATCCTTCTAATTGCCCTGTGATACAGATGCAATTGGGTGCCTAACCAAGTAAGCGGAACAGAGTCCCTAAGAGAGTCGAAAATCAGACTGAATGTGTTTTAGTTCCAATAGTGTCACTTTTTTTAGCTGTGTGGTGGTAGGCAAGTGACTTGGCCCGCATTCATCTCCGTTTCCTCATCTGTTATGAAGATAAATTTATGTCATGCAAAGCACTTATCATGGTACCTGGCACATGCTCACATCCATGTCTTGATCTTGCTAGATTTTCAGAAATACTAAATGCAAGTTTCTCGAATTCATTCCTAGGATCGGTGTATCAGAGAGAACTGCAAGTACCTTCATCCTCCTGCACACTTAAAAACGCAGCTGGAAATTAATGGGCGAATCAATCTGATTCAACAGAAGACTGCTGTAGCCATGTTCACCCAGCAGGGGCCCTTCATGTTCCCACATCCGCAGATGCCTGCATTTGTAAGTCACCACAATCTCTTTGAAAATGTGTGTATCCTTTTGTTCTTTTGAAACATATATGGCTACATTGGAATAACCTCACGGAGCCAATTAGAAAGATTGTTAGAGCTGGATTTAGAACGCAACTTAATATGTTACCATATGGACACTACAGAGTTGAGCAGGTGAAGGGAGAAATCAGGTGTGTGTTAGACTGAAAAGCTGGTCTGCATTTATGTATGAATTCAGTTTACTGAATATTTATGAAGACGCAGGTGCATTTGAAGATGAGGAGGTGACTTGATTAATTCACGCAAGTATCTTGTTCTCTCCTGGTTATCCCCTGTTTCTTTGCTTTTCATTTTAAAATAATTGAGCTTTGCAGAAAAGCGACAAAGATCACAGAATTTCCCCAGATACCCCCTCACCTGGTTTCCCAATCATTAACATCTCATATTAACACTGAACATTTTTAAAGCTAAATGAGCTCACATTCACACATTACCAGTGATTGAACTGCAGATTTTACTCAGACTTTCACCACTGTGTCCAACTAATGTTCTCTTTTGGATCCAGAATATCATCCTGCATGTTGTGCTCATGTATTCTGTTTCTTCTGTTTGTGATCAATTATCAGCCTTGAGCGGTACCATTCAAGTGTTTGATAGTCGTTTTAATGAAGCCAACAATTGTCTTTCTACAGAAATGAGCAAGATGATGGCCTTATCACTGTGTTTGTCAGAGTCCCATTATTTGTGAGCCAGTATGCTGAAAAAGTGATTAATGAAAGGGACAAATTGGGGAGAGGATAGGTGTTATGGTTGAATGACACAAAGAGCATACATGTGAAGATTGTTGGAACATTCAGTGTTTTGTCACATGTAATTACCACAATAAAAGGTAATTAAGCTCTGTCTGCCCTTTTTTAAAACTTATTTTAAGAAGACATCTTAATCTTACCTTGAGAATTTAAAAAGAAAAAGTTACATTTTTCTCTTTTACCTTTCAGAGAGAATTGAAAACTGTTCTCTTTCTACTATAGTTCCTCCAGGTCTTGAATTTAGCTTTGTATTATTTTGTTATAATTCCAGCTAGCTCGGTCTCTTTAAACCATTAGCAAGGTTTTTGAAATACATTTGAAAGGGCTATGTTATCTTTCTTTGTTACCTATTTCTTTAGTGACTTCATAATAAACACAATGAAAACCAAGAGACACTTACATAGACTATTCAGTTGAAACAAAATTGAGGAGTAGGAAAAATCTATCAGCAAAGACTGACTTATAATAAGTTTTATTTTCAGGATTCAGGGATATCTGTTACCATATGGATAGATACATGCAAAAAATACACAAAGTACTAAAATTTTAGAGCATCTACCTTTTTCCAGAATGTCTAGACAAATTCAAGTAAAATGAAAGGTTTTTTAAAAATCCTGTACTATTAGTTTGCCAGATAAAATTGCTTTAAAACATGATCCTGATTAGTTATATTGATAAAAATGTCCTAAAAGATCAACAGTGAGCCCCTTCAAAGCTCTCCTTGACCTTCAGTGATACTTCACATGATTGAGCTGTATCTTGAGATTCTTCGCTTGGCTTATTTGTACACCACATCATTTCAGTTCTTCCCTTCTTTGAAGGAGAATAAGGAAGGGAAGACTGTCTGTAATACTAGAGACAGTATGAACAAAGGCACAGAGAAATGAACATGCTGAGTGGGTTGGGAAACTTAAGAGATGGGAATAAAGCAAGGGAACTTTTCACTCACTATCACTACTCTCCACCACTCGTGGGCTGTCCCAATTTCAAACTGAACAAAGAACTAGAGCTAGATTTTATTACCAAACACCTGAGCCCAGCATTGCCTATATATCTGGAGCATATATCTTTTCACAAGACACCATTTAATGAATCTCATTTAGAGACCAAGGCCAAGGGTAAGGAAGGAAGTCAGATTATTCATCTTCTATTCAGCCTCTGGTAGACACCAACCATTCATGTGATATTGAGCATGCTGGCTTATGCTGGAAAATAGAAAGTGGGATTTCCCCCTAATATATTATTATCATTGTCTTTATTTTATTGTAGAGATTATATATATATGTGTGTGTGTGTGTGTGTGTGTGTGTATGTATCTTCATTGCCATCAAGTTGAGTTCAACTCAGAGACACCCTGTTGGACAGAGTAGAACTGTTCCATAGAAATCCCAGTGTGAATCTTCATGGGAGAAGCCCTAGTAGCACTGTCAAATAGGATGGATTACTAAACACAGGGTCAGCTGTTCAAACCAACCATATTCTCTGGTGGAGAAATAGGAGGGGGGCTGTCTGCTTCTATAAAGATTTGTAGCCTTGGAAACCCTACATTGGATTACTATGAGTCACCATCAACTCACTAGCAGATTTGAGTTTTAAGTATTTATGGGAGCAGTCTGCCACACATTTTTCCCTCAAAACACACACACACACACACAGAAGCCTGCAAAACTGCAAATCGATGGGCTTGAGTGGTTTTTCTGGGTCTTGATTTTGATAGAGTACAGCTTACCACTTTTCTCTCCTCTCAGGGCAAAATATTTGCATAACCCTTCTTTGACATGTTTTCACCTTCACGTTCTTTTTCCATGAACTTGTTGAAGCCCCCCCCCCATGTGTGTATATATTGCATTGTACGCATATGGATACACATGCGGACATGCACACATACGTAATATATAATGAAATTTCTCCGATTGCTGCTGTAAACAGTTAAGAGTCTCAGGAACCCGCAGGGGCAGTTCTACCTTGTCCTGTAGGGTGCTGTGAGTCTTCACGGACTCTGAGGACACTGCATTTGGTTTCAGCTTGGTATGTTGATACATATACATATCTAGAATTAAACATTTTTCATTCCAATCATTTTGCATATACAAGTGCAGTTCAACAACTTAATTTTATTTGTCATGGTGTACAACCATTACCACTAGCCAACTCTAAATTTTTCATCACCTGTAACAGAAGTTCGGTATTTTTTAAGCAATAACTGCCCATTTCCCCTTTCCAGCAACAACTTTGGTTTCTGTATTTGCCTACTCTATGTATTTCATAGAGATAGAGTTATACCATAGTTCTCCTCTTATAACTGAGTTACTTTGTTCAACATAGTGATTTTGAGGTTCTTCCATTTATTAGGATGTATCAGAATTTCAAATCTCTTTATGGCTAAATAATAATCCATTGTATAAGCATGACATTTTTATCTATCCTATCTGTTGATGGACACTTGTTTTTTTTTTGTCCAATTCCTGGATATTATCAATAATGCTGCCATGAATATCGGTGCATACATGTGTTCCAGAGTGGTGTTTTTAGAATCCAATAAAAAATTCATGGATTTTACAGCCACATATGCCTTCTAATTTGATTCACCATGTTTTCTACCTCATATAGAAAGAATTTACAGCTTTGAGGGTTGATGGTACAACTGCTAAGCTTACAGCACAACAATTTGTTTTGTAGCGCATCAGGAAATAAAGGACAGTATTTAGAAAACAATTGGAAGTTATTTCTTTACCTTGCAGATTATTTAATAATAGCTTTTGTGATAAACTAATAGACGATTAATTGCTAAAGTTAGTATATCTAACCCTGAGGTACTTGGCATGCTTCTATTTGTTGGCCTGGGAAATGTCTTTGTAACAAATTTGAATAATTTTACATGGCATGTACCTGTCTGATTTGGGGGACGGGAATTGTTTTCATGATGGACCTTGGTTTACTATCGAAGTTTTGTATAATTTGACTCAGTCTCTGGCACAGCTCTTCCACAAACAACTCTTATCTTTTTGGGCCTCCCTGGCCCCTGTTCAGTATGATTCTTGCCCTTAAAATAGACTGGCGTTGGTTTTGATTCAAGTCTTGGTACTAGCATGGTTGTACATTAGTTCCTATTTGTTAACACTTGCTTGAAATTCAGGCTTTTCAATTAAGCGTATACTTCAATCTGTTTCTAGGATACCAAAACAGTACATCTACTTTTGTAAAATTAAATATGGTTTGCTTATTATAAGACCCCCAGGTAAAGGGAATGTCACCCTAAATTGGATGGTAGCTAGAGAACAGATTCTGTTCAGTAAGACTGAACAGCAGATAAAAGCTCAAGTTGAATGGATGCTTGCTAGAGCAAGTACGTGAGATTGTTCACTGTGTTTAAGTGATCTGAATTGACATTTGCTAGTATAAAATCTCACCACTGAATCATTTTGCTAACTTCATTATAGAAGTATAACAAGTTAGAGATAGAATGTTATTTTTCAGTATCATTAATGAGAAACTTCTAATGTATACAGCAAACAAAACACAAAAGTGTAAGAATTTCCCTTGGCATACTCAGGAGGCAAAGCCTGGCATTACAGACGAATGTTAGGAAAAGGAGACGCATTCCATTGGCTGTAAGCAAATAAAATCTTAACAGCTCAGTTGAACAACTAGAAGTATAAGGGAGAAAGACTTCTCAAAATGAGATGTGAACTATCTGAATAGAATATGAACTATATTTATATATGTATAAAGTAGCGTTGAAGGAGCCCTGGCATTTCAGTGCTTAAGTATGCAGCTGCTAACTACCACAAGGTCAACTGTTGAAACCCACGAGTTACTTGGCAGAATAAAGACCAGTCCTTTTGCCCCTGTGAGGATTTCAGCCTAAGGAATCCTATGGTTCGCTTCTGCTCTGTAACACGGTGTGGCTATAAGTTGGAAGCAACTCAACAGAGTCCAACAGGAATAATATGATATGATATTACAGTGTTATTAAAATGGCCTTTGATTTAGACATCTGGCATATCTGGACATGTACATGCTTGGGAAATGAATGGCTCTCTGTCAATGTAATGATTCAAATGGAAGCAGACCCTGACACACGGGAACTTGACTCTGTTGAGTGTAGTCACTTGACATTTTGTATGGGGATTTGTTGATTGAGCACAGTTTAGGTTCCCTGGGGTGTACACACCAAGTCCTCTTGTTCTGCTGTGCACTTTTCCTGACTTGAATTCCCATGTTTAAGTTATGAAACTACACCCTGCCAGCCACAAACTTGGATTCCACTCCATGCTTTTCCTTGAACTCAGATGGAATCATATGGGGTCCTCCCAGACTCTTCCACATCGTCTTACATCACTTTTATAATTCTTCTTACCAATATCATTCATAAACTATTAAACATACACTCTTCATGTGTTTAACTGGCCTTACTATATTAAAGCCTGAAGCAAACATAAGACTTGTGAACCCAAAGAATTGAAATAGGAAGCTGGATAGATAACCAATACCACAAGTGGGTGGCTTTAATGACCAGGAATTTATCTTCTCATAGTGTGGGAGACTCAAAAAAGTCTAAATTCCCCAGCAACATCTCCAGAGAAAGGTTCCTTCTATCTACTTTAGGGGAAAATTTGTGTTTCTTTCAGCTTCTTGGTTCCTTGGTGATTGTCTTGTATGCCTGATCTCCTTTTAGGTCTCAAATGTGATGAGTTAAAGCCATACAGTAAACTAATAATGGTTTCATTAAGATAACAAAATAGCGAATTTAATAGGGAATTACATCCATGGATTGAGTTTACCATGCTTATACAATTCAATCCATAGCACATAAATCCTTGTTTAATTGAATATTGTGGACTAGAACAATTTGAAGTGACTATAAATAAGAACATTGGGAAACATTTACTTTTTAAATATTGAAACTGTTCAGTAGTTTAAATAGTTGAGTGTATAGGTTTAGCAGTTGAAACCAAGATATAAGCCTATCTATATCTTTCAGCTACAGGATGGCTTTTTATTGAAAATAATCATGAAAAGGGTGAGGAAAAAATTTCGTGGACATTTTGAATTAGAAAGAGATTTGCATTTCACATTATCAGTTTCGTGGTCAACATTTATCAAGCCCCTTAATAGCTTATTCTGTCCCCCAAACTCCTTTGATTATAGTTCTTTCTTGTGAGACACTACCTTCCCCTTCAGCCAAGTTAACACCCGTCTACCCTCTAACCTGCTGAGGTAATGAAATATGCAGGAGTGCAGAATAAACTTGTTTAAAGCCAACTAAAGTATGCTTGTAGTAGCATTGTTGTTTTGCTCCATCCCTGTTCATATGCAGGAGTTTGTTTGTTTCTCTAAGGTTAGAGGCCGTACTGCTGCAACTATATAGAGGGCACTTGTATGTGATAGCTTTTACAATGTCCAGGTTCTTTGATAGTAACACATCTCAACATTTTCCTTTCAGTCTCGCTGAGAAGTTCCCATGGGATATTTTAAACGTAATCTCCTCTTGGCCCATTTTGTGTTTTTCTCCTATGAGACTGGTTATCTCTGTTGGTTACAGCCCGGTACTAAGGAGACCATGTGAGCCTGTAAGATTTGCTGTTCAGTAGACAGTGTGTAATGATAGCTACTTCACAAGTGGTTGGTGTCAGGGTCAGTGAAAGGAAGACTGGAAATTTAGAGGACTCTGTGAAAATCTTTTTCTCTGATTGAGCTACAACCAAACAACTGACAACAAATACTTGGCAAACTCATTTCTAAGGCATTCCCCCCCTTCCGCTTAAAGCCCTCCCAAATAAATACATACTTCATTTGGCCATAAAATGGAATGAAGTGGTGATAGTACTTGGTGATAGTTGAAACTTAAAAATTTTATGCCGCGTGCAAGAAGACAGAGCTGAAGGACCACATATTCTATTTCCATGAAATGTGCAGAATAGGTGAATCCCTATAAGTGGTTGCCAAGGGCAAGGAAAAGTAGTCCTGGCGGTGCTGTGCTTTATCACTCGGCTACTCGTGGAAATGGCCACAGTTCAAATCCACCCACAGCTTGTGGTCGGAAAGACCTAGTCATTTGATATGTAAAGAGGACAGTGTCGAAAATCCTGCAGACAATCCTACGACATCACAGCAACAGGCTGGAAAGAGGATTTGAAGCTAACTTCTTACTGGGTATCGTGTTTTACTTAGGAAAAATAAAAGTGCTGCAGAATTACAGAGAGGTAATGGCACAATGTTGTGCAGACAGTAAATGCTACTGAGTTTTTCCTTTTTAGTGAATTCCAGCTCAATACAAATTAACAATGTTTTGAAATCCAGTTGCTGATTGTTTTGTGATAAAATATGTAAACATATCTTTTCAGTTTTTTTGTCTCATAGTTTAGTTTTCCCAGAACTCTTCTGATACCAATTTAGTCATTCCAAATTAAAATCATGCATCTATGTATGTATACATTATGTGTGTCTATATCAATATAGAGCTATCTGCCTATACTTTTATAGATGTATACCCACTCCTCGCTTACTGACATGGCTAGGTTTCAAAGACAAGGTTATTATGTGAAAATTGGTTTAAGCAAATATGAATCAGATCAGATCACAATATGGAGACTAATTGCATCATCATATAACCGCCCAGCTGCAGCATGGTGCACAGCCTCGTGGATGTCATCAGAGGCAGAATTATTCTCCCCTTGCACATTGGAGTGTGTAATTGCCACATGTGCATTGTTAATGAAAAATATAGATTGTTGTTTTATGACTGTAAATGTGAAGTGTCAGCTCATGAAATAGTTAATATGTAATAATTTGTTGTTAGGCTAATTTGTGTTTAAGACTCCACTAGAGCTCTTGTGCTGCTGTTGCAGTTTCTCTTCCCAACAAATACATATAGACCCAAGCCATGATTTGTGCTCGTTTGTATGCTATACTTTGTCTTTTATACCCACAAAAACAAACTTTTCCCTTCCTTGAATGCCTCCACCAGCTTGGAGGCTACTGTGATTAATGGGTCAAGAAAGCCAGAGCTAAGCAATTATTCTTTCTTGACCCTCAATTTGCCCCCCCCACTTATTCTCTCTAGAGTCACAGCATCTCCATTCATTAACAGGTATGATTAGAACATAACACTACCATCAGCTTGTGTCTGTTTATAAAGTTAGCTTTCAATTATTAAGAGATCAGTTAACTAGTGTCTAGCGTATGTGGGTCTCCCACAGTCTATCTTTAGGCACTTACTCTCCACAGACTATCACTTGCAGAGTGTGGAGATGACCAAACAGAAGCTGTCAATCAAGGATTTTTCATTTGTGCTCCATATAAGTTGCTAGTGAGTGATGCTGGAAATGAAAGCAATTTGTATCTATGTACTTCGGGATTATCAAGGCTAGATGGAAACATGACAACAGTGAAAGAGACTTTCTCTTATACCGTATAAATGTTTGCAAATGAACAAGTGGAAGGTATGGTGGATGCTAATAAAGTTGAGTGTGACTTTTCTGCAATTCCCACAGATTGTTAGCAGATGTTTACAACCCTGTAAAGGAAAATGTGTAGTCACATCCTTTTGCAAGAGCGCAGTGATAGAAGACCTCTGTCTTATCTAATGTTACTGTAACAGAAATACCACATGTGGATGATCAACAAACAGAAATTCCCAGAGCGCCAGTCAAGAGGAAGGCATTTTCTCTCTCTTTCTGTTGGGCCTTTTGGGGAAGGAGGGTCTTTGTGTCTTCCATCTCTTAATTCCTGGTTCCTTGAAGATCTCCATGGGACTCAGAAGTATCCTTTTCTTCCCATCTTGTTAGAGATTGACTCACCCCATAGTACCTGACTCACTCTACATTAATCCTGCCTCATTAAGATAACAAACAAACAAATCTCAAGTTATTTTATAGCCATAGGCTTTGAAGTCAGTATTTACAACAAGTAATTTGAGGGGACACAATTCTACTCGTAACAGTCCCAATGGTTACACTGACTTTGAGATAGGGATTTAGTCTACATAACTTGAAAGTTTTTTTTATTAAAAATCATTTTATTGGGGGCGCATACATAATTTTTCATAATGCATAAATACATATACTATGCCGAGCACCTTCGCATGTCTGCTGCTGTTAGCATTCTCCAAATATCCGCTTTTCCACTTGAGCCCTTGAAAACAGTTTCCCATCCTTTCCCCTCTGTCCCTGCTTTCCCTCCCCCACCAACTCTCAATACTTTAAAAATTATCATTGTTCTGCCCGACCTCTCCTCCAGCCCACTTCTTTGATGTCTGTCCTCCAGATGTGTAGATCCTTGCAGTTGGTTCCATCTCTCTACCCCACCCATCTGGTAGCTCCAATCTCACCACTGACCCCAATGGGCTCATTTGTCCTGGGTCCCCCATATCTTCAGCTCCCCTCTCTACCAGTCTACCTTCTGCAGTCCAGCTGGATTTGTAAGGTAGAGTTGGGAGTAGGAAGGCTTCAGGAACTAGAGGAAAGTTGTATGCTTCATCACTCCCTGGCTGCACCTTGACTGGCCTGTCTCCTCCCCGTGACTCCCCTGTAAGAGGGTGACCAATTACCCACCAGTGAGACTTAGGTCCCGACCCTTCTCTCCCCCTCACCATTGTTCTAAAGACAATTTGCGTGTTTGAGGAGACATTTCTTGAGTGCTTGTTAGTGCTCAGTCACTGTGCAAGTCACCGGGAACTCATGAAAATACTGACCCTTTTAGCTAAGAGTGCTCTGGACACTATGGCAGAAATACTTGTCACTTGTCTCAGTCAGTCTCCTTGGTTGAACAAGACACAAAGTACAATGAAAAACCAAGTCTTTGGCGCAAGAAGGAAAAGCCGTACTCAGAGTTTCAATTATTTAGTACATAATTTAAGTTCGAATGAGTAGCTGGATTATATTTAAGTGTCCAGGTCATAAATAGAAATTGGATTCGGCTTATTATGGGCCTTTTTCTTTCAACAGTAAAATAAACGCAGTTGTATGATGTTGTTGTTGGAGGCCAGGGAGTCTACTCTGCTGCATGGTCGTCCTGTGGGCCACAGAAGACACTACTATCCGTACCATTGTTGCTGTGTTCCAGTCCATTGTTTGTGCATGTTAGGTCCATGTGAATGCAACTGAACGTGAGGGCGGCAGAAGAGGTTCAGGCAGGATTGAAGTTGTGTGTTACAGTGAAATGTCTAAGTATGCAGGCTGCTTGACTTAACTAGTGGCTGCTAACCAAAGTGAAGCCCTTGAATGTTCAGCCTCATACAATGGAATAGTCGCCTTAGGGCAGAAGCAGCAGTGAGAAAACAGGCATGTGCATTGGAAAATGAATAAGCAGCTCAGGAGTTCTTGCCCATGCTCCAGGGCTGGGCAGGGATGAACTGATTTCTTCTCAATCAACAGTAGTAGAGAATGAAATTTGTACTTAAAAAGAAAATGGTTACCAAAGCTATAGTACTAAGCTTAGACCTAAGATGGTATGGTAGAGTTTGTCGTGAAATCGTTAAAAATTGAAACGTGAGTAGCATCAACAACCCTAGCATTTATTATGTGGTTAGTTGCCTTGAGTGACTCCCTGTTGATAGAGACCCTGTCGGATGGCGGCTGTATCCATGGACTGACACATAACAATTGTGAGGAGGGTCCAGGCCTGGGCGGTGTTTCATTCTGTTGTACCATAGCGTTGCTACAAGTCAAAACCCAATCGACAGCACCTGTCAACAACATGTAGGATCGAGAGTAAAACTGCATTGTAGGTTTCCAAGACTGGACTCTTTACTGGGGGAGATGTCCTCATCTGTTCTTCAGAGATGTTGGTGGGTGAGCAGTGCGTTAATCACTGTACCACCAGCGTTCACAATTGTAGAGACTGTGCAGCTTTTCCTGTCTACGTGGAGCATCTAGCAAACCTTAGCAGAATAAAATATATTCCACAGAAAACAGAAGTTCCCCATAAAAAATGTTCCCGGTGAGTCACCCTCAAAAAAGGAAGGGCAAAATTATGGAAGGTTGGGTTTACTGTGGCGGCTCTTGGTGGCACAATTAAGTGTTCAGCAACGTCCTCGATAATTGGCAGTTTGAATTTGCCCGGAGGTTCTGCCAAAGAAAGACCTGGAAATCTACCAGTACTTCTAAAAGATCACAGCTAAACCTAATGGAACACAGTTCTCAGAAACATGAGTTTCCCGTGAGTCAGAGTCCGGCAGTAACAGAAGGCATTGCTCATATATACAAGGCTTAGTTAGGTGCTGTTGAGTTGGTCCACCCATGGTGACACTATGCACAACAGAATGAAATGCTGCCTGGCCCGGCGCCATGCTCACAGTGGTTCCTTTGCTTGAGTCCATTATTGCAGCCACGGTGTCAATCATCTCCTTGAGGACCATCCTCTTTTTCGCTGCCCCTCTACTTTACCAAACATGTATCACCCTTGCCGCTGAGGAGCCTTCTGGCTATACTTCTTCCAAGACAGATGCACTTGTCCTTTTATTAGTGCATGCTACTTTGAATGTTCTTCTGCAGCACCATGGTTCGAAAGCATGAGTTCTTTGGTCTTCTTTATTCAATGTCCAACTTCCATGTGCATATGAGGTCGCTGAAGATATCAAGGCTTGGGTCAGGTGCACCGAAATCCTCAAAGTATCACATCGTTGATTTGCAATATGTGAAAGAGGTCTCGCGCAGCATATTTTACTCCCTGTCAGGTGCTGTTTGATGTCTTGACTGCTGGTTCCATGAGCACTGATTCCATGTGGACCTAAGCCACATGAAATTCTTGACAGCTTCGACCCTTTCTCCATTTATCATCATGTTACCTATTGGCTTAGTTGTGAGGACCTTGGTCTTTTCCTTGCATTGAGTTGTAATCCATACTGAAGACTGCAACCTGGGATCTTCATCAACAAGTACTTCAAGTCCTCCCCACTTTGATCGAGCAGGTTGTGTCATCTGCACATCACAGATTGCTGATAAGCCTTCCTTCGATCTTGATGCCACATTCTTCTTCATATAATCCAACTCCTTTGATTACTTGCTCAGCACAGTGATAAACTCTTCCAAGCTAACAAGGTGAGCACTAGAAGGGCTTTTCTAGTACAATTTCACTTATCACGTGCTTCTTACAGGCCTTCTCTGCTCTTGTGCAGGAGAATTTCAAGTCAGACTGGTGAGAATACATGACCTCTCACGTCATACCCTCCACCCTCCCTGATTCTATTCATGTGATTAAGCAGAAAGTGTGGGCAAAACCTATCAGTGGAACAGATTCATTATATTTTTGCTGGAAAAATGAAATTAAAAAAACACATGCTAGTTAGTAATATACAGCAACATCCCATGGCATCACAATTAGAAATATTCTACATTCGATCAGGATTTGCATGATTAAATTTTAAATTAAACTTTTGTAAAGGCATGTTGAAACTTATTAGTGATGGTATCAGTCATTCAGTAATACTGGGTACTATCGCAGTGACAAGAGAAACAGCCAAAGAACCAGCTTAAGAGCAAAGATACCCACACCTGGAGCAAACTGGAAAACAGCACAGGAAAGTGATAGATTATGTAGTTAGAGATAATAAAGTCAGTGCATCTATCAAACTCTTGGAGACTGGGACCGTGAGAAATAGAAAAAAAAAAACAACAGTAATAAACTTTCATATATCTAAGGCTTTTTTTCATAAGTTATGCTTTAGTTTATATTCTTTCTAATCCTGTTATCTCTTCCTGCCAAGAAGGGATTCTCCTACTATTTCTGGGGCCTCTCTTTGAACTGTGGGCCTCATCAGGCTCCCTGGACAAAGGGCAGGCTAGTCAAGTCATTAGTATATGAAATAAAACCACTAATTAAACCAGAAGTAATAAAATCTAAGCATAATGACGATAACAATCTCATTTGACATAGATGGCAAGAAATCATTACACGCTTGCTTTTTGAAAAATCAATTCCTTTTTGTTCTTCTTAAACACTTGCTGTCTACCATAATTAGCAGTAGACAAACTGAGAAGCCGGGCCAGTATTTGGCAGGGCAGATGGGAGCTAGGGTTGCACTGGAAACCATAAAGCCAAGTCGTACTGATGGGAGAGAGGAGGAAGGAGATTGGAAAGGAGTCTCGAGACAATCCAGAATCTGCCTGCAAAGGCCATGGGACATGAGTGGTTGGTTGCCAAGATTGCTGGTGATAGAGTGTTTTAGATCTTTAAAAAGAAGATGGTAAAGGCAAAAGAAAGGTTTTGCACAAATGCCATCAATGAGATTTAGTTTGGCTAAATCATGACTATTAAGAGACTGAATAAATTAAAATTTCTTAATACACTTGTCACTTAGAGACATGTTGTTTTCAAAGGAACTCCTATGGGGCAATTAGTCCAAGGCTAAAATTTGATCAGGAAAAAAATTGTAATTTGTGATGTGGCTTTCTTTTATCTGAAAGTTTGCTATCTTGTGTATTAATAGGAAGAACCAATTATTTTATCCCTTCTCTCTTTTAAACATACAGAATCCTTATCCTGTGACTCCAGCACTGGGAGCTAATCCTCCCATGGCTTTCAATCCTTACTTACCTCATCCTGGGATGGGCATGTTTCCTCCGGAACTGATGTCAAATGCACCTATTGTGATTCCTGGAAACCCACCTCTGGCATTGCCTGGAGTTGCTGGTCCCAAACTGATGCGTTCTGATAAACTGGAGGTATTTGTGTAGAGATATATGAATACTTATGGGATTGTCACAAATATTGACCTGATGCAAAAAGTATTCGGGCTGAGCCCCCGTGGCGTAGTGGTTGTGCGCGGGACTGCGGCCCACTGGGATGGAGGTTCGATTCCAGCTCCACGGAGCAAAGGCTGGGCCTCCTACTCCCACCACCTGAGGGCAGTGATGCCCCCCCCAAAAAAAACAACAAATAAAACAAACAAAAAACAACAACAAAAGTATTCTCAGAGGCCAGTGTTTTCAATGACAGTGTGTGGGAATTTTAGTTTAGGAGTCATAATGTCAGTCAAATAGGAAACAGTTTGCTAGAGACAATAATGCATTGCTTCAGCTCTACAGTAGGCGATCCAACACCTTGATAATTCCCTGCAATAGACTCAGTATTTCTTTTGCCGAGGCCCAGGAAGTTTGGGTGGGCTTGCTCCTTGTACCCGGTTTTAAGTCTTACAGCATAGGATCATTGTGTTTTTGCTCATGAGTCTCTACTTGCTAGAGTAATCAAACTGAACAAAATTTGACTATTCTGACTCATTATGAATACAGATGGAAATCTATATGAATGAAGAATGTAAATGAGCCTGATAGAGTCTAAATCCTTTTCTTCATTTTCAGAATGATGAATGATGTACTGGATAATAAGAATCCTTTGATGCTTAAGAAAAAAATCTCCAAATGAAATTTCAAATTGCTTTTCCTTTATGGAAGTCTCTCCATCTTCCCTTAATTGTCATTCTTCATAAATTGAAATAAATAACTGGCCGATTTCTTACAAAGCCAGCTCTATTGGCAGTCCCTTAAATACCCAGTAATGTATCATAATGGAATCTAATTGTACATGTAACTCAGCCATGATTCACAAGTCTGCTGTGTAAAACAGCCAATGTGGGGCTGCTTAATAAAGATGCATTTCAGACCTTAAAAATATAACCCCTGCCATGAGCATTGCTAATTACTCTTTAGACTGCTTATTAAATAGGAGGTTATAGAAATGGTTTTAAAGATCTTTAATCACTTACATGTCAGGAAAACCGACCACTTTCATTGGGGGAGAATGGACCTCCCTCCTCCCCCCAGAAATCAAACATGCTGTCAATGTTGACAGCTCATTGAAAATAGAAATTTGCATTAGGCTTCATATCTTTAGATGATTTTCTTAAATAAATTGATAAGGTAATGTACTGTTACTGTTACATTTGCTGGAAAAATAAATACAAGCGAACCACCTGACAGCCATCAATGTAATGTTGCTTTTTCATTGTCTGTCTTTCAGGTCTGCCGGGAATTTCAGCGTGGAAACTGTACCCGTGGTGAGAATGATTGCCGCTATGCTCACCCTACTGATGCATCCATGATTGAAGCGAGTGATAATACCGTGACCATCTGCATGGATTACATCAAAGGTCGATGCTCCCGGGAGAAATGCAAGTACTTCCATCCTCCGGCACACTTGCAAGCCAAACTCAAGGCGGCTCATCACCAGATGACCCATTCAGCTGCCAATGCAACAGGAAGAGTAAGTCTCTTCTGGGTGTTGATTTTGAAGTACATGGTTATTAGTACACCCCCAAACTTGCCTATCATCTTCTATGTTCATAGTTGGGCCTTACCGTAATACTTAAGGAGGAAGATACTTAATCTACTTGACTTTAAAAAATCCAAGCATTTTCTAAAAGTTAGCTAATTAAAAGCTTTACTTAGGATTTTAGCCTACTGCGCTCATTCTCCCATTTGAAAAGAGAAGGTCAATGATAGGATTTTGAAGTTGTTGTTGATAACCTCCCTAACCTGCTTCTCTGCTCTATGAACTACCTGTCTGGACTCTTGGCCAGTAACAGCGGTGATGCCTCTCAAGGACCTGGGACTTGAAAGATGGGATGTTAACTAGGTTCTCATTTCCCAAGTCTGAGAGTTACTTTCCTTTCTTTGGGGATGGAGGCTTCCATGTGCCCAAGTAGCAGCCAGCCTAGGGAGGGGGAAGGGGTGGAGAGATGAAAAAATTGTCTTCATTGTTGGGAAAACTCATTTCCAGCAAGCTTTGGGGAATGTTGACCCCACTTAATGCTGAAAGGTTATGAAGTAGGAAAAAGATTTGTGCGATAAAATGTCTACTTCCTTAATAGTCTATAACACTTGTCGATTTTTTAAATACGCTGTTTTCGGTTACTTTCTTTTATGACCTAAGCCTGCCCTCATGTACCAAAACCAGATCAAAGCCACTGCCATTGAGTGAGGAAAGCAGCTACCAACCTTGGCAGCCCAAGACGTGCAATGTTTACTGAAATCTCCTCGCATATATTTATATTCCAAGTCTGAAGGCAGAGACCTTGCCCTTCTATAAGTGTTACTTTTTATTTTCAGTCATCCCTATTGGTTAAGTTTTCCTTCATCCCAAGCTAAATTATAGCTCTCTGTAACTGGAACGTCATAAATCAATCGATGGTCCCTGTGAGAATGACTCTCTTATCTTTTCAAAAGAAAAAATATTCCATGTTCCTCCTACAACCTTTTCTTGGAGATTATGGTTTCAAGGACATGCTTATTTTGGACTTGCTGCCCTTTCTCCTTGCCTCTGCCCCCTCAGAACTAACCCCATTCCTCCAGGAAGGGTGTAAACACCAGAATAGAAAAGCTTTATTAATTCCCTCATTCTGAACAGCATACATATGCTCATGAATCTTAGATTCTTAACCCAAAGCATGAAACATGTTCAATCAAAATATTTCTTAAGATTTCACCACGGTATTTTTTGGTCAGAAATTCTTTTGAATAGGGCAGTTATAAGCTGTGAACAAAATAGTCCAGGTAGAGCTCAAAACTCTGCTTTTTTATTATTTAAATTGATGTCTTCAGTCATAGAACAACTGTGGACCTATTCACAACGCACCATGGAGAATCTTTAAAATAAAGGTTCTCATAGGTATGGGATATAAAAGAAATGGCTTGGTTGGGCCATTGTGTCCCTGTAACCATGGTCAAGCAGGCAGCCTTCATATATGTGAATCCATTGTTGATGATTTGGGAATGTTTCATAGAACATGCTACAAGTCAGCCCCAAGTCCCCATTAGAGAGTTAAATGTTATATAGTAGCCTTTGGTTGGTATTTGTGACTGTCAATATAAAATTTCTTTCTGAGTAGCCAATTAAAGGCAAGGTCTTAGGAGCAAGGTCAAATTGGCACATAGGAATTTGCTTCAGGTAAGATTGAGCAAAGAAGACTAATGAGTAAATATTTCGTTCATCTACAACAAGTGTTATTAAGCACAGTATTTAATAGTCATACAGGCACCACCCAGTCAAAACTGGGTACTGATCTATCAGAATGTAGGGCTAACAGTTGAAATGAATTAATGAATGCCCATCTAGGTCCCACATTCATTTGGAATTCATTGGCCAACACATCTTTGGTTATGATGATTAACCCATCAGGATGGGCGATTCCCAACCTTGCTGCATTTGTCAAAAGTGGTTATGTCTGAAACCCCAGGGGCAGTTCTGTTCGGTCCTATAGGGTCACTGTGAATAGGAATTGCCTCAGTGGCCATGAGTTTGGTCTTTTGGTTTATGCCATCCAGGCCTCATTTCTACATTGGGAAACGGAACCTCTAAAGCTTACTCTAGAAAATCTCCTCCATGAGAGGCTTGGCACCGTGGCTCCACCCTTGTGAGGATGGTGCAGGCCTGGGCAGCCCTCGGGTCTGATCTCCACAGGGCTGCTGGGACTCAGCTGAGTGACTGGGCCCTAGCCACAGCAACAGAGCTTCTCAAGTTTGCTTGGTTGTACTTTTCGAGCATTGTCTTAATGCAGGAGATACTTCAAAGCCGAACAGTCCTGCTGTGTGAACTAGCACTGACTGTGCATCAGCATAGAGAAGAAAGGTGGGGGGAGGAGCTTATACCAAGGGCTCAAGTAGAAAATATTTGGAAAAGAACATGGCAACATGTATACAAAGATGCTTGATACAAATGATGTATTGAATGTTATAAGAGCTGTAGGAGCCCCTAATAAAATCATTGGGAAAAAAAGAAGGAAGCAGGGATGAGATGCTTTTCAGTCTTTGTTATCCAGAAGAATCAGATCAGGACATGCCACTTTGGGACACATGTAAGGCTAGTTACTCAGCACAAGTAGTCCTTAAGAATTTGGTGCATGGCAAATTGTTTTGTCGGGACATATCTTTGAAATCAGGTGTGAATGTGATTTACTGAGGCAAAAAACAAAACAACAAGCAATGTTAAATTTCTCCAGTGAATGTGGTCCTGTGGCGAGTTTGAGTATTATAAGCACTGTGGGATTTTGAAAGCACTGTAGACGTGACGGGAGGATTTGAGAAGGTGAATAGGTTTTCAGATTAAACTTTATAAGGACACACTGAGCCAAGTTGCATATCGCAGAACACACACAGCTGGGCTCTCCGTGATAATTGCGTATATATTGCTGGGTGTCTGTCGCACCTGGGTAGGATGGACAGTGGTGAGGAATGACTCATTTGCCCTCTCCATAACTGTTGGTTTGGAAATGTACAGTTCTAGGATTTGAACTAGAAGTCTTTGTATAAATTAAATTTTAGTTCATGGGGCTAGTGTCTGACTCTGTTCTACCAACACTTGTTTTAGCAGCTGAATGTATACCTTGTATCTCCAAGAGCCACCTGTTGCATTTTAAATGGCAGAAATCTGTTCCTTGCTTGATCTCCTGCCTCTGCTGGTAACAAATTTTAATCAATGAAGAAAAGAACATCCCTGAAATGTCCATTTTCAATGGCTATGACCCGAAGCAGCTTTCTCCTACCTCCTGCTCAAAGGAAGGTGTTTTTTCTCCCCTAGTTACTGGAATGAGTGATGCTGGAACTTGCCCTCATCTTGTCTTTTCTGAGGCTTGGTTTGCACTGTTAGGGACTAACAACTCATCTAGTGAACCGCTTCATCTCTCTAATAGTTACTTGACTCTGGAAGCCACCGCTGAATGAATGTCCTGCTCACATTGGATACCCTTGGAGGTTGACAGTCATCATGCAGCTAGTGCTTGGGTGGTTCGAGTCTATCTTTTTTGCTTTCTGTGGTACTATGTTTTAACCCATGCCTTCCTTCCAGGCCCTCCAACCTGGTGCAGTGCAAATGATACCAAAGAGACCAGCACATGAAAAGACCAATGGTGCCACCCCAGTCTTTAATCCTAGTGTTTTCCACTGCCCACCGCAGCCCATGGCTAACATGCAGCTCCCGCAGCCGGCATATATCCCTGCAGGTGAGAACAGGGCCCTGGGCACTGTGAGGATAGCGATGTGGTGAATGGCCACGATGGATAACAGCTGCCAGAGAAGTTCTATGGAAAGACCATCCACAAGAATTTTACCTAGAAATACAACAAAGCCATGCTACTTGATCTGCTGCTTTAAAGAATAGGGTTTTTTTTTTATTCCTAAAAATAAGTGGTCGAAATCCAATACGAAAAAGATGTCTATATTTTGTATTTTTAAAATTTCTACTGGTTCACTTGGTTCTCTCTCAAACTAATTCCTTGACTCGGGTGTTCCTGTTACAGATAATGGTCTGCCATCCAAAAAATTTCTCCAGCTTCAGCATAGCAAAAATATGTGGCTTATGTCCTGGACACACCAAAGGCAGTTCTAATGAAAAGATCTGTAAATGATACTGTACTGTGGGAGACAGTTGAGGCTGTGTACAGTCTTAGAAACCCCTAAGGAAAGTCCTATTCTGCCCTATAGGGTCACAATGAGTAAGAATTGACTGAAGGGGCATGAGCTTGGTTTTTGATAGTTTCTAATGAAAAGCCTGGCTGGTGCCAGTGGTTTATGAACAGCCGCTAGCCCAAATGCTGACAACCTGAACCCACCCAGCCACACCACATCCTAAACACTTAGAAACTGCATTTACACTCACCCATCCCTACACATTTTACTCCATCCCTTTTACTGCAGTGTCTTCAATGTAGAATCACATATCCTACATCTTCCTTGTGTTTACTACTTGCGTTCTGCCTTTTTTCCTAATTCTTCTGCACTTTGTTCTTGGGGAAATGCTGCCCTTTGGGGTCAAAAATGATTGATTTGTTTACCGAGGGGTGAGTTCCAAACCAGACGTGAAGGCTGATTAAGGGACATTGGTTTGGTGTCCCACCAGTCTCCATGGGACTGGTAAAGCTGGTCTCTCTTCTGATTTTTATTCCACATTTTCTTCCACTTTGAGGACCTTCTAATACAGGTCTTTTCAGAATAGTTTGTAATGGTAGCCGGGCACCATCTAGTTATTCTGGTTTTACAGTTGTGGAGACTACTCCATCTTTCCATGTACAGTATAGTATTGACCATAAAATAGGGAGTTTTAGCCTCTCATTCTTAAGTCATTTAATATCGGAGACAAATAAATTTATTAATTTTTTTTTGGGGGGGGCATCACTGCTTTCCGGTGGTGGGAGTAGGAGGCCCAGCCCCACTGCTGGAATTGAACCTCCGTCCCAGTGGGCCGGGGCCCCGCGCACAACCACTACACCACCGGGGCTCAGCCCTAAATTTATTAAATTTTTGTTACACATTTTAGCATATTTTGTTACCTTTTACATAAAAATGTATTTTATAGCATAATAGTTTTATGCCGTATTGAATAAAAAATGCTTATGTATGTGGGCAAATACTCTTCTGTTAGTGGTTTGATTAAGAAAGACCATATAGTCTTCATGAAATAAACTGAAAATACCCAGGTTTTTATTTTCATCAAAATAATAAATGTGCCAGATTAGAAAAGTATTATTGAAGGAAAATGGCATATATTTTAAAATTAATTTAGAAAACCTTTTTAATGACATAAGCATGCTAACCACATTATTGTGTGCAGGGCTCTGAAAGAAAGCCATCGGGTAATTGGTGAATTATTCAGATAATTCCATTGGAAAGAAGTCATGAAGAACAACTAGTGACTCCAGTTTAGAAACTAATATTGAAAAAAAGGCATAGTCTTTAAAATAAATATAGAAAGCCTTTAAAAATTATATACTCAAGTATAAAAACTTCTATCTTATGTCACTTAGTAAAAGTACCCATTGACAGATAGTGATTAAGATTTCCCCGCCTAGCCTGAGGAATGTGGGGTGGGAGGAGACAGGGTTTCTCCTCCTCTAAAGAGTTTCAGCCTCAGCAGCTCACAGAGGCAGTTCTGCTCTGTCCCAAGCGGCTGCCATGAACTGCCATCGACTCTGTAGCAGGGAGCCTGGGGGAAATGCACACTGATCACTGTTCAGAAACTAGTCTTCTGGAAGTGTGGGGTTAGATTTGACCTCTCTAAATAAAGAAAGATGTCAGAGGAGTCCCCTTTTCTGCAATCAGTGGCAAGATAAACATCTATGTAGTTGAGAACCTCCTCTTAATGAAAAGTCTACTTGTCATAGTTTCATAGTCCAGCCCTGGGTTACAACGGGGGCAATATTAAGAGGTTAATGCCTTAAATAGAAACATTGGAACCAGAGACGAGACTTGGTGTATGTTTTCAATATAACAGGTGTAATAAATTTAAAATATTTCTCCCCTGACGAAAATCACTAAAGATGTATTGGTCCAAAACCAATACATGTTTTTAATATGCTTGCTCTGTTTCATTAACATTAAAGATTTTACACCTAACAATTCAAGAAGTATTTTGATTAACTGCGCATGTCATCTTAAAGCTAGTCTGTAATCATAAGCATGGGAGATTGCTGGGTTTGCATATGCTGGTTACTTAATATTGCAAAGAAAATATCTAACGACTTATGTTTTTTCTTTACTTTTCACGCTTTTCTGCATGATGTACAGGGCCAATCCTGTGCATGGCACCCACTTCAAACATTGGTAGGTTTGTCAAGACAACTTCTCAACTTTTTTGTACTCTGAAAAAAAGCGAATGTGTTTTTCTGCTGTGCCTGCGAGGGATCAGAGTGACTGTGTGACGTGGTCGCCCGCTCCTTGACTCCCTAACGGGTTCGTACGGTGCTGCCTATTTCAGGTCTTTGTGAGACTAAGCAGCCCGACTCTCTCGCGTGTCAGTTGGTTACCACTGTGGCCAAGGACTGACCCTGCTATTTCTTTATTTCTACCCTAAAAATAGCAACTGAAATACCTTCCAATATTTTCTGACCAGGCCAGAGTGGGCCATAGTGTTCCTAGATTTATAGCTGTTGTTTTACAATTAAAGTTATAAAAAATTTCAGATTTAGAATTTGGAAAGCATAATAAAAGAATTCATATGCCAAAAGGTTGTCTATAAGACCTAAACCATTCAGTACTCAGATGCTGAAAAGGGAGGGGTGTGGTTTGAGTAAAGCTGGAGAATTCTAGCTGGTTTACGAGTCTAGAATGATAAACCTTTCTGTCCAGAAAACAGGCATAACCGAATTTCCAAATAATTTTGGGGGGAGATGGTGGCCTTTCTAATAACCAGGCCTACTCAGGTTCTCCAATTAGCCACCACCACAATAAGTTAGTCCACTGTAAGATAGTTTCCACATCACTGATGACAAGAGAAAGATGAGGCTTTCTACTCCCGGGAGGATTTGCCGTCTTGGAAATCCACGGAGACAGCTCTACCCTGTCCCCTAGGGTTGCTGTGGCTTGGCATCTACTCCACAGTTGGGGACAAGAGAATGCTGAAGAAGAGAGCGTGAATGCTTCCTTCTTGAGAACTCTGGGACAGCTGACCGGTCCTGTAGTTCTCCTGGTCACCAGACACTGGCCAGGAGAAAACAGCTCTAGTGTTCATTCAAGAAGGAATGATATCATCCACCCCAACTGTTGCACTTCAGTCCAGTTCCCTGCATCCCTTTGGAGATATGGTAGCATCTTGAGCTCCATCATCTCATTGATGGGTCCGAGAGTAGGTGCAGGGCCCCGAAGAGAAGATCCGGTTTAGGAGGGGCAAGATGAGAACCACACTCACTAACAATGCAGGGGCTGAACCTAGGCAAGGAAAGTGAGGCCTCTGCTACAAGGGGATTAGCTGACCCTTGCCTGGTTCATGGAATCTCTATCACAGCCAAAAGGAGCCCTGTGTGCATCTGATTAGAAGAGCAGACATCTGCAAGCTTATGAAATGTGTCTGTTTTCCCAGTTTGCGGCTGTTTTCTCCAGGATGTTCCCCTGTCCTTTCACCTTTAGTGCTCTCCTTAGGAATGCAATTTGCATGCTTCAGTTACACTGCTTCCTGCCCAATTGCTACACTCTCAAAGGAAAACCACGAATGTTTCTAGATTTGGCATGTGGGACAATAAAGGATGGCTGTAGACAGGGGTTAATTCCAAAGAAGGACAAGGGACAACTACTGAGTTCTGACACTCACCATTCAGGGTGCAGTTTGGGTTCTGTAGCATTACATTTGTTGCTTGCCTTCTCTGGTCGATGCCTTTTTCTTTAGATTAAAAAATCTCAATTCAATTCATGCAAATGTGACAGATTCTTATATGTGCATGGTTTTCGTTCGCGCACTAATTCCTTGATGTACTTTCCAAAGTAAGTTAGGAGCTATGAAAGCTTTTAACAGAAAACATCCAGAAAGAGATGTTGCAGCTGCTAGCCATTGTAGCTGTGATACTTGCTATAAAGACAAATGTTATTGGTTCCTTTCAATGAAAGTGTCCAAGGACTTTGCCAGAGGTGTCATTAAAGACCTTCATGCACAGTCAACTCCTTTACCACAAACTCTGCTCCTTTAACACATACTCACTGACCAAATGACCAGTTTGGGGGGGGGTAGGCTTACAGAACAGGTAAGTACTCATGAAACTATCCCTTGGCATCGACAAATCTAGGGAGAGTCCTCATGCCCCAAAGTCAGTGACCACAGATACCAATTCACAAGGCAAATCTACTCTGTGCATTCCTCTCACTTATGTGCTTAACTAGCTGTTCGTATCAACAGCCCTGGAAGAATCCCTTGTTGGTGGTTTTTGGTTTTTTTTTTTCATATGTACCCATTGTAATCCCTTCTAAAATTGAACCTTATGGTGGATGTATATCTATAATATATAAATATGCAATATGTATTATACATATACACATATCACAGCATTTTCCAATTTAACATTTCCCTGTACAATTCAATGACACCAGTTACATTAATCATATGCAACCATCACTAATGTCCATTGCCAAAGTTTCCATCACCATAACTGACTCACTGCTGCTTAAAACATTGATTTCCCCCCTTACTCCCTCACTCACTCTTACCCTGGTAACAACTTTGGACTCTTGACATTTGACAATTTCTAGATACTTTGTGTAAGTGAGAACACATACAATATTTCCCCCTTGGTGACCTACTGAATTCACCCAGCATAATACTTTCAAGATTCATCTATGTTTTAGCATTGAGTCAACTACATGATTCCTTTCAAAAACGTACTAAATGTTGAGAATGGTTTTGTTTTCATTAATGGTAACTATAATTGGCTTTTCCCCTTTTCTCTTTTTAAATTCTTCCCCCTTCCATGTTGTGTTGCTTTGCACTGACTGTGATTGCATGTTGCACCCTGGTGTATCCATAATGATGATGTCACGTGACTGTTGCTGTGTTACCTGCCATGCTCCATTTGATCGTGTTTGTCATGGTTGCATAAATGCGCCGCCCTCCCGTGTATTCTTCCATGGTTTCCTACTGAAAGTGCCCATGATGCACGGTGCTACACCTACCACTGTGTCTGCAGCAACAACACCTGTCACCAGCGTCCCCTTCGCTGCAACAACCACTGGCAATCAGGTTTGGCCATTTATTTCACCTGTGTGTGTGAGGCATGGGAGATGCTTTGGGGAGTGGTGAGAGACACTAGTCGATGCTCGTAGTTGTTTCTCAAGCAGTTCCCACATTTAAAAGTTTTATTTTGTGTACTTCTAGAATGCTGTGTGGGATTTGTTTCTCAACGTTTGCTTCATCAGAAATTTACTTATTCTTAATCATTTACCAGAATTTTTTTCACTGTACCCTATACAATGCTTTCTGTCACGTCAATTCTCAAATGTGTATGCTAGAATTGATCAAAGGTGGAATTGATTTTCTTTTTCTACCATTTTGGGTTATTATGCTTAAAATTTCAGTTAACCCAATCATCATCTTTAGCTTCAGTTCCACAGGAAAGAAAGCAAAATAGATGTCTTCCCAAGGCACAGATAATCCGAATCATTACACAGTGTGGAAATTTCTTCTGTTTGATGTGCTCATGGGGTTTAATTTGTCATTGGCATGGGGTATTTCCAGGCAGAGTCATGATGTAACTGACAAGTTTGAGGGGAGTCTTGTAACTCTGAGAACATACAAACTATAAGTCTTGTGTACTGTTGTGGCCATTTGTGCCTTCTGTTTTCAGATGGCAAATTCCACTGCTCTTTCATTTAGATATCCAGCATGGTAGGCATACATTCACCATGCAGCACATTCATCCATCAGATTGAACTGCATTCTAGCCTATGCTTAATAAAATTAACCCTTGGTGGAATTGACTACTATTTATAAATTTTTCTATGAGGTTAAATATGATTATTGATTACCATATCCAAGTGCAGTGATCAGAATATACTGAATTATACCATGTAATTATTTTCATCTAAAAGTCTTCCTTACTACTATAGATAGCCCAGTTATTAATAGAGGAACTGAATGGCAACATGTTTGTTTCACAGACATGGAAGTTGCTAGTATATTTGTAAGTTTATTTAAATATCAACAGAAATAATGTTTATTGGTTCTACCTTTTATTTACATAATTGCATTTGCTTAAAACTTTGGTAAATATTTTCATTAAACAGCACTGCTTACAAGTTTGAACTTGATTGAAGCACTCTAGATTGGTCAAACTAAAACATGAAGAGCAAACATGCAATTTTCATGCAGATGACAGCTGGTACTGTATTTTCCCAGTGAGTTTACAAACTCTGAATTTTTTGTATTATTCAAAGTATATGGATTTTAATCAAGGTAGAGATCACTTTTTAATTTTTAATTTTTTAATACTGTAGTAGCTTGATTTTTAAAAGCAAATGAAAAGAATGGTAATTGGGTAAGTCGATGACGCACATGATTATCTGAAAGAAGGTAAGCATATCTCTTTATGACCTGCCAGAAACTAGAGCTTTGACTCAGTCTGCTGGTTCGTGTTACTTCCCAGCTGTTTGGAGTGACATCATTTAGTAATTCGCCAATCATGATTTTCATTTAAATCACGTTTTAAAAGCCCTTGTTATTCTGGTTTTATCCCTTTTACCCTTGATCTCCTCTTTGCCTGGTCAGAGCAAATAGTAGCATACTTTTAATATGAACGATGGCTGGTTTGGAATATGTGACTTGTGAAGCTATGTAGTTCTTCTATGCCTCTCCCTAATGGTAAGGACATAGGAGACACGCAGACCAATTCTGAAACTGCATGTATAAGTTCCCATGAAGTTGAAGTTCACACATCCAGGATGGTACATGTGACTGAAGGAGACACCAGTTCTGATTATAGCTAGCACGTCTTTCCACTTGAGGACTCACAGGTCTTGGATACTGATTGTAACTGCACTAGCTAAATAGGTCCCCATCATAAGGAATCTTTTAAAAAGACATCATTGAGTGTGTGGAAGAAGTAAAGTAGCTGTGAATTAGAATATTTTTCAGGTGTGTCATTTCGTACAGGGGCAACTTAAGAATAGTAATAGTTGTTCAATTCTGATGGGCTGCTTCACGCGAAGTAAACAAAACCTGTCAACTGTAATCCAGTTTCCAACAGAATGAGCTTGGGAAGAGTAATTCCTTTTTATTTGATTCCATTTGAAAATTTTTATTTATTTGGCAGAACATACTTCGATGTGTAACAGATGTTGAAAATTTCTCAAAAATGTAATTTTGCACGATATTATGTACAGCCAGTCCCCAATGTATGACAGGGTCCCATTTTGATAAGACTCCAGTGTCAGTCAGTTCTGATGTAAGAGCAATACCTCTTTCCTTTCTTAAGTTTTCCTTGTTAATGCCTTTCATTATCAGAGTCTTTGTAGACAAAGTATTTATTTGGCATTAGGGGTTGAAAATACTACATATAAATTTACAAATATATTTTAATACATACATAAAATACGAAGATGATAATAAATTGATGGGTAGCATTAGTCCAGTCCATTGTAACTCAAATACACTGTGAATTGGGGGTTACCTATATCTAGAGTTCACACTTAGGCTATTTGTAAATGGCTCCAAAACATTCAGAAAACAAGTTTAAAGTCCATACCATATTTCTATAATTCCAAGTGTTTATTATCAAACACATTTGCTCAGTAGATGCTTGTTGAAGGCAGTGGATGGATACTGAATAGTTATCAAAGGGTTTGATTTTGTGTAGACAATGTCTAAATCCTATTGAGTGCATCTCAACTAACTTAGGGGAAGTCTTCACGGTAATCCTCAGCAAGCACCGTAGACTGCCCTAGGCTTACGGTCTTCGGTGATTATTTCCAGAAGCTTCATTTTGCAGATACAAAATGTGACATGTGAGTGGGGAATTCCTTGGAATATTTCACCAAGAGAACTGACAAGAACAACAGTATCAAGATCCTATTTCAATAACCCTTCAATTTTCTCACTTTCTTTTCTTTTTTCCCCATTTCAGTGGAAATTCTGAACAGCAGAGTCATGGAGTATCGGAATCTCTCCGTGAGAAGTTCTATATGGCCTTTCTATATATATTCTAGTATGTCCTCTTCTACCAACTCAACAATAGGTGTGGTGCAGTCAATATATTGAGCAAAATTCACTTACCAACAGTTAACGTCAAAATGTAAACATTAAATTCAATGGCAATGCTAACAAAATATGAATGGAAAACTATCATTTTTCTTATTTGAATATGTCAAGTATAATGTTATGGTTCAATTTACAGTTTGTTACCCTCTCATGTTTCTATAACCATTGTGCTGAATGTGTCTTCAAAGTGAACTGTTGGTTTTCTGTGCATTCTTGGTGGGAAAAAAATGTTGGTTTGATTATGAAGTGTTATTGTTTTGTTTACATGATAGGCTATTGGGTTAATTTAGAAGTCTCGAATGTCTCTAATACCATTTCCCTTTTATTGGACTAAATTGTGTAGTGTTGTGGTAGATGTGCTGTGTTTGACTGCAACTGTTACTGATGGGAAACCAAAACGTGCTTGAAAAACGTGAGAGGTTAATGTTTGTATGTTTTCCCTTTGGGATATTTCTAGAAGTTTCTTGGGGCAGATGTTTCAAAGGTCTCAATTGCAGAATGTGTACAACTGTCTGTAAACATGCATGTATATAGCGTGTAACTGTAGTTCTGACTTTGAGACATAAGATCACCTTACTAGATTGGGGAGTGGGGAGGTGAGAGAGGTGTAGTTACCTGCACACAACAGTGCCATCCTTCAAACCCCAAGCCCTAATTTCACTCCCTTGAAAAAAGTTCCTTGATTTAAAAAATGAAGAAGAATTTACCTTTACATTGATTTGTCAACATTTATCCTGAAATTATGCCAGGGGCACATTACATGTTTTTTTGTGGCTCCAGGATTCTATCTCCTTGGATGAGTGTCTAAAACTGAGTCTTTTGAAATTGTCAGCAGAGAAATTAGAACTTGAAGTCTTTTAAAAGTATGCTAATTGTGGGTTCTAAATTACACAGGGAGATGGAGGAATGGAGATCGCTTTACATATTAGAGAAAACTGTGCAAACCATTGCACTGTAACCTTTTACAGGGGGCCAAGTTCTAAATGCAAATGGCTCAGCCTTTTTAGACTACTCTTTGAATAATAAGTAAGAGACAATCTAGTAAAAGTCAGACAGGGTGAAAGAGAATTCGTTCCAAATGAGGCCTTTCCTCCCCTAAACCGACAATCTTTGCTATTGACCACACATGTAACTTGACAACAGGTTCCTAGAAATGAATGAGAGAGAAGGTAGGGAGGCATTGGAAATAATCCTTTCATTTATCCCGAAACTCTAGGAAGGGTGTCCGTAGTTGTCTTTCACTTGAAGACAACTTGAGTTTCGGGAAACCTAGTGGGGAAAGAGCAAAGTGCCTGTGATGTATGGCAAATGGATCAGAATCTCCCCAAGCTTAGCTAAGCCTCCTATTTTGTTTATGTTTCCATTTATCTGTCTCTGTCTTTTAAAATTAGAATGGAGAGGCTGTTAGCACCCTTTGGATGAGACAAAGTGGCTGTATTCCTCAGAGTGGAGCTGAATTCCCACTAGGAATAGCTACAGAGTATTGTTGCCACCAGGAAAATGGTAATCTATCAGTTCCTGTGCCCTTTAGCAGACCTCACCCACTCGACTCAGTTATGAAAAGTTACTATTATTATAAAGTGAAAACATATATTTTACAAGACAATAGATAAATTTACTATTTTATACTAAATATATATTCTCTCACTAGAATGTGTAAAACCATCAAACTTAATAGATTTGTTTTTCTCCTTAAAAAATGATAAAGAAAGCTATCTGATATATGATACCTGAAGCCAGGTAGTAGTATTCAAATCACAGAGCAATGGGCACCTTTTCACCAATGGTGAGAGGGAGGCCCATGGCATGTGACTTGCACAAGGCTACCTAGCTAGCTGGTGGAAGTGGGCCCCGAGTGTTTCTTGAATCCCAGTTGTTACACCATTTCACTTAGTGCTTCAGAGCATTGGAGACACCATCCACAGCTCTTTGACTCCGAATACAAGAGAGCAAAATCAGCGTTTTGATAGTTGAGATCCTATTGATCTTAACCCTCAATCAAATCAGATCAAAAGTGATCTTGCTTATACCAAGCCACTGTCGTCGATGAGCAGTATTGCCTGGAGTTAAGGGACCGCATAAGTGTCTTAACCTTTACCTGTTGACTCTTTGAACCACATTATTTCTAGTTATCTAAATCTTAGCAATGTTATAGAAGAAAATAGAGTACACCTTTTATAAACTACTTGTGTATGGAACTGAATTTTATATAACGTGTGCCAGTGCCTCTCCAAAGGTCAGATTGGATCACGGGAAGCCAGCTAGGCAGGATGCACCTGAGCACCTCCCAGATATGGTCCTTAATGGAGATGAGAACGTTTTTGGTGCAAAGTGAATTGCTGAATACGCTGACATTTTGATACAATGTCTTATTTCTTTCAAATTTTTAAATTTTCTTGAAGAGCTCTACACACATAGATCTTAAGTCTAGAGCACAGCTGTTTTCATATTGCACTGGAAACTATTAATGATGGTTTGTTTTTCAGTAAGAGGTTCAGTGAATGAAACGCAAAATACTTGTATTTTTGATGCCACATTTTTTGTTTTACTTTGTTGGCATCTTTGTAGATGGATCTAAGGAAAGAAAATTCTAAGCACTAAAGTTTGGGTGCAATTTAAGAGAATTTTGACAAAAAAAGAAGTTTTAAGGTCACAAGCACTCTAACAGAGTTGTGCAGTGACATTCAAATGATCTTTATGCAAGAAAAGAAGATAAGTCATTAGACTATAAATATGCTGTTTAAAAAAAGTCACAAAAGTAATCAGTTAGTGACTCTAAACAATGATTAATAATTGAATTGTATATATATCCAAAATTCGAATCACTTAATTCTTAGCATGTTATAAGCTTTTTCTTCTTCATAGGCCTTTATTTTTAGTTATCCAAAGTGGTTGGGGTTTTGGGGTTTTTTTGCCTTGTTTGGGGGAGAGGGGTTCCAGTTCTCTCAGCCTTTTGTAAAAAATGCAAGAATGTTGAAACCTGGATAAAACAGATCCTACATACAAAACAAGGAATCAAAAAGTTACCATTTAAGGGGATTTAATGATGTCCATTAATTAATAAACAGTATGTGACCATCACATCCTAAAGAGGAATTTAAATGAAAGTAAAATCAAATGGATTCATAAAAATGCTATTTCAAGACAGTGTTTCCTTTTTGCAATCGGAGCATGATTGCACAACCAGCTCTTACATTTCATTTCACATTTCTAGATTAGCCTTTCATTTTTATTTATTGATATTGTGGAATGTCATCTTTCCCCTTCTCCATCAATTCCCTTCATTGTTGAGCACGTTAAAGCACGCCCACCTCGCCATAAGTGTTGTTCTTCACAACTAGGCTGTGTTTCAGTGAGGGCCAGCCTCAGCTCACTTGCTTTCCAGTTGGGAAAAAGCAAGCATCGCCTCCTCGCCATGAGTAGGAACGGAGCGAAAGTAATCTTCACAGTTCGAATCTGCTGTTCCCAGAATGGCCCACAAGAGTAGCAGTCTCTGACCAAGGAACAACCGTGGCATTACCTGTTTTACATAAGAGAGAATGTGCATATGCTTCTTGGAATCTTGCCAAGCCCCCTTTGGGAAGTAGAGCAGGATGCTCCTAGAGGAAATGCAGCCCAAGTTTTCTGAATTCTTGCAGACTGTAGAATCTACTGTGAGTAACAGAATAATTTGAATCTGGACTCCTCATTCTTTTTATCCTTTTTACATTTTACAGGCATTGAAATAGAAATAGGTGAAATAAATGAGGAAATCTAATTTTCCGATTCTATTGAATAGATTTAGCCAAATAGCCTTTTTCTCAGTGATGTTGAAAGCTGTAAAACAAACAGTAGGTAAAAGAGAATAACAACTTTTTGTAAATGGAATTGATGGCCTAATCAGACTGTAAATATAAATGTAATTCCTGAGCACCAACTCCTTAATTGGCGCCACATGTTTCCTTTTAGTTTTTAGGTTTTAATTATATTACTTCTCTTATATTTCTAAGTAACTAAAGAATTTTGAAGGAGAGTAGAGAAAACTTTAAGTTTGTACTACATATATTTCACCTGCCTAGTTATGTTCTAAACTGACACTAAAACATGACAAGGTATAGATTATAGTCCATAACTATTCTTGACAGTTCACAGTTGAACAAATTTAACTTTATATACAGATACTAATTCAATGTTAACTACTTCTATTCAGTTGTTGCTTTGGCAACAAAACTACAACATGGCTACCTGTAGGCACATTTTGTGTGTGTGAACATTTTACTTGTAAACGCTACATGGTTTTTGACAGTGTGAGTTTGTGGAAGACACAGCTCCAAACTCTCAACACAGTATGTTTGTGGGGGTTTTCTTTGTTACTGTTTTTTTAAATCCCAAAGTCCCATGTGAAACCTGAGTTTGTGTCCTTGTGTGGCTTTTTGTCAAAAAAGTTTACAACACATGGATTCTAGAGTCAGGTTGTATAGCTTATAGAATTTGTTGTGTGACTAGGGTTTTTCCGCAGTATCTAGACTGCAAGCACAATCATTTTGTGCTTTTATTGATTCACAGTTACACTATTCGAGTGGCACAGATGTAGCTGCAAAAGTTCTGTTTTCAAGCATGACACCTCTGCGCAAAGATAACTAAATTAAGATGGGCCCATTGTTTGACAAGAACTCCTATTTCTGAAACCATATGTTAAGATACTGTGAAACAACTCTTGATAAGTGTTTAAGAGACCAATGCTGCAGTTCCTGATTGCCTCAGTTAGGGTGCGAATGTGTGAGACACACCTTTTTTGCACTTATGTACATAGTCCATGAAAGCAGTTCTTGGAGCTTTTTTTGAATATAAGAAGTCTGTGAGAGTAGTGGAAAAGTTAGTCAAAGAGAGTTTCTAAAGCTGTGAGAAGGAAGGATTTCTTTGCTATAAGACTTACTTAAAATACACTATTGCTTTGCTGTTGTGAAGTTTGTTTTGTTTGTAACAGCTGACCAAAAACAAAAACAAGCAAGACTTATAACAGGCCAACCTCAGCACATAGCGCTGAACAAAAGTAACAACACATCATCCTGGAGCAAGACCACTAGCAAAGATTGTTTGCTCTTTTAATTAATTCTCACTCTAAAACACACACACAACACACACACACAGTTTTCTTATGAAGGTTTTCTGTTTGCAATGGAATACACTGAACATCGCAAAGCAAATAGCCCCATTGGAGTGAAATCCAGTTTATTCTTTCACGGAAAATTATCAATTTGTGTATCGATATTGATTAGTATCAATTCAGTAGGGCCAATTTTAGCAACTTTCTTGTGGCCCCAAGGCAATGCAACCAAAAAAAAAAAGCCAAGGTTCAAATGGCTTAAGGGTCAATTACTGTTCCTACTGGGACTTCCAGTCCTTCACATTTGAGGTACTTTGCCCAGCAGCTTTGCTAGAAGACTTAACTAACATAGACAACCCATCCGGGGCAGGATGGTAATTAGGATTGCTACTTATTTGGGCAGCTCTTACTATCAAGACAGGAAAACAAACCAATGCCAGTTGGCTAGGAAATCCTTTCCTTTTTAATTCCCTCAACCATACATTGAACAGTCTGACCATCTGACCAGTATACCTGTAAAATATACCTTGATATAAAATTTGCGTACATCAGCCTTATCGTCAATGTATTTTTCCAGTTTGGCTCATGTTCTTGGGTTGACATATCCTTGTGAGTCTGTAAGCCCCACAATGTGTTTCCATAAGGTTGATAGAGATGTAAGATTTTAAGAAGGGTTCATCTATAACATCATCAAAGTGAACCTAGACTCATCATAAAAGATATTCAGTAAGTTGATAGGATAGTGTGTATACCGATGGCTTTGGGGGAACTTAGTCCCTGTTAAAATGAGTAACATGAGTAAAGCAAATTAGAGAATTTATGTAACCGAGATCCCCCCAAATGACCTGTACTAACAATTCCAAAATTAAAACAGGGGGAAGGCCCTAATTTGACCAACTCCTATAGTGCCCAGCCCTTCCATTTGCCCTTGCCAGTAAGTAGAATCATCCATTGATACTCAAAACCAGGGTTATTACAGAGACACTTCACCCACAACCCGTCTTCAAGGATACGATACACCTGAAAGAGTGCTAGTCATCTTCTACTTCGTATTATTTAAAGAAGGTACCTTTGTAGTAAGACCTGAAGGTAACCTAACAACTCAACAGTGCTGTTTTCCTTTGAACACATCTTACCATTTATCTGTCACCAAACTGCTTAACCATGCCGTATAGGGAGAGCTTTATTTCCACGTACAGATGCTATTTGTTAGTGATGGCAACGAAATCATTTTGTTGCTCTGCATCTGGTGTTCAGCAGCGGAGACTATTGGACTCGGGCGTTTTCCTTTGCCAAAATGACCTTTCACAGTGATTGCTGCTTTAATCCTAAAAAAAACCATTTGTTAACATGCCTCCAAATCACAAACATTTAAATGAAGATTTTATAAAGATACTACAAAACATACTTTTTATTAAAAGGGTGAACTTTATGGATTTATATTAAAGTAACCTGCTTCAGTGTTGAAAATGGAAGTCCACATTTTGGGTAGAAAAAGAAATTGATTTTTAAAATATCTATGGGTAAGAGAAGGCGCCCCAGTGGCGCAATGCTTGAAACTTGACTGTTCATCCAAAGTGCAGGGCTTCAAAACCATTAGAAGCTCTGCGAAAGAGACCCCTGATATCTGTCATGACGACGACCTCGGACTGTCCTACTCTGTCACATGTGTTTGCCAGGAGTCCTAACCAACTCAAAGGCACAGATCACTACAGTAGATGAGAAAATGATTAGCTCAATATAATGATTATAGATTTAAACACTGCCCAGAATAGCTCATAAATATAAACTATCCCCATATTGTGTTCCCCCAAATGCCTCATTCCCTCAATTGCTATTAATAAAGTAGATGCTTTGATTTCGTTTTGTTGTTTCCCCAAGTTATAGTACTATAGTGTTTATTTGTGTTTAGAATGTATACATTATGTAAATCATTTTAGTATGCTACATCTATGTTGCCTATTTTTTGTTCTTTTAATAAAATACATAAATTTCTTTGTTACGTCTTTTATTTTAATTTTTTTATGAATCCATACTCACACATGAAGAGTTTAGATAGATTTACATTCTAGCATGGTACCTCTAATCTTTGGAGATTATAGCATAAAATTTTAAATTGTGATTTGGGTTGAGGTTATATTTCATACAGAAAATATACTTTTCAAATATACCTTCAGTATTTTGAGTGATAGAGTATATATTTTATGGGATGTATTGTTCCTATAATGACATTACTATCACAAGGAAAACACCTCTATTTTGGTTTTTCAAAAACTTAAAATTTGGGGATAAAATTACTGACTTTTATTATGCCTCATATTCTACGACACAGTATATACGTGTTTTTCTAGTCATTCCTTTCTCTTGAATCTCCACTGGAACACAAAATGAGAGTTGGTCTTCTTAGACTTTTCAAAATGGATATTTGTCTCTATAACAGTGAGATACATAGATTCCCGATAAAATGGTTTTTCTCACTCACAATTGGCTAGCTCCAACAAATAGAACAGGAGGAAAAGTGTCAACATGTTCTTTGGGAAAGCAAAATGTAACTTGGTAATGCTTCGTACTGTCAGATTTCAAAATAAGTAAAAATACTAACCTACAACTTTCTTGACTTTGGCCTCCTTCGGTAGCCAGGCTGATGGAACTGAGCTGAAGAGCGTTTGAATCAGAGGTTGTAATAGAGGAATTCAAGTATGACTCAAAGTCTCTAATAGGGAGCGACCAGGGGAAAGGGTGGATTTTTGTCCAGGATCAACTGAAGCACGAGGACCACTCGTTCCCTTGACTCCTTGGCCCGGCTTCACTATTCTAAATGTCCCCACTATACCAATTCTTGATAAGCCAGCTCGGAGTTCCTGGATGTGTCATGTTTCCTGTGAGTCTGTGATAATCCCAGCTTTAAAACCAGTGGAGTAGATGGGCATCTACAAGAGGTCTGTGGCCTCTTTATAGCGTGTCTTTCTCTTTGAAGGTGTTGAATGATGAGAATTAAGGGTAGGCATTCGGGACCATCAAAACGGAGACTTGGAAGTTTTGATTGGCCAGAAGAAAGTTGACCCATAGGCTAACTTAGATACAGACCACATTTGTCCGGGGTACTTTTGAACCTCTTTTTTATAGTGCCTTTCTAAGCGCCTTCTAGAAGTTCCAAGGCAGTGTCTTAGGTTGTGTCCAGAGGATCTGTATTTGCCCCTTTTTAAGGGGACCTGGTAGGCCCCGTGAAAAAGAGAGGGCAGTTTGTGCTAAGATCTTTGGGACAACTCCCATTAAGGTGAAGACTTGCATGATAAAGCGGCGTGACTACGAACATTGGGTACCAAACTGGGATAACACCATGTGTGTGCTATCAAGTTGCTTTCTAAGGACAGTAAAACTTGCCCCTTGGGGTTTCCTGGACTGTCATCTTTGGGGCAGGGGGAGATCACCAAGTCTCGTCTCCCACAAAACCACTGGTGGAGTTGTCCACCCTCCCTTTAGCAGACGAACCCTTGACCATGATGCCACTGGGCTCCTACATGTTGATGGAGCTGAACCAGATCTCCATGAATAAGATCACCCTATGACCCTTGCATTCGGATAGTAGTTAAACTATGGAGAAGAGTGACTCACCTGAAGAAGTTTGGGGGGTGGGGTGGGGGGCCCAGCAAAGTTATGATATAGGAATAAGCCTAACATAATGGCTAGATAGCATCCCAAAATGTCATGATCCAGAATTCCCTCAAATGGTCAGTACTAAGAAAGCAGCATGTACATAGATCCCTAGTGGCACCATGGTTAAAAATCCTGTTGCTGAACCGAAGGTTGGCTGTTTGAAAACACACAGAGGCTCCACAGGGGAAAGACCTGGCAGTAGTGTCCCATAGATACTGCAGTCTAGAAAGCCCTTTGGGGTAACTGCTCTATCCTTTGGCATCACTGAGCTGAAAATCCACTCAACAGCACTTTAACAACAACATAAAGAGCATGACAACGAAAGTGAATATACATTTCTAAGAGTAGTCTAATGACTGCCTTCTAACATCCAACACATGGACACCAGTTTTCCTTTCCCAGAAATGCCCAATTTTCTAAACTGAGAATTTTCTTTTAGTGTCTGAATTTACACCTCTGTATCAGGCAACAGGGCAATCTGGAGAATTAAAGTCAAGAATTCCAAGTAGAAAACTTGGGGTAGAAAAGGCTTCCAGAAGGCTACAGGAGAAAGTTTGAGACACAAGAGACTGCATTCCCATTACACGCAGAAGCCCAAAGCCAAAGCACAGCATTTAAGTGGACAACAGACATAGAAAATCCCTAGTTTTCCTCTGCAGAGATGTGTCTCCCTATACATGATGCAATATGTTGTCAGCACATAAAAAGGGGGGGGGGAGCCCTGGAGGAACAGTAGTAAGAGCACCTATTAAAGCAAATAGCCTGTTCACTTGAAATGATGAAGAAAATGCTGTAGGAACCTGAGGCATCTCCGTCGGCAACAGACTTTTAGAGACATCATGACAACAGATGGTCTTCAATAGAGACATCATGACAACAGATGATCTTCAACGCAGAGGATCACAAAAGATCTCAAGAGCGTGGGGAAGAATGATATCAGGACAGAGACTTTCCCTGGAGCTTTTATGACCTAAAATATTGAATAACTTGGGAAAAGACACCATTCTGAGAATCCGATCTGTGCTTTCTTAATATATTGTAAGTGATTACTGGTATGCCTTTGTTAATTATTAATAAATTGTGTGTATTCATTCAATGTGTTTTGTTCTTAATCTGTGTACCACGCTCCACCCTCACCCCATGAAAGAAATCCATTAATGGATTGTAACACATATTCCTGAGAAGCTGGGCAGTCAGTGATCACAATCTGGGGCCCTGGGTAGGGATTTCCCACAAAGGAGGCATTTGTGCTATCACCCTCATTTCTGTTGGTATACAGGACCTCACTGGTGTCACAAACCCCCAAGCAAGCCTTTGTCAGCATGTGGTGCTAATAAGCAACTGCTTGCTCTTACATCTGCTCAGAGCTCGGAGAATCACCGGAATAGAATTGTGGGCCTAGAGGATCACTCAGTCCACTCCAGAAAAATAGCTGATGCCATTTCAGATAGGCAACCATGCTCACTGGCTGTATCTTCTCCTCTCCACCTCCAGGAAAAACATCCTGGGGTAAAAGACAGTCCTAGCTCCAGTCACTATTAAGGAGGCCTTGGTAAGGTCAGTCCAAAAATAGCCCGTGAGTGATATTTTAAGCCAGTATTTTAAAGTTACTTATGATATACACATTCTGTACTTTGTCACTCAACCTCCCTTCCAATCAATCGCCCTGATCAGAGTCCTTTTCCCTGGATACTATTTTTTCAGCAGTTGTGTCACCCCCAAAGGAGGGCAAGTATGAGAGATGGTCCCCAGATCCTGCCATGGTGATGCACAGGGAAGGACCCCCAGGAAAGGACCATCACTGACGAGAGGGCCAAGGAAGTCCCCTGTAGAGAACTGAGGTGAATAGTCTTGGCCCTCTGCCTCCAGCAACCAGAATTCTCCGGACAAACCAACCCGCTGGTTCCCAGAGACCAACCACAGTGGCCCATATCTGCTTGCGCACACTTTTATCTCTGCTTGGAACACCTGCACTTCTCCCTACTATTCCTGACAAGTGTATGTGTGTATATATGTACATATATAAATATATATACACAAACATATAACCAACTCATTCTAAACACCTGTGGCTTTGCCACATACCACTCCGCTGATGTTTATAAAGTGCTCCCCAGATGTTCTTAAAAGTCAGTACTGATCACCCCCATCAAACCAAATGTCATGGCCATTGGATCAATACTGACTCATAGTGACCCTACATGGCAGAATAGAACTGGGCCTAAGAGTTTCCAAGAGTGTAACTCTTTACAGAAGTAGGAAGCCCCATCTTTCTTCCATAGTGTGGCTGATGGTTTTGAATTGCTCACCTTGCAATTAGCAGCCCAACATGTAACCCCTCTGCCACCAGGGTTGCTACCTCTCTCCCCTACAGTGCTGATCAAATCTATATGCCACTTCCCTTCAACACGGCTTCTTACACAAAATCCAGGTCTAGTTTATCTTGCTATCCTTCATTTTATCTGTAATAGTAGGTATAAATCACAATAGAAGATTGTTAGACGTCGAGACACTTTTATTGTTTAAAAAAGAACTAACAGCTGAGTCCCGGTGGCGTAGTGGTTGTGTGAGGGACTGCAGCCCACTGGGTTGGCGGTTCAAATCCAGTAGCAGCTCTTCAGGAGCAAGACTGGGCCTCCCACTCCCACCAGAGGGCAGTGATGCCCCCCCAAAAAAAGAATTAACAGATGGATTTATATAATGATACAGGGAATTTTCACGATTCCATTGGTATAAACAATGGAACTTAAAAGTAGTTTGTTTTGTCCCCTCTGACTTTATTCAAGACATTCTCATTTTTAAAAAATCATTTTACTGGGGGCTCATTCAACTCTTCTCACAATCCACACATAAATCTATTGTGTCAAGCACATTTGTACACTTGTTTCCCTCATTGTTCTCAAAACACTTTCCACTTGAGCCCTTGGTATCCACTCATCATTTTTCTCCTCCCTCTCTGCTTCCCCCTCCCCTGTGAATCCCTTATAATTTATTAATTATTATTTTGTCATATTTTACACACCATCTGATGTCTCCCCTCACCCATTTCTATGCTGTCTATCCCCCAGGGAGGAGGCCATATCCAGATCCTAGCAATTTGTTCTCCCTTTCTATCCCATCTTCCCTCCACCCTCCCATTATCACCCCTCTCACCTCTGGCCTTAAGGGGTTCTTCTGTCTTGGATTCCCTGTGTTTACAGTTCCTATCTGTACCAGTGTACATCCTCCAGTCTAGCCGCATTAGTAAGGCAGAATTGGGATCATGACAGTGGGAGGGGGGAAGCATTTAAGAACTAGAGGAACATTATGTGTTCCTGCCTCATCCCCTCCCTGGGCCTTCTGTGAGGGAAGGTTCAGTTGCCCACAGATGGACTTTGGGCCCCCACTCTGCACTCCATTCTCCTGCAGCACAACGTTCTCAATTTACCAGCACATGGGTGGTTGTCTAGCGGAATTCTCAGCCTAATTTGGAATCTACATCCAAGATAGGCTGCATCAGAATTACTTGGCAAAGAAGAAGAAGCCCACATTGCACTGAAAGCATGTGCCAAAAGGAAGTTTCCAGGAGTTGACAGACTACAAGTGGCAATGTCCGTGCTGATATGACTATGTCCCCAAATTTGGAAGGGACCAAAAACCCACTACCATCTTGTCAAATCTGATTCATAGCAACTTTATATGGGATTTCAGAAACTGTAAATCTTTGCTATTGCTGGTTTTTATTCTGTATTGCTTCTAATTTATTTTAATTTGGAGGTAGTACATATATCAATCTGTAGTCCAACCACGTAAAGCAGAATTGTACAATTGCTACCACTATCCATATCCAAACAACATTTTTCTTTCTGGACTTTTTGATATTTTCTGCCTCCCCCCAACCACCACAACCATCACCACCACTGTACCCCTCTTTCATTGAAAATCTTATTCTATTTGCTGTCTCTATAGGTTCATCCATCCTGGATTTCATATACCAAAACACAGAAAATCATATAACACAGCTTCATGAATGTGACCTTAATGATCTAACACCTCAGATACACTCTGCCATGAACGAACAAAAACAAAATTACAGAAAAAGAAAATGTTAAAACCAGATCAAATTCAACGTGAATCAGCGTGGGAGGTCAATTGACATATGAAAACTTTAACTGTTCAATTCAGGTTTATCCTTTGATCTTCTGGACTCATCTCTCCAAGGGACTCTGTTTCATGATCACTTTCCTCTCATTGATCAACTGTACATAGAGGGAGCTCACCGGACACTTGCTTCCTATGTAGCTCCCCAAAATGACTCTTGGGCTCCCACTGCCATGCACAGAGGCTATAAGTCTTTTTTTTTCTCACCCTGACCCTAAGCCTAACCATAACCCTAACCAAGGCTATAAATCTTTAAGGACGCAAATTGCCTCATTGATCTCTGAAGGAGCAGAGGCAGGTTTGAAGCTCTCCTGAAGGTTAAGTCTAATTCTTGTCCAACAGCATCACCACCATTTCCCACGGTAAAACAGTCCAATAGCCTTGCCCGAGGAAAAGGGAGCCAATAGATTGTGAAAGTTATTACACATTGTTTATATGACACACAAGTAAAAAAAAAAAGCTCAACAACTCTCAGCAGTACATCGACAGGTGGCTGCCAGAAATTGAAGCTGCATTCAGAAGAGGCTGTAGAACAAAGGGGATCATATCTGATGTCAGATGGATCTTAGCTGAATGTAGAGAATGACAAGATGATTGTTCATGACTATGGGTCATGACAAATTAGGGATAACATTGGGAAAATGGTAATTTCAGAACATTAAATTCTGCTCACACAGAACGTGTACATAGAGCAAGAGGCAGTTATTTAACAGAACAAAGGGATAGTGCAGCGTTGAAAAATAGGAAAGGTATGTCTCAGGGTTGTATTCTTTCACTCTATTTAATCAATATTCTGAGTACAGCATCTGAGAGATTGGACTGCATGAAAAGGATCCAGGGATCTGGATTGGAGAGGGACTCATTAACATACATCGATGACATCATGGTGCTTGTAGGTCACACCGAGGACTGAAAGCGCTTACTGAAGAGGCTCAGAGAGTGCCATCTTTCCTAGGGGTTACACTTCAACCTAAAGAAAGCACATATCTGCACAAGTGGAATGGTAAGTGGAGGAAAAGATCCACATCAGTCATTAGGCTTTCTTGGATCCACAGTCAATGTCCACGGAAGCAGCAATCAAGAAATCGAATCAGGGAGCAACAAAGTTCCCAGGGAATTCCAAAAATAGACTTGGAGGCCAGGGTGTGGCACTCCATCAGACTGGACCAGAAAACACCCCTAAAGGTCAACAAGCAGACCTTGAACTCTTTACAGGATTTTAGTTATTTTTGTTCTGGTTTTGTTGTTGTTGTGTTTTCTTTTGTAGCTTTGTTTTGCTCTGTCTTGTTTGTTGTGCATATTATTATCTCTGAAGGCCTATGTAGATAAGAGGTGGGATAAACAATTTGGAGGAGAAAACAATGGCACTGACAATTCAGGGGGGACATAGATGAGGGAGAGGTGGGGGAAAGGAAGTGCTGTTAACAAACCCAGGGACAAGTGAACAACAAGTGATTCAAAATAGGTGGAGAGGAAGGTGTAAAAGGCCTGATAGGACTTGATCAAGGGCAACATAACAGAGGAATTACTGAAACCCAAATGAATACCAAGTGTGAGAGTGGAACAAGAGGAAAGTGAAAGGAAAAGAGGAAAGAACTAAGGCATGTACATATATGAATGTATTTATATATGAAACTTGGGAACTAGATGTATGTACATATATTTATATATTTAGTATTAAGGTAGCAGATGGACATTGGGCCTCTACTCAAGTACTCACTCAACATAAGAACACTTTGTTCTATCAACCTGACATTCCATGATGCTCACCTTGCTGACACGATTGCTAAAGACAAAGCGGGTGTATAAGCAAATATGGTGAAGAAAGCTGATGGTATCTGGCTATCAAAAGATATAGTGTCTGGGATTTTAAAGGTTTGAAGGTAAATAAGCGGCCATCTAGCTGAGAAGCAACAAGGCCCACATGGAAGAAGCACATCAGCCTATGTGATCACAAAGTGTTGATAGGATCAGGTATCAGGCATCGAAGAACAGAAAAATAATAACATTGTGACTGAGGGGAGTGGAGATTGAAGACCCAAAGCCCATCTGCAGGTAACTGGACATCCCCTTCTAGAAAGGGCCGCAGGGAGATGAGCCACAGAGAGATGAGCTAACCAGAGTTCAGTATAGCAACAATGAAACATACAATTTTCCTCTCGTTATTTAATGCTTCCTCCTCCCCACTATGATGATCCCAGTTCTATCTTACAAATCCAACTAAACCAGAGCTTGTAAACAGGCACAGATAAGAGCTGGAATCCAGGGAATCCATCACAGATTAAACCCCTCAGGACCAATATGAGAGTAGTGATACCAGACAGGTAAGGGAAAGATCGGAGAGAAAGGGGGAACTGATCACAATGATCTACCTATAACCCCCTCCCAAGACACGGACAACAGAAAAGTGAGTGAAGGGAGATATCAGTTAGTGTAAGACATGAAAAAAATAATTTCTAAATTATCAAGGCTTTGGGAGGGAGGAGGAAAATGAGACTCTTATACCAAGGGCTTGAGTAGAAAGAAAATGTTTTAAGAATGATGACAATAAATATACAAATGTGCTTGACACAATGGATGAGTATGTGAGTTGTACGAGTCCCCAATAAAATGTTTTAAAGAAAAAGTAGGGAAAGTGTTATAGAATTGATTGTGGTGGTAATTGTACAACTCTTCTTGATATGATTAAAATATTGAATTGTATGACGTGGATGAAGTGCCAATAAAACTGTTAATTACAAAAAATATGTTGAAAATTATGGTGACAAATGTACAAATGTGCTTGTCACAATGGGTGAATGGATTTTTTTGTGATAAGAATTGTATGAGCCTGCAATAGACTGATTTATTTTAAAGAAATCATACAGGGGTGGATGATGATAGGGAGGGTGAGCCAATTTTGGGAGTAAATGATGAGGACAGGAGAGGGGATGAAACACTAGAATGGATTGTGATTGTACAACTCATCTTAGAGGCAATGGAACCCCGGGGGATGGAGAGTGCTCTAAAAGTTTTGGAGTGTGGTGGTGGTTGTACAATCATCCTTGATATGATTAATAATTGGATTGTATGATATGCAAATTGCTCGCCAATAAAACTGTTGAAAAATTTAAAAATGCATTAGACAAATCTGATGAAAAAGATCTCCTTGAGGTACAATGAATCCCTAAAAAGCAGTGATGAATGCATGAAGCACATCGCTGCATGTCAAGAATTGGAAGAGATTATGCTAAGCGAACTAAGCCAAGGACAAAAGCACAAGGACAACATGAGTCCACTGAGGTAAGCTTAAAAATGCAAAATGGGCATAGGGGAAAAGCTACTATATATATGTGTGTGTGTGTGTGTGTGTGTGTGTGTGTGTGTGTGTGTACACACACATTTCCGGGGTGAGGTACAGGTAATATGGCAGGGCCAGACCCAACCCACGGATATGTATGGCAGCTAGCTAAAAAGGCAAAGGAAAAGAAAGAGTATAGTAGGGGAACTGAGCAATAACCCACCCAAGACAAGGGTGTTGTTTATATCTCCACAGGACAGGGAGAGAGGGATCATGCTTCAACCTGGTGCGCCAAGATGTGAATGCAACATACAGGCAGGAAGTAGGGAATGACTAGAGAAGCCTGCAGGGCTGGCCCCCAATCCCAACTACTTGGCATCCCCACCCCAGGGGAATGCACTTCAGAGGACAGCATTGAAGCTGCAGCTCAGGAAGAGGGGTGCTTCTGATCAGGAGCAAACAAAGAGGGAAGGAGAGTGAGTGGAATGCTTCCTGACCCAGCCAAACCGGAAGACTATTCCAGCTCAGTGCAACCAATGTACAGAGACAATCACAGGGCCAGCCCCACCGCATGACAAGATGTCCCTCACTGACCCATAGAGCTGTGGGAGATAGCACTAGGGACAAGATGTGGGAGATGTCCCAATCAGACTTCCCCGCACCGTGGAGAAACACTAAGGATGTGTAGAAAAGAAGCAGGGGAAGTAAAGTAATGAAGGCCCAAGGAATACTAAAGGTGGACTTGGGGCAAGGGCATGGAAAACACTCATAAAACTTGTGACAGACCTGGAAATGTTTGAGGGGTTTTCTCTTTTTGCTGTTGTTTTTTTATTTTGTTGTTGTTGTTGTTGTTGTTTTAGTTGTTGGTTATTTTTTATTATGTATTGTTTTGCTTTGTTGTGTGCATATTATTGTCTCTGTGTGTCTATCTGGACAATATAGGTGGGATACACAATCCAGAGGAGGAAACTATGGGACCAATGTTCCGGAGAAACATGTGAGAGGGGGAGGTGGGGCAAAGAAAGGTGGTGGTGGGGTACCAACAAACCCGGGGGCAAATTGATGGCGAGGAGGGAATAGGATGCTTGGAGTAGGGGCAGGGTGCTTCATTAAGGGCAATGTAGCCGAGAGGAATTACTGAAACCTGAACGAAGGCCACACATGATCGTGGGACAGGAGGAAAGTAAAAGGAAATAGAGGAAAGATCTGGGAGGCAAAGGATAATTATAGAGATGTAAATAAAGGCATGTATATATGTAAATCCACATATATAATATTAAGGGAGTAGATATGTGCAATATGCTTATTTATAAAATATCATGGCAGCAGATAGACATTGGGCCTCCACTCAAGTACTCCCTCAACACAAGAACACATTGGTTTACTAACATGGCACTCTGTGGTGCTCACCTATCCTGACACGATCGCTGAAGACAAATGTGTGCATAAGCAAATGTGGTGAAGGAAACTGAAGATGTCTGGCTATCAAAAGCTATAGCATCTAGGGTCTTAAAGGCTTGAAGATAAACAAGCAGCCATCTAGCTCAGAAGCAACAAAGCCCACATGGAAGTACACCAGCCTATGTGATCATGAGGTGTTAATGGGATCAGGTATCAGGTACCAAAGACAAAACACAAATATCGATGTGAATGAGGGGGAGGGCAGAGTGGAGACAAAAAGCCCATCATTAATCAATTGGGAATGTCCTGTCAGAAGACCCACAAGGAAGAGATAGTATAGCACAATGCACAACTTTCCTCTAGTTCTTTCATGCTTCCTTCCCCCTCCATCCCCAATTGTACCTTACAAATCTGACTAGACCAGAATATGTACACTGTCACAGATAAGAGCTCACAACATAGGGAATCCAAGACAGATAAACCCCTTGGGACCAATATGTAGAGTAGCGAAACTAGGAGAATTAAGAGAAGTGGGGGAGGGAAGAGGGAACTGATCACAATGATTGCTGTGTGACGCCCCATCCAGGTGGACAGACAACAAAAAAGTGGATCAAGGGAGACAGTGCTCAGTGTAAGACATGAAACATTTTTTATATAAATCATCAAGGATTCGTGGAGGAGGAAGGGAAAAATGAACTGATACCAAGGACTCAAGTAGAAACAAAATGTTTTGAAAAAAAATGATGGCAACATATGCACAGATGTGCTAGACACAAAGGATATATGTATGGCTTGTGATAAGAGCTGTCAGAAACAAATTTTAACAACCTCAAGGTGTTACAAAACAAACGTGTCATCTTGTTTTGAAGATTAAGTTGCACCTGACTCATAATCTTTCCTCTTACATATGCTGCTCTGCCACAGAGTTATGCAAGCCCAACCCATCTCCTCCCCTGCCCTTTATCTCATTTATTAAAGTCTGTCTTCCCACTATTTTCTCCAACTTACTCTTCCTGGTGAGTTGAATTCGACACCTGGTAGTTTTCCTCCAAACCATCCTTCACCTGACCTTCAAAGTGATTTGATACATAAATTAATCTTTTGCTGCCTGTTTGAGATGAACTTATCTGGCACTAAAGACTACAAAACCATTTCATTTTTTAAGCCACTCAGATCACAAAATGACATTTTTGTTTTGTAGCACCTTGAGGTCACTAACATTTTTTCTTATAGCTCTTATCACAATCCATACATATATATCCTTTGTGTAAAGCACATCTGTACATATGTTGCCTTCATTTTTTTCAAAATATTTTGTTTGAGGAGTAAAGAATCCAGAGGAATTTTTGTTTGCTTGTTTTTAAACAGACGATATGTATTTACATAGCCCATCTCAGGAGAGGAAATCAACAATGTCCCGTAAGATGCCTTCCAACCTTAGCTCTTTGGACAGTTGTGCTTGGCCTTGGGCAGCTATATCCTGGACATGCTGTCTCCAGCAGCATGCAGATACACGTCCACTCCAGAGCACCATACAAATTGTTTCACTCACATTACAGTGTGAGAAAAAATATTGGGATGCAGCTATCTAGAGCACAAATCTCACTATATAACTCCCCTGCTTGAAACATTTCAGTCACACACACACACACACACACACAAAACCACCTCTCAGAATAAAGCCCACATATACCTAACCACTGTGCATAGCACACTGCATGATTCATTTATGATTGACATTCTACCTCTCCAGCCTCATCTTTGGCCACGCCCTGCCTGGGACTTGTTTCTTCAGCAGCAGATACATGCGTGCAGTTCTGAGGCCGTATTTTGCTGTTCCACTCCTGCAAGTCAATGCTGTCAGTATCCTTTCTGCCTCGTGTGTCCACGGGTGTGATGTGTGTCTCTAGACATGTGACCAATACACATCAAGTGAACTCGGAGTCATGGTGAGCAGAATAGAACAGTGTTCCATTGGATGTTCCATGGCAGATTTTTCAGAAGTAGATCGTCTGATCTTTCTCCTGAGGCACCTGTGTTATGCACAAGTTTCCAACCAACCTTTCACATAGGTTCATTCAATACTGCACCAGTCGGGGACTCCTTAAGTGCAAGAGACCCCAAGAAAAGTCTGTGAATGTTCCCTTCACCCATTAATGTCTCCTCTTTGAAACAAGCACAGTGCTGTAAGCATATCGCTGTCGTTGGACTGACCACACTGTACTAAGAGTGCTTTCTGCTCCTGCTAGACTGTTTCTTGGGGACATGATTTGTGCCAATCCTATTTCTAAGCACGATCACATTCGCATGTATGGGAGCTGGAATTTCAGCATCTTTTGAGGGGACACAATGCAACCCCCAAAGAGTATTTACAGTTGTTATATACATCATTAGTGCTTCCTGGGAAGAAAGGTAAGGCAGTTCAAGAGTTGCATGTGATTATAGTTTTCATCTTGAAATTAGAATCTCCGGGTGTTGTACCTTCCTTTCCATAAAATCTGATCTTGCAGCTTAAAAACAAAAATAAAAATCGTATGGTGGAGTATTGGTTCCATGTTGGGCTGCGATCTGAAACCACCAGAAGCTCCATGTGATAAAAGACTGGGTTCTCTACCCTCACAAACATTACAGTCTCAAAAACACACGGGAGGTCACTGTGAGTCAGCTCTGACTTGGTGTCAGTGAGTTTGGTCTTGGTTCGGGGGGTCTCCTAATAGAATTGCTACCAACTATTGTAGTTGGAACAAGAGATCTAGAATAGTGACTCCATTGAGAAAAGGAATGAAAGGGGAACATGTTATGATCACTGGTCCAATGAAAGTCTGCTATGTAAGAATAACAGATATTTCCTGTTCTTAGAGTGGAATAATGTCTTAAGAGTTCAGTAGTTCCTGATTCCTCTATGGGAAAAAGTCCTTTGCCCACTTTCTTCCATTTTTCTAACTCTTTCCTCTGAGGGATCCTTCTTGTTTACAGGCACAGCTGAGGTGGGCATTTTGGAGGATATGGTGATTGATTTCCCAGCATTTCTTCTTGATGTAGGTCTGGACACCTAGGTATTACTTTAGAGATTGAATGGACATGGCATGTGTTTTGGTTTTGACGATTGAGTTTTCTCAAAAGCATAAATATGTTTACCAGAGGCCATGAATGACACTGTAAATATACCTATGTAGAATATTTCACCTAGCAAAAGCCTGATACATACTGTACTCCAGTGAGGGATCATTCTCCAGGCTAGATCACATGCTAGGCCATATTGCAAGTCCTAATAAATTTCTCTTTTTTACAATAATTTTATTGGGGGCTCTTACAGCTCTTATAACATTCAATACGTCATTTGTATCAAGCATATTGGTACACATGTTGCCATATTCATTTCCATATATTTTCTACTTGAGCCCTTGACAAAAGCTCCTTCTTCCCTCTCTTTTTAAAACATAGATTGTGTTGGGGGATCTTATAGCTCTTATAACATTCAATACATCATTTAGTTTTAAGCACACTTGTATACATGTTGCCACATTCATTTCCAAACATTTTCTACTTGAATCCCTGGCATAAGCTCTTCTTTCCCCCTTTACTCTAGTTTTTTTTTTTAAAATTCCAGCTCCCCATATTTCCCCTCACCCTTTCTCCTCCCCTAGGAACCCCTAATAATTGTTATTACCACTTCATATCATACACTGTCCAATGTGTCACCTCACACCCCACCCCCTGCTGTCCACACCCAGAGAGGAGGTCACATGTAGATCCCTGAAATTAGTTCCCTCTTTCTCCACCATCCCTCCACCTTCCCAGTGTCACCACTCCCCTCACTAGTCCCAAGGGATCATCTATCCTAAATTCCCCATGTTTCCTACTTCAGTGTACATCCCTGGTGTAGCTGAATCTGTCTGGTAGAATTGGGATCATGATAGTCTGTGGGAGGAAGCATTTGAGAACCAGAGGAAAGCTGCACATTTCATTGCTACTACACTGTACCTGGACTGGCTCATCTCCTCACTGCAACCCCTCTGTAAGAGGATGTTGCTTCACTTATTGATGGGCTTTGGGTCCCCAGTCTGAACTACCCCTCATTTATAATGATATAATTTTTAGGTCTTTGATGCTTGATACCAGATTCCTTCGACACATCATGGTCACTCAGGCTGGTATGCTTCTTCCATGTGGACTTGCTTCTTAGCTAGGTGGCCATTGTTTACCTTCAAGTCTTTAAGAACCCAGACACCACATCTTTAGATAATTGGGCATCATCAGCTTTCTTCATTACATTTGTTAATGCACAAATTTGTCATCAGCAATCATACCAGGAAAGTGAGCATATAATGTTAGGATCATTAGTTCTTGAAACCTGATAATTGATCCCTTTGGAATTTCTTGGTCCCACAAGCTGGTGTGTTTCTTCCTTGTGGGCTTTGCTGCTTCTGAGCTGGATGGCCACTTTGCTTACTTTCACACATTTAAGACCCCAGATGCTACATCTTTTGACAGCTGGGCACCATCAGCTTTCTTTACCACATTTGCTTATGCACACATTTGTTTTCAGTGATCGTGTCAGGGAGGTGTACATCATGGAATGCCAATTTAATAGAACAAAATGTTCTTGCACTGAGGAAACACCAGAGTGGAGGCCCAATGCCCATCTGCTGTCCTAATTCTAACCCTACAAGTATATGCCTATTGATCTATTTCCCTATCGTCATCTATGAATAAATTTCAAGAGATTGAAACAACACAAAGTATTTTCTCTGACCAGAAGGGAGTGAAGACATTAATCAATATTAGAAACAATACCAACAGCTGGACAATATACAAACATAGATAAGTTAAACAACACACTATTAAAAATCCAATGAGAGAAGGAAAAAATCAAAAGAGAAATCACAAATGTCTTAGATTCAAAAGCAAATGAAAGTACAATATATTTAAAGTTAAGGCATTCAGGGACAGCATTACTACCCGAGTAATTTATGGCAATAAATACCTACATGAACAAGGAAAAACAATTTCACACCAACAGCTTAGCTGGATAATGTCTGAAGGTAGAAAGAGAAAAAGCAAAGGAAGGCTTAACCTATCAGAAAAGGAGTAAAACCCCACAACCACCACAGATCAGGGCGAAAGTCAATAAAATCAAAACCAGAAGGACAATAGAAAGGGTACACAAAACTGGAAGTTCTTTGAAAAGATAAATAAAATATACAAGCCTTTCACTGGACTGACAAAGGAAAAGAGACAAAATACAACTAACCAAAATAAGGCCTGAAAGAGGAGACCTTGTCATGGACCCAACGCAGAGGAAAAAATCACGGCAATGTCTGGCAACAAACTGGCTAAACTAGATCAAACGGCACAGATTCTAGAAACACAACCCTCTTCCACGCGCTCAAAAGGAAACGGAAAGTTTCAACAGATCCCTAACATAGGAAAAGATCCGAAAACCTCCCAGCAACACAAACCACAGTCCGGGACCAGAAGGGTTAATTGGGAATTGGGTCAAAGGTTTAGAAAAGAATGGAGAGTGATCCAGTTTAAACCCTTCCAAAATAGAGAAGGAATCGTGCCTGATCTTAGGCAGTAAACCTGACACCGAAACCACACAGATAACACAAAAAAGAAAATCACAAGTCGATATTCCTTATGAATATATGTCCACATGTAGGTTCTATAGAACCGTGGTTCTCAACCTTCCTAATGCCATGACCCTTTCATACAGTTCCTCATATTTTGGTGACCCTCCCCCACCATAAACTTATTTTCGTTGCTACCACATCACTGTCATTTTGCTTCTGTTATGCATCGGGCAACCCCTGTCAAAGGGTTGCTTGACCGCCAAAGGGGTCATGACCCACAGGTTGAGAACCGCTGCTCTAGCGAAACAAAGCCAATGAAGGTCATTTGCATATATCTATACAGATATAGCTTTATCTCAAGGAAATGATATTGACAGGCAGGTTTCAAGTTTGTGAGTCAGCGTGGAGGCTTCTCCTACCTCACATAGCCGCAGGAGTGGATGGAGGTCACTCGGGTCTTCTAACTGCCAAAGTCGACAGGTTGATGACAATTCCCCAAAGCAGCAGGCTATGTAACACATCCCTAGATCAAGCCCAAAGAAAGGGAGGTTAAATGAAAAACCAGATTCAGGCAGGATCCACACTCAGCAAAAATCAAGCAAGCACTCCCACAGCTTATATTGGATGCAGGCTACACTCCCAAATAAATATCACATTGGGCAACTACTAGGTCTTAAATCCCTGAGAATCCTGGCCCATCCACCATTACACAAAACCTTAGCTATGACAATATCGATGCGAGTCTTTTCAATAGAATGTTATCAAAGAGAATTCAACAGCATTGACTCCAGGATGTTCCACATTAGAAAACAAACCAACATAATATCCTAATCCATAAAACAAAGAGAACCACAGATTGATCTCAATGGCTGCAAGACAAGCATTTTATAAAAATGTCATACCCTTTCTTGATCAAAATCCTCAGGTAGACTGCAATCTAAAGGAATTTCCTCCATATGATTCAGGGTATAAATAAAAAGCCAAGAGCCAGAATTACACTTGATGAGGGAAGATTTCTGTCCTCAAATTAGGAACAAGACAAGGGTGTCCACTGTCATGAAGTCTCTTCAGTATTCTATTGGAAGTCCTCGTCATACTAATATTATAATAAATGTAAATAAAAGGTATTCAGACTGGAAAAGAAAAAGAAAATTGTCTATTCCAGGAGCCCTAGTGGTGGTGTGTCGACACGATGGGCTGCGATCCGTGCGGCCGCATCAGAGAAAGACTCTCATACGCACTTCTGGTCGGCGCCAGCCCACTGGTGTTGCTGTGACTCAGCATTGACTTGATGGCATCGAGTATTTCCAGATGACCTCATCTTAGACCTGGATAAGTTCAAAAGTCTCGTTACTAGAGTTCCACTCAGATCAAACAAAAGCAATGTCAACATATCTTTGCCTTTATGTAGAATTACAGAAAATGTCTCTGGGTAATTCTATTGTTTTTACCTCATTAAGGTGCTTTCATTAAAAAAGATACTTGAACAAAAAATATTTTGAGGTCAGGACTTACAAAATCTCTACAAAAATCCAAGTGTACAACTCCCCCAATTATTGAAGCTTTGAAGCAAGTTTACAGGAATTCTTTCTGACTGAAAACAATGGTTTGGGGAACATTTTGATCAAGCCCCCAAAGACCAAGATAGCAAAGACTGTCAGGTTGGACAAATGAAGAAAGTGTGGCTGGAGTCCAGAAACGGGAGGAAGAAGACTTTTAGAGCAGTGGTTCTCAACCTTCCTTCCTCATGCACTGATCCTCGAACACAGTTTGTCACGTTATGGTGAACCACCCCCCCCAAACCACAAAACTATTTTCGCTGCTACTTCACTACTGCCATTTTGCTGCTTTTATGAAGCATGTGGTCCCTGTAAAAGGGTCGTTTGACCCCCAAAGGGTCTGCTGCCTTAGAGTTGCTGCTGATATAGTTATTGCTGAAGTTGGAATTTCACATGACTTGGCATTTCCCATTTTATAAGACGATCTTGGTCACAACAAGCTTTTGACTAGGGAATTTTACCCAAAGATTTGTAGGAAGTTTGCTAGCTCAAAAAGCTGATCTTTCCCTCAGTCTTTTAAGAAAAATGTTAGCGATGTACATTTTATGGAATGATTTTTGTGGGATGAGGCTTGGTTTGACCAATATCAACCAGAGAACCAGGTTCAATGAAAAAAAATTGTTTCTTAGGGCATCTGCTGAACCAGTTAAACATAAAACAGATCAGCTGTAAAGGTTTTTTACAACTGTCTTTGGGGACTACAGGGGTATATTATTGATAGAATTTCTATAAAATATGACTCCAAAATTTCACAGACTGACTGTGGAGTAGTGCTATGAAGAAATTAGAAGAAAATTGAAAACTGTATCAATGAGAAAGGGAGCAAAGTTGAATGGAGGGATCTTTGCCATCGCAACTGCTCACTATGATGGGGTAGCAATGGCCTAGAAAACATTAAAAGAGTTATGAGAAACCACACCCCCATCTAAGCTACAGCCTTGATCTTGCCACTTCAATCTACTTTTTTGTTTGTTTGTTTGTTTGTTTTTTGGGGGGCATCACTGCTCTCCAGTGGTGGGAGTAGGAGGCCCAGCCCCACTGCTGGAATTGAATCAATCTACTTTTGTTTCCTAAACTCTAAGAGCACTTCAAATGAACAGTGTGAATGCCTTAAAGATACCAAAAGAGTCATTGCGAAGTGGCTAAAATGGAAGAGTGTAGAATTCTTTCAGATGATAATGTCACCTTCAGAAGTATCTAGACCTAGATGGAGGTTATGTTGAGAAATAATAACTTCATTTTTTTATTGAATTTTGGGGTTTGCACATTTTTGCTTAATAAAGGTTTCTATCATTTTTATTTTCCCTCAATGTGTTAGTCCGGGTAGACTAGAGAAACAAATACATAGACTCACATATGAATATAAGGGTACGGTTTACTATATGAGGAATTAAGCAAACCTTAAGAAAGCACGCCAGTACAAAGTCACAAGTCCGATATTAGCTCATATGTCCAATACCAGTCTATAATGTATCCTTCTGACTCATGAAGTCACAGGCCAGTAGGTGCAGAGTCCCAGCGCTGGCAGGGATCCCCTCATGGTTCCTTGCTTCCTGGGTTCAGGGTCCATCAACAGCATCCAGTGGTGGTAAAAGCAACTCAGCGCTGGTAGGGTCTCCACGTGTCTTCTCCAACTTCAGAGGTCTAGTTCCATCAGGGCAAGGCCATGTGGCTTCTCCTCTGGCTCCTCCAGCTCCTGGGATGCTGCCATCTTGTCTTGTCCATAGTTCATCGTCTCTGAGACTAACTCCCAACAACTGGGGGAGATAGCTTCTCATCTTCACGAGGGAAATATCGCAAGATTTCCCAGAAGTCTCTGGAGAAAGCCATGCCCACATAGAGGCCTCATGGGCTACTCAAAGGCTCTCTCCAGATTAAAAATCCTGAAATTAACATAAGCATATGACCGCCACACTCAAATATAAAAAAATTCCAATGAACCGACAAGAAAATTTTAGAGCTAATAGAAGAGTTTAGCAGAATTATAGGAGACAAGGTGAACAAGCAAAGATGAGCAGTGAGAAATGGGAAAGAAGGATTAGGGAAATAATTTCACTTACAATATCATCTAAGACAATAAGGAATAAATTTAGCCAAGAATATGAAAACTTTATATGAAAAAAGAAAACACTGCTTAAAGATATTAAATCTTTCATAACTGAAATGCTCTATGTTGATGTATTAAAAGACTTCATATTGTTAAGATGTTAATACTATCTTAAAACTCAAGAAGAAAAGTACACCCAACCCAAGACACTGGAAATAAGCAGCCTCCTCTTGCTTCCAGGGAGTGACTGCTGGGTTCAAATTACTGACCTTTGGGTTGGCAGCTCAGTGTAAAACTCACTATATTCACTTGATATGCACTGGCAAGATGCCACAAGTATCTCAAGGAATGTCAATCTGGAAGGACAAAGTTGGAGGACTCATACTTCTTGATGTCCAAAAAATGTAACTACAGTCATCGAAACAGCCTTGTAGTAGCATAATGCACACAGGGACCAATGGAATCGAATTGAAAGTCCAGAAATTATCCCACTTATTGATGGCCAGCTGATATTTTTCTTCCAGCTGATTTTTTAAAGGGTTCTACACCCATTCAATGAGGAAAGAAGAACCTCTTCGAAGAATGTTGCTGGGGATAGTGGATTTTCACATGCCCAAAATGAAACAGGATCCATACCTCATAGCGCCCCTAAAACCAAATTCAAAATTGACTCTGGGCCTAAATGTGCAAACTAGAACCATAAAAATTTGGGGAGAAAATATAGTCAATTCTAATACATAGTATAATAACAAAAACACAAACACAAAATAAATAGGGGGAATTGCATTTTATATATTTTCACATTTATAATTTTAATAAATGAAATGACAACTAAGTCCACATGGGAGAGGCACACGAACGTCAGTGATGGCCGGACTTTAAATCATGTAATCTGAAGTCAAAAGAGGGGATAATATCAGAGCCCAAATTGTGAGATTCTGGTTTGCAGAAAGCGATGGATGGTAGCGGGAGCCCAAGATACAGCTATGAGATCTGCGCAGGGTATGAGCCTCCAGTGATTTCCCTCTGTCCATGATGGAAGGATGGGAAGAAACTAATTCCTAAAGATGATTACAGGATACCCAAATGATAATCCTGATTTGAACGATTAAAACCTTGTCAATCGATGTCTTCTCTAATACATGTTGGGCCTGGTTTGGTTTTAAACATTTTCTGTGGGTTTTGTTGTTGTTGTTTGTCTGTCTGTTTTTCTTTTTTTTAAGAAAGTTTAAAATTCCTTAATTTTTTACTCCTGGTACCACAATTTACAGGGCAACATACCTGATGTAATGAAAAGAAAAAGACAAAGCTGCAACAGAAAAAAGACCTCAGGAATGTACATCTAATTGTCCCTACATTGCATTAATCAACAGCTGCACTTTTTGCAAACTGTGGCTATGACAGCCCTGAACAAGAAGGGTTTTCCTGTTTAAGCTTCAGTAACTTTTCTGACTGTAGATCGCTGCTTCTGTGGCAGATTGTTACAGTTCCTCTAATGCATTTGGGACGACTGTCTCAAATTAACCTGCAGCTTTCCTGACAGCTCCTCACTCTCTCTCCTGCTAAGAACTGTAGCCCTTTTCTTCTGAATCTTTAGACCCTTCTGCCACCATCTCCACCACTTCCACCACCAGATCCATAACCACCACCATAAGGACTTGCAGAGCCTCTTCCACCAAAGCTACCTCCCCCTTTCATGGGTCCATAATTTGATTGTTGTCCAGTGTAATTTCCAAAATTATTGTTTCCACCACCCCCATAGTTACCCCCGCCAAAATTTCCTCCATATCCTCCACCTCCACCGCCATACCCACCACCTGGTTTTCCATATCCTGGTCTTCCACCACCATAGCCCCCTCTACGACTATAACCAGGACCTCTACCATAGTTGCCACCATCACCTCCAAATCCATTGTAACTACCATCACCTCCTCCATAACTACCTCTGCTGCCACCACCGCCACCACCATAGCCTCCTCTTCCACCAAAGTTCCCACCACGGCCAAAGTTTCCTCCACAACCCAGGAAGTTGCCAGATTCCCTTGCACGACCTCTTTGTGATCCATCTCTTGGTTTTGTTTTGGTTTCTTTTGCATCTCTTGTTTTGAAAGAGCCTTTTTTCACTTCACAATTATGCCCATTAATAGTGTGGCATTTCTGAACACTTTTATCAACTGTATCACGATCATCAAAAGTTACACTGGCAAATCCTCTCTTTTTCCCACTCTGCCTGTCCTCCATGACTTCTATGGCTTCAATCTTGCCATACTTTTCAAAGCCATCCCTCCAATTATGTTCTTCCGTGTCTTCTTTGATACCACTGACAAAAATTCCCTTCCCTGTTACCTGGGCACCAGGCTTTGTGGAACCGTCTCTTGAAACCGCTCTCTGGTTCCACGACACACCCACCAACCTGGTGGGGCCGTGCGCACATTGCTGTATCCGTATCTTCAACACAAGAGGAAGCCACAAAACCAAAGCCCCTGGAATGTTGTGTTTGGGAGTATTTCATCACCACACAATCTGGGAGTGCGCCCCACTTCTCGAAATGTTCTCTTAAACTATCATCTGTAGTTTCAAAGCTCAGACCGCCAATAAGCACTTTTCCCGACTGCTCAGGTTCCTTTGGGTCATGACCCTCCTCCCCTCCATGCCCTCCCGCAGTGACGGCGATGCCTAGAATCCGACTAGGGCTGACCAGGCGGCAGTTTTAGCTCCATTTTGAGACCACAATTGCCTCATCCAACTCAAGTTCAACATGAGACTGAGCTGTCTGTCTGCCTTTCACATTGGGGTTTACCTATGATGTATTTTGACATTGTAGGTAGCTCTCTTGGATTTTGACTATATTTTCTGCTTTTAAGTATATGCACCCTTGGATTGATGAACCTATCAGGATAAGTAAAATAAGAGTTTCTGAAGGGTACAGTAGGGAAAAAGGTGGGGTGGGAAGGGGAGCCGATATCAAAAAGTTCTAGAAGGAAGACGATGTTTTGAAACTAATTGTGGAAACAATTGTAAAAAACTCTTTGATGTAACTGAACTCTGGAACGGTATGATATATTCACTTCCAGTAAGATGGGTCTGCAAAAAGGAGTGACAAATATGTAGGCACTCTACCGTCAACAAAGCAGATTATTGAGAAACACACCCACAACACTCTCCTCACCCACATGTTTCTGATCACAAATAAATATGTTCTAGCAATTTTCCAGATAAAATACTTTTGGTCATCAAAGTACTTTTTTGAATGTGAATACAGAAAGTACTGGCTAGGAGAACATCTTCAGAAACTCCTGATCAGAACCTAAAAACCAAGATACACCAAGCTTTGACAGCGTAACAGCAAAAAGAGAAATAGCAAAATGAAATAAGAAAAGGACTTCAAAAAGACAATTCACCAAAAAGGCCGCATAACACATGAAAAGAGACCCAGTGTCATTCGTCATCAGAGGGATGCAAATGAAAATGACAGACGCCATTTCATTGCCAATAAGATGGTGAATATAAAAAATTAAAAACTGGAAATAGTAAATGTGGGTGAGGAAAAAGCAGGGTGTCCATTTTCCAAAATATTAAAATGCAACTTCCATACACCGAGAAATTTCACTGCGGGCAATATATCCAAAGGAATGGAAGGGATTAATATGAACAGATATATGTACTGCAATGTTCATTGCAGTATTTATTTTTAACCTTAAGGTTTACAGAGAAATTTTATATTAAAAAATTCATATGCATTTTGCTTCATCTTACTGATTATATCTCTAAAATGTCCAGAACTTATCTCACATCTACCCTGAATTTCCCTTTTCCATTCCTCTTTCTTTCCTAGCCTTTCTGAACATTGTTCTTGGGTAAATATTTCTCTTTTGTTCTGAAATGGGTGATTATTCTAAAGCATGCATGCATTCCTCTCTAGCTTTATTATTCCTTTTACTAAACCAATTGTTTGGCTGAAAATTGAGCCAAGGGTCTGAAATAATTTTGAGATCTGAAGGGCGATTAAGGGCCATAGTCCCTGGCATAATCTCAGGGTCTCTATCTGACTAATAAGCCTCTTTTATGAGGTTGCATTTTCCCCGACATTGTTCTTACTCTAACCAGCAACTTCTCCTGTGGTCCTTTTGCGAGCAGTTGTTAGTAGTTGCTGGGCACCATTTAGTTCTTCTCATCTCAGGGTCTTAGAACTGATGTTCATATGCTCCATTAGTCTATTGAGCTGATTATTAGTTTCCATGTGTTTTTTTTTAACTTTCATCTGGACAGGAAGAGACTAATTGTTGATGGACATTAATGAATGCTGAAGATCCCAGTTACCATTCACCAATATAGGCTGTAGGACATTGTTTTTGAGGCCTACATTCCGGTGATTGTCTTGATCTTCAAGATCAAGATCCTGAGCCCCCAGGCCCAGTGACTCATTTCCTCAAAGTAGGTGTATAGATCTACGTTTTCATAACTTTCCCACCCTGTATGCTGCACCCTATCATGAATAAATTTGCAGCAATTGTAAATGTCCAGGTACAACTATCCTTGTTATTCTCGCTCTGGAATTCCATTGGGTTATTCTTCTTGATGGTCTCCTACATAATTAGAGAGGGCTGTCACTGGCTACTGTATGTGTGAGGCTAGGGACTGGCCCAAACTCTAGTCACCAGGGGCTGTGAGAAACAAGGTGTGAGAAGCCCCCTTTCTCCTAGTCAATGTGCTGTCAATTTTGTAAAACTTCGAGATGACTTTCAAGATGACAGTGCTGCTTCACAGTAGCACTCATAGCCATTGGATTGCTAACTGCAGGGTCAGCAGTTTGAAACCACCAGCTGCTCCTCAGGGGGAAAGATGAGGCTTTCTATTCCGGTAACAGTTACAGTATAGGATCGCTGTGCAACTGCATCAATTCGATGGCAGTGAGTTTGGTTTGGCTTTTGGTGCTGATTTTGCTAAGCCTCTTCTCCTAATCGGTGGTCCATCCACTTCTATGTCCTTTCCTCCATAGCTCTGGGTGCCAGCATGATCAACCTTTTGTGCTTCCTACTGTACCTGGGGTCACTGTGGTAGGGAGGTCTGCCTGTTGTGTCAAAGTCCTGGAAGTCCTTCACTGCACTATTATTCACAAGAGCCCAAAGGTGGAAACAACCTGGACTATTCACCAGCACAAGAACGAGTAAACAAAATGCTATTGTTTTTAGGTGCCATTCAGAAGTTCTGACCCTAGCAACCCTGTGCACAAAAGACCATGACAATGCCCAGTCCCATGCCATCCTCACAATCATTCCTATGTCTGAGCCCATGGACGTAGCCACAGTGTCAGTCCATCTTGTTGAGGGCCTTCCTTTTTGACTCTGCCCCTCTACTTTACCAAACATGATGCCCTTCTCCGGGAACTGGTCTTTCCTGACAACATGTCCAAAGTGTGCAAGACGAAGTCTTGCCAGCCTTGCCTCTAAGGAGCACTCTGGTCTCACTTCCTCCAAGACAGATTGGTTTGTCCATTTAACAACAGTGTGAGGTAGTTTCCATAGTCTTCACCAGCACCACAATTCAAAGACATCCATTCTTCTTCCGTCTCCCTTATGCCATGTCCCACTTTCACATGCAGATTAGGCTCTTGAAAATACTATGACTTGGGTGAGACACACTTTAGTGCTAAAAATAAGATCCTCCCTTTTCTTTGCAATCCTCTACAGAGGTCTTGTGCAGCAGATTTACCTAACGTGATACGTCTTTTGACATCTTGACTGCTGTTTCCATGAACATTGATTGTGGATCCAAGCAAGGCCAAAATCCTGGACAGCTTCAGCCTTGTCTCCACTTACCATGATGTGACCTATTGCTACACTTCTGAGAATTTCGGTCATTTTACATTGAGTCATAATCCACACCAAAACCCATACTCTTTGATCTTCCCCAGTGAATGCTTCAAGGCTTCCTCATTTGCAGCAAGCACAGTTGTGTCATCTGCACATCACAGGTTGCTAATAAGTCTTTCTCTCGATGCCACATTCTTGCTCATATCATCCAACTTCTTTGATGATTTCTTCAGCCTACAGATTACACGAGTTTAGTGAGAGGACACAACCCTGATGCCCACCTTTCCTGACTTTAAACCTGGTAATATTCCCTTGTTCTGTTCACACAACTGCCATTTGATCTGGGTATAAGTTCCTTTGGAGTCCAATGAAGTGTTCTGGAGATCTCATTCTTCTCAAGGCTACCCATAGGTTATTATGGTTTACACTAGGGGTCCTCAAACGTTTTAAACCTTTAAACATTCACTGTCCCTCAGACTGTTGGAGGGATGGACTATAGTTTAAAAAACAAAACAAACAGGCTGAGCCCTGGAGGCGTAGTGGTTGTGCGCGGGCCTGCGGCCCACTGGGATGGAGGTTCGATTCCAGCTCCATGGAGCAAAGGCTGGGCCTCCTACTCCCACCACCTGAGGACAGTGATGCCCCCAAAACAAAAACAAAAACAAAACAAACTATGAACAAATTCACTGTGAGCCTGGGATGAGTCAGCTGCTAAGCAGAACAGCAGAGGTCGCACTAACACCCAGCAGGCATGATAAATGCTCTTGGCGGGCCGCATGTGGTCCATGGGCTGTAGTTTGAGGACCCCTGGTCCACACAGTCAAATGCCTTTACATTGTTAATAAAATGCCAGTAGACATCTTTCTGGTATTCTGTGTGGTACATACTAAATGGAATGCGACTCAGGCAGAAAGAAAAATAAAGGTTTGATATATATATATATATACATATATATATATATATATATATATATATATAGAGAGAGAGAGAGAGAGAGAGAGAGAGATATGGCAAATTTCTTAGTGGTTACTGGGACCGTGAAGAAGGGGAGAGGGTTTTGTTTTTATTTGGCCTAGACAGTACTGACTTTCAGTTATTTGAGATAGAAAAATTGGATTGATTTGCAGTGGAATTCACGGTTGATTAATATAATTGCTGTCATGAAATTGTACATTTATAGAATTTGAACTGGTAAATATATGATAGATATAGTGTCAGCACTGACAAAAAGAGGAATGACCGGTCAAGTTGTTTCTGTACAATCAAATACCTTGTGGAATTTGGTCGCTGGGTCTGAACATTTAAGGCCATGATTTCATGGTTTCCCCATTCATTTGGACCCTTCACAATCCCTGCTTCTGTTTAAATGGGACTTTGTTCCTGGCAAGGAGCCACCCTGGGCACCCGGTTGGTGTCTGTCCACCTGGAGTAACAGGAAAGAGAGGAAGTGGAATCTGTCCCTAATTACCTCTATTAGCAGTTGTCTCTGGAGTAGCGCATGACCAGCCGAGTTTTCGTGTGACTACTGTGATACATACCTCACCCCTGACTATGCATCTGGGAGAGAGACTCATTGCCGTGGGAATAAACACAAAGGGAATGTGGAGGGCTGCTATCAGAAAGGAACAGAAGGCTCAGAGCCTGATTAACAAAACAGCGGCTGCTTTTGCACGAGGAAAGAGATCTCCTATTCCTGTCTCTGCTCCTCCTCCAGCAGGGATGTTGATTCCCCCTCCCCAAGTCTCCCTGGTCTTCTCCTCCCTATGATGTGGACACCCCACCCTCCTCCTCCTGGAATGATGCCCATGGGATCTGCTCCTGGAATGAGGCCACCCACGGGAAACCACATGCCAAGGATGCCTGGGCCCCCCAATGATGCAGGCCCTAGCCCATCCTATGATGGGGCCCTGTTGGCCAGGAATGGCTTGACCAGACAGATCAAGGCTGAGCGCAGTCTTTTCGGCTCTCTCGTGCTCCACTTCGCCAGGAGAACATGGCACTGTGTCTCCGTGAGTTTTCTAACAGCACTGCAGGGAAGATTTGCTACTCCTTTCTATCAAAAGGTGAATCATTTGTGGAGCAGGGTAGTGGACAAAAATCAACACAAAGCAATTTTTGTTGGTATTGGGACAGGTGAAAATAAAATGGTCACCTTTTCACCTAAAGAAAAACTATGAAACCAGATGAAGTGGATGGTACCTTGCTATCATTGTTTTGTTTTCTTTTTCAAAATGTTTATAAAAAGATCATAATCAAAAAGGGAAATGCAGAACAGAATTGAAAATTTTCATAAATTCCAGCCTTTCTGGGACTGTGGAGGTAGGATAACCCCCTGAAACTATTATCCTAGATCAACTGAACCTTAAATCTTAAGCCTAAAATATCCCCTTAAATCATGTCAAAACTAAATAGCAGTTTAGTTTATAGGTTCCCAAAAGTCTTTGCCTACTGCCCCCTTTTCAGAAAAAAAACCAACTCAGAGTCCCTAGACAATTAGAAGTATTTGTACTATAGCCCGTAATCCAGGATAAAGTGTGGGTATTGCTTTTGCAGTCCCTTGGATCGATCCAGTGCTCCCTAGTGGATGGTATAGCCCATTTGGAAAACACTGGTTTAACATGGCAGGTAAAGAATGTTTGTTGTCATGATCTTGCCCTACTGAGTCAACGTTCAGGACAAATCTAGAAAGGCCTCTATGAAGTAAATACCAGGGAAGACACACTCCTTAGAATAACCAGCCATTCAAAAGGATGGCATTTGCTGTGAGATAAAACTCAGAAGGCAGGAAGGGATAGGAAACAATGAACGTAAAAGGTAAACACCGGGAGGAAAAGGGGAAGAGTACTCTTATATTGTGGGAATTGACATCAATGTTGTGAATCAAAATGTACATAAAGTGTTGAATGGAAAAGCAATTTTCCCCATAGACTTTCCAATCAAATCACAATTTAAAAAAAATGTAATGTCTGCTTTAAACTTTGTACTCTTTTTGTTTTTGTGGGTTTTTTTTTGGGGGGGGGGCGGCATCACTGCCTCTGGTGGTCGTGGGAGCTACCCAGCGCTGCTCCCGAGAGCTGCCTCTGGATTTGAACTGCCAAGCCCGCGGGCCGTTGTCCTGCACTCAACCACTTATACCACCGGGCCTCAACCCAAGCTTTGTACTCTTTTAAGATCTCTCTATATGTGATCAAATTGACAACAGCAATCCAAAATACTAGCTCAGAAACAGAAGGCATAGGAAACTGTAAATTTATGTTAATGAGTGAGGAAACACTTGGGAAAAGATTAACAATAGTTGTGCTACTGTTGATTAACAAGAATGTGATCAATGTCACTGAGTAATACATGTAGAACTTATGGAATTGATGTATTTCTGCTGAGTACCAACACAACATAATAAATGATTTTTAAAGCATGTCTCCAATAAATATCATATGCTAGTAACCATAGCAAAAATGTCTTGACAAGACAGTCTTTTATGTCTGAAGTGTCCTTTATCCTTCTACACCAGTCTCCTAACTGTATGCATCTCCCTAGCCCAGGACTCAGTAAACTTTTAAGACTGAAGAGCCATCTGTTGTCTCACAAAAATTTAAAAAGTTATTCAACAGTCATAAATATATTTTTATAAATGAGATCATCATGATGTGAATTACATCCTTGAAATGAAACTGTTAGTTTTATATTCACTTTCTATTTTCTTTCAGAACCACATGTACATACCAAAAGAACTACAAATGGCTCTCGAGCCACTGTTTGCCGACCACTGCCCTAGCCTTAAAATAGCCTTGGTATTATGATGAAATATGCAAAAAGCTAGAGTTCAGAAACTCCAAAGGAAGAACATTGCCAGTACATATTAAGTGAAGAGAACTGAAGAAAAAAATAAAACCTTGATTTGCAACATTGAAAGATTCTAGTGTTGAATAATGCAGGAAGCATCAAAAGAAGATAGAAGGCATACATAGTCACTGTACTAAAATGATTAAGTACCAATTGTACTGAAGGAAGAATTTCAAGCTGCACTGACAACATTAGCAGAAAACAGGGCTCCAGGAATTCATAAAATATCAACTGAAGTGTTTCATCAAGCTGATAAAGCATTGGGAACACTGACTCGCTCGCCTATGTCAATAAGTCTGGAAGACAGATACTTGGCCACATGAGTGGAAGAGATTCATATTTGTACTGATTCTGAAGAAACGTGGCACTACAGAATGTGAAAATTATCAAACAATAACATTACTATCACATGCAAGTAACGTTTTGCTAAAAATCATCAGAGAGCTTCCAGAAATTCAAATCGGATTCAGAAGAACAAAACAAGGGATGTCATTTCTGACATCAGAAGGACCTCGGCTGAAAGCAGAGAGTACAAGGAAAATACTTGTGTTTTATGGACTATACAAAGGCTTTCATCTTTGTGGATCATAACAAACTGTGTATAGCCTTGAGAAGAATGGGGATTCGTGACCATTGTGCACATCCAGAACCTGTACATGGACCAAGAGGCAGTTGTAGGAAAAGAGCAAGGGAATACTGTCTGGTTTAATAGCAGGTAAGGTGTGTTTCAAGGTTCTAGGCTCTCACCATACTTAGTCAATCTATGTTTTGAACAGATAATCTGAGAAGCTGGACTATATGAAAACCAGCATCAGTATTTGAGGAAGGGTTATTAACAACCTTCAATATACAGATAGCAGGATCTTGCTTGCTGAAAGTGAGGCATCCTTAAAGCACTCGATGGAAATCAAGAATTTCATTATGAATTACAACTTTAAAAAAATCCACATCTTCCAAACTGGACCAATATACAATATCATGATAAATGAAGAAATGATTGAAGTTGTCAAATATATCATCTTGCTTTAGCCCATATTTAGTGCTCTTGGATGCAGAAGTTAAGACATCAAATAATATATCACATTAAACAAATCTGCTGCACAAGACGATTTTTAAAAGGCTTAAGAGCAAAGATGTCATATTGAGGATTAAGTTCTGCCCGTATGGCATTTTCAATCGCCTCATCTGCATGTGAAAACAAGGAAGACCAAAGAAGAATTGATGCATTTGAATTTTGGTGCTGGCAAAGAATATTGAAAGTGACATGAACAGGCAGAAGAACAAACATATCTATCTAAAATAACCAGTCCATAGAAAAGGACATTATGCTTGGTATGCTACCCGACTCCTGGTACTATAATGTGTTAGGCCAGGTTGATGCGAAAAACAAATCCAGAGATAGTCATTTGTGTCTAAGAGAGAGCTTTACATCAAAGAACAGTTGTATATGGAGAAAACATCCCAGTTTAGTCTAGAGCAAGTCCATAAGTCTGATATTAGCTCATATGTCTGATACGAGTCCATAAATTCCTCTACAGACTCACACAGCTCATGTGAGGATTGCTTCGCACCAAGCACTCTTCTTTTCATTCTGTTTTACATAGGTCACTGAGCTGGCACCAACTTCATGGCACCAAACAGCAACAATGATTTGGAACATAATATCTTAGGTTTATTTTACCATCCATGTATCTTCTTTGGTGAATTATCTGTTTAGATATTTTGTTCATTTTTGAAATGTGGCTGTTTTCCTATTGTGTTTTAAGAGGCCTTTCTGTGCTGTGGGTACAGGTCAAATATGTGATTTGCAAATATTTCTTGCAGTTTCTATCTTGTCTTTTCATTCCGTTAGTAATTGATTTAATCAAATCAGCATTTTCTAATTTGAATGAACTTTAATATGTCATTTTCTCTTTTGTTATGAATGGCATTTTTGATTTTGTAACTCAGAACCACTGACCTAAACTAAAGGAAAAGTTTCAGGTGTCTAAAAAGGAATGATCAAAGTGGGAGGAAACGGCAGCAGGCCGGCTGGAATGGGTTGGGGAGGGAGTATGGAAATGGAGACTGCAAACGGGGACCACTTTTTTAAGGAAATAAATCAATGGGGATGGAAGAATGATAACTAGAAGGTCCCCTGGGTTTGATAGAGGTGTTTTGTTTGCTTATTTGTTTACACTGGAGAAACATGAAAATGTATAAATTCTAAGAAGTATTTTAGTTTGCTAGTGCTGCTACAAAACAGAGAAATCAAGTGAATGCCTTTAAGGAACAAAAATGTATTTTCTCAGTTATTCTCAAGGATAAAAGTCAAAATCAGGGTGTCAGCCATATGGGTTCCTTCCTTGTTAGTAGTCTTGGTAACTCCTTAGCATGTTTCTCCTACCATGAGCACTGACACTTCATTGTGTTCATAATTAAGCATTGAAAAGGAGCCGTCAGTGCAGAGAGTTATTAAGGACCTGAGACCACTCCTTCCCAGAAACCATGGAAATAATATATTTGATCAACCTTAGGAAGCTAACTAGATTCTAGGTACTGAGACTTCCTACCATGTGGCCACAGAAGAAATTTGGCTTCGTATTTCCATAAAAACATGTGGACTGGGACTAGGAAGTAGCATGAACTGAGCATTAGAGACCGTCTTCTTCTTGTCTAAATGGCATCCAAACCTTGTATGTGTCTGTGTGTTCTTCTAAAAGGGTGGAAGGGCCTTAATATGATGGGAATTTAATTTCCCACCAGGCTAACAGCACAGAGATTTGGAGTTGGATACAATTGGATTTCAGGAAATAAAGGAGTGTGACGGTTGGTTCTTCCTGACCTGTGTTTGTGGATTCCATTTATACTGATGGCACAGCCATGATTGTCTGTGGTATCGAGTGCTGCTGTTACATTAGTAACAGTGGGTGGCTTTAACAGAGACTCATTCTCGCACACTTGAAGAAGCTAGATGTCTGAATTCAGGGCACCATCTCTCTAGGGAATACTTAATCCCCCTATGGGCCTGGCATTCCTTGAAGATCTCCCTGTGTCCTGGCAAAAGCAACCTTCCCTGGATCTTGAAGGTTCTCAGAGCAGGAACCCTGAGTCCAAAGAACATTCCCCCTTCAGTTATCTTGGTGGTTCGAAGGCCTCTCTTAGTCTGCTTGCTTTGCTCTCTTATACGATAAGAGATCACGCAGGACACACCCCAAGGAACTTCCCTTGAAATGTCATCAGAGATGTGACTTGAATGAGAATGTTGGCTCCCTTACCATTGATTAGCTGCCCTCCTCATAAGCCAGTTTTTCTCTTTTTCTGTTCCATGTGGAGTAGTTATTGATTAGCCTCATCACTCCAGCGCAAGGACCCACTATTTGGAGTAAAGAGGTGTATAAAAAGGGAACTAGGCTATCTGTCTGTTATTATACAAGGACAAACTGCAAGCTCTTGTTCAAGCGAGCTTCCATACTCTGCTGATGCAAGTGTAAATTGGAGCAACCATTCGGAAATCTATCTACCATTATCTAAGCCACTTGAAAGGAGCCCTGATGGTAGAGTGGGTTAAGCTTTGGGCTGCTAACTGAAAGGTCAGCAGTTCGAATTTACCAGTTGCTTCGAAGCAAGATGAGGTTCCTTGCTTCAGTAAAGCTCAATAGATCAGAAACACTGTGGAGCAGACCCATTCTGACTGTAGGGCCACTATGAGTCAGACTCGATACAACAGCCGGGTTTGGGTGCTCCCCCCCCACCCCCAATAACAGCATCATTTGCAATGGATATAATTTAAATGTTCAACAACAGTGTAATGGATAAATAATCTTTGGTACATTAATATAATCATGAAAATGATTATACCAATTACTCGCATCAACATACGAATTAGCAAAAAACATTCAGGTGCAACAGAATACATTGTAAATAAAGTTCTCAGGAGCAAATCCAATATATTATTTCAAATATCAATATATTGAGCAAGAAGGAAGTAGTAATGGTAGGCAGAGGATTTGAGGGTTACTTCTGGGTGTTACTAGTTTTCTTTCTTGATCTGGGTATGGTTATATGTGAGAGTTTTCTTCATGATCACTTATTTAGTGGTACATATGATTTGTACACTAGTTGGCATATATGTCTCTGTGAAGCTGGGTTGACTAGAGAAACAAATTCAGTGACGCTCATATATGAAAGAGCTTTCTCTCAAGAAGTATTTCCATATCAAGAAAGTGTCCTAGCCAAGTCCAACTCAAGTCCCCAAGTCCAATAATAGTCCATTAGTCCCTCTTCAAACTCTCATAGCCACATGCTATAATTCAGAAGACCAGAAGAGCATAGACTGGTGGGTGCAGAGTGCTGTGGATACGAGGTTGGTGGAAACAAAGCTGGGCTCGGGGTGGCCAGCAAGCAGACCGGCGATGGGGGATAGAGAGGAGAGGGAACCCTTCTCTCTCCCAGAGTCCTCCAAATGAGAAGGCCAGACCCCCAAGGAAGCACCCTCAGGCAGAGACCTGATTGACAGGTGTGACTCCACCCCTAGCCAAGAGGGTCTAGTCGACAAAAAACACCTCATAATTACCCCAGTATCATACTCCAAAGAAAGGTTGCATTAAAGAACATCAAGAGAAGGACAAAATGTGGCTTCTTATTATGTCTTTGACCTCACTTTTTTACTCTTTTCCCCACACACTTCTACAGCTGTGCTGATCCCCAACTGACAGCTGTTTGGCTATTGTGGGGCCCCCTTTGTGGCCTTTCCCTCCGGCAAGAATGCTCTTCCCTTATCATTTACATGGATAAGTCTGGCACCTCCTGCTCTGGATTGAATTGTATCTTCCCCAAACACGCTGAAGTCCTAAACCTGTTGCCGGGGAAATAAGACCTTTCTTTGAAGACATTATCAGATAAGCTGGATCACAGGGAGCAGCAGAGGAGAAGCATATGCCTGCCATGTGATGATGGCGGACACTATATTTAAAAGCAGCAAAGGAATGCTAAAACTTGTTGCTAGAGATCAGAAGGTGTATGTCTTAGGATTAGCACCCTAGAACTTCCGGTGACATTCTTTCAGATAGGTTTCTAGTACTACCTCTGGCCTCTTGACCAAAGTTGATTTGGTCAAACTGTCAGTGATATTGGTCAGACTCAAAATATGTGTCAAGGGAATATGAATTTGGGATTCGGGTATTCTGGTGAGTGCCTTCCATTAAGCGGAGGATGCTCACTTCGGTGTTGGTTCAGCTACCAGACTGCACAGAGAAACAAAAAAGCCTTTTGTGAACGAAGAAGAACGCAGATGTGCAAGGGCACATGACTATGGTGTTAGGAGAAAGCACAGGGAAGCATCAGGTATTTTCGAGCTGCCCCCTGTCACCTTCATTAAACTTCAGCAAGAGAAAACACAACTCAAATTAGAACTGAGGCAGCCTACATGCAGATCTAGGAAGAAAGACCGTCACTGATTTCTGTCTGTAGCCGTTCACCTAAATGAGCCGACTGACCGTCCCATCGCTTGGAATCTTCTAGGAATGAGAACTTAACTGCTTCTGTATTCTAAAACTGAAAGTGGTCCAGGGTAAGAATCAAAAAATAACAGAGGATTCCATTGGTGGTACAGGAGTCTCTTGAGTCGGTTCTGTCCATAGATCTTCTGCCATGCCTATGTAGCAACCCCTTGGCAATAGTCTGGTAACCAAGGCTACATCTCAATCATGAAATTAACATAAGCACATGACTGCCACAGTGGTCAAATGATGCAGATGGGATATCTCAATATGGTAAAAAAAAACCACAAAACATTTCCTGAAGTTTTCTTTTAAAAAAATAATAAAGCATGGGACGGGGAAAATCCATACCAAAAAGGTCAAAATTTTAAGTAACTGAGTCATCCTGGTCTATGGTACCCAGTTCCCATCCTATAGGATTGTACCTAGGAAAGTCAGAGATTTCACCTGACGACATGAAGAGGGATATACAACATGTGTATAGCTTTCCCAGCTAAATGGGTTCTTTAGATTTGTTAGGTGTAAGACTAAAGTAATACTACAAAAAAGGACAAGGTGAGATCAAATGTTCAAAGGGGCCAAGTGAAGATATCAAAGCATAGGCTACACACGAACAAGTAGACTCAAAGATAGGTCAAGGTCAGCAATGCTAGGTACAGTTGATGTTAAACTCATAGAGTAGAGTTTAAGGGGAAAATCTATGATCACTAAATAAGTTATCCCAGCAAGAAAAGGAATTTTAAGTGGTTAATTCTTAATCCCATCCCTTTAAAGAAAGGAATTGTAGAGAATTTTTAAAGCAGTGATATTTTTATCTTCTTTCTTAGGACTGTTATTAAGGATCAACTCACGGCAGTAAAGGATTTTCCACTGCATGCATGAAATTATGTCTGAATCTTCTATACCTATTTCTGTGGGCGAACTGAAATAGCTGTCAAGGTGAATCAATGTGTAAATGCCTGGGATGTACCCTCGACCCTGACCTTTTCACATTCACCATGCTATTCTTATTTCAACGATTCCTTTCCTGTTAGCCCCATGCTAACTTTTCTGCAAGTCCGCTTTTCAAATCTGAGTCATGTAGTTCCTTCAAAACCCAGTTCAAGATGTTAGGCCTGGAAGTAGAGAATTTCTTTCATTGTAATATAAGTGTGAAAACTGTATCCCAGAGAAGGAAAGTGACCTACCTGCTGGTCCTGAGATATTCTAGGTGGTGGTGGCAGTGTGAGGTGTCACACAGACAGCTCTAACCCATGGCTACCCCATGCACAGCACAACAAAACACTCCCTGGCCATACAGTGTAGCAACAATGAAATATGCAACTTTCCTCTAGTTCTTGAGTGCTTCCTCTCCCACGCCCACCCCCCACTATCATGATCTCAATTCTACCTTACAAATCCGGCTAGACCAGAGAATGCACACTGGTTCATATAGGAACCGGAACAGATGATCCCTTTAGGACCAGTGCTGAGAGTGGCAATTCCGGGAGGGTAGAGGGAAGGTGGAGTAGAAAGGGGGAACCTATTACAAGGATCTACATATAACCTCCTCCTAGGGTACGGAGAACAGGGAAATGGGTGTAGGAAGATATCGGACAGTGTACAACATGACAAAATAGTAATTTATAAATGATCAAGGGTTTATGAGGGAGGGATGAGTGGGAAGGGAGGGGAAATATGAGTAGCTAATACTAAGGGCTTAAGTAGAAGGAAAATCTTTTGAGAATGATGCTGACAACACATGTACGAATGTGCTTGGCATACAATGGATGAATGGATGGAATGTGATAAGAGTGGTATGAGCCCCCAAGAAAATGATTTTTTAAAAAAGAAAAAGGGGCCAAAAAGCACAATATTTAGCCTATTCAATGATCCATGATGTTTTATTATGTTATCCCTATCATTTTTAATGTCCACCAGCATCTTGTAATTTCTATTTTTTTCCTTTTGTTAAATTCGAGCAAACTTTTAAACAATCTGTTAATTTTTTAACTCTTGTATAAAACATATTTTATCTATACAAATGCACACACATACACACATGCACACACAGTCAGTCCTGTGCCATTTTCCCAATGGTTCCTTTGCTTGATCCCAGTGATAAAGCCACTATGTCAATCTGCCTTATCAAGGGTCTTTGGCTTTTTCACTGCCCTGCTACTTCACCAAACATGATGTCCTCTATGAATTGGTCCTTTTGACAACATGCTCAAAGTATGTCAGCTGGAGTCTTGTCATCCTTACCTCTAAGGAACATGCTGACCTTACATCTTTTAATACACATTGGTTTGTTCTTTTAGCAGTCCATAGTATTTTCAATATCTTTCTTCAGAACATTGCAAATACATCAATTCTTATACAGCCTTATTCATTGTCTAACTTTCACATGCATACAATGCAATGGAGAATACCATGGCTTGGGCCAGGCACACCTTAGTCCTCAAAGAATGGTCCTTGCTATCCAATACTCTAAAGAGGTCTTGTGCATCAGATGTACCTAATGCAATGCATGTTTTGATCTCTTTCCATGATCATTATTTATAGATTTGAGAAGACAAAATCCCTGATAACTTCAACCTTTTCTCCATTTATTATAACATTACCTATTGGTCTAGATGTGAGGAATCTGGTCTAACTTACATTGAGCTCTAATCCATACTGACGGCTACAATCCTTGATCATCCACAAGTGTTTCAATTCCTCCTGACAGTCGGCAAGCAAGGCTGTATCATCTGCATCTTGCAGGTATTTAATAAGCTTTCCTTCAGTCCTCTTGCCATGCTCTTCATATAATCTAGCTTCTCTGATGATTTCTCTGCACAACATGTGGATTGATTGAGTATGGTGAGATTCTAGCACCCTGATGTGCCCTTTCCTGATTTAAAACCCTCATTCTGGTCCCAGAATTTCCTCTTGTTCTATAAATGAGTACTCTTACATGAAGCATGCGAGAAATCCCATTCCTCTCAAGGTTATCCAGTTCATAGTCTACATCGGTGGTTCTCAACCTGTGGGTTGTGGCCCCTTTGGGGCTTCAACAACCCTTTCACAGGGATCGCCTGATTTCTAACAGTAGCAAAATGACAGTGAAGTAGCAACGAAAATAATCTGATAGTTGGGTGTCACCACCACAAGAGGAACTGTATGAAAGGGAAGGGTGAGAGCCACTGGTCTACATAGTCAAATGCCATTGCGTGGTCAGTGAAACATGAGTAAATATCTTGCTGCTATTCTCTGCTTGGAACTAAGACCCACCTGAAGTCAGCAGTGGTCTCTCTTGTTCTGCATCCAGTCTGACCATCTGGCAGTTCCCTGTCAATGTACTGCTGCAACGGTTAGTGGGGAATATATTTTTAAAACCCCCAAATCAAACTCACTACCTGCAAGCCAGCCCTGTACTTGTCCTGAGAAAGTGCTGGTGGTTTCCAACTGTCGCCCATACAGATGGAAGCCCAGCATACAACCGCTACCTCACCAGGGCTCCTTTGGATGACCATAGGCACCTGATATGGACGTCTTTTAATACCACCCCCGGCGCACGTCTTGCCATTTCAGACCAACGCAGGAGATGTCGGCCATATTCATTTATTCATTTGCAAACATCTGAAAGCTAGGCACTGAGCTCAGCGTGAAAGGTAGTCTTACTGCTTATGAAGCTGCATTGGAGAATGCAACCTGAGTCTGTGGGGACAGAATTTGATTTGGTAATGATAATTACCTACAAGTGTCATGCACCAGCAATAAGGCTCTCCCCCTGTGGTGCCTGGCTACCACCATCAATTGTTCTGGAAAACATCACATTCGAAGGGCATGGATAGAGTGGAAGAAAATGTGGAACAGGACTCCCAGTGATAGGAGAGACCAGGCTTACTGGTGGATTCTCTAGTGGTGGTACTGCCAAGAGTACATACGGTTCTTAGTCCTCCTTTAGGTATGAAATGGAACCTGTCTCCTCAGTGGAGTAATCAATCACTTAAAGTCAAAAGGGAAGCACTTACTCACGAAGAAAGCTCAGAAGGATATAAAAGAAGGAGAAATGGAAACAAGAAACACCGGGAGGAAGGGGTATAAGTGAGGATTGCAATGGAGTTGAAACAAAATGTGTACAAATTGTTGAATGTAAAACTAATGATCTGCTCTGTAAGTTTTCACCTAATTTTCCCCCAAAAGTTTTTTAAAAGTTTATTATAAAGTAACAAAACAAAGTGACAGAAAATTATGAAGTACATATCTTCCTGGCTCTCAGGAAAGCAGGCTTTAAGGGATTATAAATACCCCTTTTGTCTTAAAGTTGAACTCTGTGAACTCAATGAAGAGACAATAGACTAATCAGGGTGTAGGATCAGCCCAGCTGACCTTGTGAAAACTGTTCTTCATCATAATTGTAGAGGGTTTTGCCCTTTCTGTTCTGCGCTATAAACCAGGGAGAAACCACGTGAGCCACCCCCTGTGATTCTCTTGAATTTCAAGAATAAATGTGAGTCTAATTAAAGTCTGAGGGAGAAAGGGTGGACATTTAAACGAGGAGACATTTTTCAATTTTTGAAAAACACTCAAGTTTGAACCAGCTTCCGTTATCAGGGTAGAGTAGAGCCTCCTTCACGATGAGGAATCCTAGCTGTTGTTAGATACCATAACTCTAGTGATAAACTCTAGTGCCTCTAGGTACAACGGTGCAAAAGAAACCAAACCTGATCCTGAGTCATCCTTAAACTGTCACAATGTTTAAGCCTCTTGATGCAGCCACAGCCTCTTTTTCGCTGATCCTCTACCAGTGCGGTGCCCCTTTCCAGGGAATGGGCCCTCCTGATAATATGTGTAAAGTATTGGAGATGAAGTCTCACCATCCTAGCTTGCAAGAAGGACTCTGGCTGTACTTCTACCAAGAGAGATTTATTTGGTGTTTGTCAGTACATGGTACTTTCATGTTCTAAAACCAAACATCAGTGAATGCAGGAATGGGGAGGGAGCATTAGAGCTGATTGTGATGATGCAAATATAACTCTTTTAAAAAGTGGCTTAACTAAGGTAGTGTATATGGAAACACTATAATAGGAAAACAACTTTAAAAAATAACAAACATGACTTATGGTTATCATGGGTGAAGGAGAAAGAGTCTTTTTGTTTTATGGGTTTTTTTTGGTTTTTTTGGGGGCATCCCTGCCCTCAGGTGGTGGGAGTAGGAGGCCCAGTCTTTGCTCCGTGGAGCTGGAATCGAACCTCCATCCTAGTGGGCCACAGTCTCGCGCACAACCACTACGCCACCGGGGCTCAGCCCCAAGAAAGAGTCTTTACACGGGGGATATTGAGTTCATTTTAATGGTGGTGGAACAATGTGGAGAGGGAAAAATAACGGTTGCACAACAGGAAGAGTATATCAACGAAACTGAATTATACATGTAGAAGTTGTTGAATTGGTGGATGTTTTGTTGTGTATATTTCCCCAAAATTGAAAAAATTACATGGATAACAATGAGTCTGGGGAAAAAGAAAATGTTCTAAAATTGACTGTGGTAGAGATTGTACAACTTCTTGATATAGTTGTATGATATGTGAAGTGCCAATACAAGTATATTGCTATATTGGCATGTGATATTAAAATTGTATGGCATGTGATTATCAATTTTACTTGCATGTGATATCAGTGACACTGTTCCATAATTTGAGCATTCTCTTGAGTCCCTTTTTTGAGATAGGTACAAATTTGGAACTCTACCAATCAGTTGGTCAGGTAGCTATTTTGCAAATTTCCTGGCATAGAGGAGTAAGTGTATCCAGGGCATCAACAATTTGGTGAAATATTTCATTCCATTAGTTCCTGGAGCCTTGATTTTGGCTAATGCTTTCAGTGCAGCTTGAACTTAGTCCTTCTACACCGTGTTAGTCTAGGCAGACCAGAGAAACGAAATTCATAAACTCATTTTATATGAGAAAGAGTGTTATATAAAGGTTAACTGAACATTATGCATCCCAACCCGGTCTACTCCAAGCCCATAAGTCTCACATTAACCCAAAGCCCTCCTCAAACTCACAAAACTCATGCAGTGACGCTGAATGGAGGAGGAAAACCAAATCGGTGAGCGTGTAAGCGTCTCAGTGCTGGCAGGGTGCTCCATGCAGCTTCTCCAGCATCCAGGGCTGCATCAGGGTAGGCCCAGGTGGCTTCTCAGGGACATCTCACTGGAAGTGAGTAAGCTGAAGCAGGGAACTAGCTAAGCTAACTCTACCCTGGTCCGACCACCAGAGAGCAAGAGATCAGAAAGGCGAGGCTTGCCTTTTATTTCTTCACCCTTCCATTAATCCCACATGTGTTCATTAGCCAGGTTGGCCCAATAAGCCTTAACTATCACAAGTACCACTATTCCTTTATCATATGCTATCTCCTGAAATGGTTGAGTGAATGTTGATGAGTTCTTTTTGGTACAGTGACTCTGTGTATTCTTTCCATCTTCTTTTCAGGCTCCCTGCATCACTCAGTATTTTTACCCATAGAAACTTTCAATATTGCAAGTCCTAGACTTGATTGTTTTTCTTCAGTTCTTTCAGTTAAAGTTTTACAGCAGAACCCAGGGCCTTGATGCTAATCTGTTCGAGATAGAAAGAGTGTTCAGATGTGACGCAGTGAGCTATGAATCAATTTTTACCATAAGAAATAACTGAGGCTGAGCCCCAGTGGCATAAGTGGTTGAGGGCGGGACTGCGGCCCACGGGCTTGACGGTTCAAATCCAGCAGCTGCTCTCCAGGAGCAAGGCTGGGTAGCTCCCTCGACCACCAGAGGGCAGTGATGCCCCAAAGACAAACAAACAAAAATAACTGAAAACAATTAATCTGTTCTTGACCACCAAGTTTTTACCCTAACCTTGCCTTTTTATACAAAACACCACACAATACATAAGTTCAGAGTTAAATAAAATAACTTAAATAAGAAACACAACAGTAAAAATGCTTTTAGCAAGTACAATGTGGCCCATACCTTGAAGCTTGATGAGGATCTGGATCGGTGGACGAGGAGGATGTGAAGAGGAGGGATGGAGGATGGTCATTGTTTGGAAGGGGAATTCCTTTCATAAAATCAACTAGTAGCTCCTTTTCAGGAATTTCACCCATTCTTTGCCTTCTTTCACTAGGACCTGGCTGGCTTTCTCTAAAAAAAATCTGCTTAATGTGGTCTGCTGTTGGCATTTCCTTCACTGTTTTCTTGAAGGATTTACTAAATCATCTTCAACAATATCGATAACACCGTTAACCAGTTCCTTATCATGATGAGTCTTTTAAGCAAAAACTCTTCCTTAGGACTCCTGGTTTTTCAATCTAAAAACAATACAAAAAGCTACCAAACTAATAGGATTATAGCAAAACGCTTGCAACACAGCCGCAAAAGGTTTCAACGACCGGTACTAACAAGGCCAACGAATGCCCGGTGACCGCAAGATGAACTGCTTTGGTTTACAAAAACCACGTGCGTTGGGCCGGATTCTGATGTTTTTGTTGGAGTTCAGATGCAAAATTTTCCCGACATTTCGCGTCGAAAGCAGATTATGTCGAGTGCTGACGACACGCCGGGATTCTACTGAACTGAGCATGTTCTTCCGTCTTGGTTTTCTAACTCCAGGTCTTTGCCTATTTCATTATGATATTTTCTTTTGTCTCTTCAAGCTGCCTTTTGACATGTTCTCTTCAGCTCTTTGACTTCGCCATCTCTTCCATGTGCTTTGGCTAACTCTGCCATTGAGAAAAAGTTCCCGAGTTTCTTCTTCTGACATATACCTTGATTTTTTTTCCTTTCCCGTCTGCCTTAGTAATACCTTTTGCTTTCTTCATACCTGATGTTCCTCATATCAGTCCACAGCTCATCAGGTCGCTTTGTCATTAGTGTTTAATACCCTACATCTGTACTTGGGATGGTCTGGACATTCAGGCGGGACAGACTTAAGGCCTTAATTTGGCCTTACTGTGGACTTGCTTGAATTTTCTTCACCTTCCATCTGAACTTGCATATGAGTAATTTAAAGTCTATTCCAGTTGGCCCCAGCCTGGTTTTAGCTACTGATGTTGAGCTTCTCCATTGTCTCTTCCCAAAGATGTCTATTTAGTTTTTGTTTTCCCATCTTCCCATCCCGATACATCCACATGTATAGTTGTCTATTCTGTTGTTGAAAAAGTATTCATGATAAAGAACTTATTTGGTGTTGCAAAGTATTCACGATAAAGAAGTTATTGGTGTTGCAAAATTCTGTCATGCAATCTTTCTATCACCAAGACCGTATTTTCCAACTATTATTTCTTCCTCCTTGTTTTCAACTTTTGCATTCTAATTGACAATGTTATTAATACATCTGGATTGCATATTTAATCAATTTCAGACTAAAGACAATGGTAGACTTCTCCTATTTCTGCTTCACTAGCTTTCATGGTGGGTACCTAAATTTAAATAATAGTTGCATTGAATGGATTTCCCTGTATGTCATCGCAGACAGCATTGTACTTCAAGATAGAGCTTGGAATGTCATTTTTGAGGATGAATGCAGGCAGCACCATTCCTCTTGATTTGGTCGTTCCTGTCATAGTTAAACCATATGATTTCCTCATTCAAAAGGACCCATGCCCACTCCATTTCAGCTCATTAGAATCTTTAAGCATTCCATTTCATTTTTAATTACTGTCACATTGTCTAGGTTCTCAGTTGGCACATTGCAGGCCCTAATTATTAGTTGACATTTGCAGCTGTTTCTTCTCATGAACGTACAAAGGCTCGACCCCTGCAGTGCTGACCTCATCCACCTCATTATGGTTGGGTCCCACTGTTTACTTGCGTGTGTGTTGGTCTGCTAACCACACGCTCAGTAGTTGGACCCCACCAGTAGCTCCACAGGACAAAGATGAGGCTGTTTGCCTCTGTGAAGCAATGACAGCCTCGGAAATGCACAGGGGAAGTTCCACTGTCCTATAGGGTCGTTAGGGGTCAAAACAGATTCCCCCGGCAGGGAAGATGGTTTTGGTGTGTTTTGTCAATGTGGAGAGTCGCAAAGAAGAGCTTTGTAAGTGGAACAAGGGCACAGAGATGGCGATCAAGAGGGCAAGAGTAAAACTCCAAAAACTGACCATTTCTGTGAAGGGAGTCCCCTGGGTTATGAGAGAAGATGAGAGGCCTATAAGGAAATTGTAGCTTGAGTAAGCAGCATCTGTACAGCTCAAAGCTAAAAAGCACTGAGCTCGTTTTAAAACTTGCGGGGGTTCCTGGATCTACAATGGCATAGAGAAGCATGTCTGAATTACGCTAATTAGTTTACTATAAGTTTGGCTTTTTATATTACATCTTCATCTCTAAATATAAAGTCACATCATTTCCCTTACACATCTGGGTATCATATTTTGCCACACAATATAGAGGATTTCTTTTTACTATCCTGATCCACCTCATTGGATTGCAGTACATGCAAGACAAGCTTATTGAGAATTTATTTGACTTGACTCTACAGACGCCTTGTGACAGAGCTTTAAAAATTCCTTTTCCAGGGGCCTCTAGCAGGATAGAAGGGAAATGAAGTCTTATTCTTTCTGGCTTTATAACACCTTATTCCTTTGTACACACTTTTGTTATGAGAAAAACATGAAGTGGAAGGAAATATTTCATAAACCCATATGAAATTCAATGCAATGTAATCTTTCAAAATAAAAAAGCATTCTATTTTTAAATTACTGTTTTAGGATATTGAAGCTGATATAAGATGGTGAGTTCACTTGGCTCAAATTTCAGCCAAGCAATAGTACAGGTATATGAAGGAAACAATGACACTAGTGAAGTAATGCTCACCTCTGACTCGTCAGCCACTTCACAGCCAAAGGGCAACATTTACTCAAGGACAAGTTCAGTGGGGTTAGGAGGTCAGGAGGGGTGGAAATGGAAAAGAGAGGAAGTGGGCTAGGTCACAGTCCACGAGGCGATCGAAATGAATGAGAGGAAACAAAATGTGGATGGATTGTTGAATGCAAAACTGACAACTTACTCTATGAACCCATCACTCAACTTCCAATGAAAAGTTGTCCATTTTGTTCTTAATTTTGAGGATTGAGACACAGATGAAGAATTTCACAACCCGGGTATTGTTTTATGAGTGTGACTTCTGAAAGGAGTCTGTCAGAATAAACTCAGGTTTCAAGGACTCTTCTCTTTGTCTTAAGCCTTGCAGGCACCCTAGTGAACGAATTCCTGCTAGCCACTATATGTCTATACAGAACGGAACACAATGTGGCTTTTAAGTGCTTAGAGATCAAAGACAAGTCAATGGACCCTCACACCATGGGTCTGCATATTGGTGAGGCTATGACCAAATAGCTGATTTCTCTCTGTGTGGCTATTGACCTTCTAGACTTTTCCATGGAAACTTTTTTTTTCTTGTTTGATGCTTCTTGTGCTGCGTCAAATAGGATACTCTAAATCTAGCTTGTTCTCACTTAAACCAGCTTGGGTGCCCACAAACCAATTCCCCAAACTATCCATAGCTGGTCTTCGCTTCCTTCAGGTGCACAGAGCAGGGAATGCAGCAGAGCTCAGATACCCAAGTGCTTGGGAGCCACGGTCAGTAAGGGAGACTAGCAGGTGTTAAAAGGTAACATATTAAAAGTGTTGGCCCAGTTCACTACCCGTTAAACTTCCAACTCAAAAATGAAAAGCTAATTTGTATTGGGTAAGAGTCCATCACCCATTTTCTTTGGCTAGAACCCAGGGTTGCTTCATCCACCCCTTAGAAAATGGGGGCCTGGGTCATTCGGTGTTGGTAGGTAAAAAGTCAGGCCGCTGTTCATCCTGAGGGCTCCACAGTGTGCTGGTAGAGATGCGGAAAGGAAGGTCTTCGTGCTCTTTCTTATCTTCGTTGTTATCATTAATCCCATCAAAGGGCCTGGGTGACACCATGATGGAAGCAAAAAGCCCACTGTGGCAGAGAAGGGCTTTTATGTGTTTACAGGTAATCTGTTGCTATGTGTAACACTGATGGTGAGGATAGAAACGACTGCAGTCATGTTGATGACAATAATTTTATTTACTTTTTTCCTTCTTTGGCTTTCAAACATAAGGCAAGCATGTCTCCTGTGTAGGCGAAAATTGTAATAATGCTCTTGAAAGCAAATTTCATTTCTATGGTAACTGTAAAAGCACATCGGTGTTAGATTTTTTTTAATGTAGTGGTATCATTGGAATTATGTTTTAGTGCTATGACTAAACACCAGGAAAGTAAATCTAATGAAAACATAGATGTCAGCACTTTTATATGTCATAATATAGGATCCTGTGAATAAGGCAAATCAAAAGTTTCTGAGTCTCCTTGATAATAAGATACAAAGTTAAGCAATGACACTTCAAGTGTCCAAGGGCTTTGAGAAGTGGTGAAGGCACCATGGATAATCTTTTATTAGTAAAATAGGCAGGAAGGAGTATATCAAAGTCACATTCTGGCAAACTGAGGACCAGGATTAGAAGAAGCAAAATCCGTTATGGCCCAAGCGACTCCAGTTCGGAAAGGTCCCAGACTAATCATCCTCTGTAAAGATAGACGAGCAAGTGAAATTGGGGATCACAGGGAAGAGAACTATCATCAGTATAATATTGTCGTTAGTCACTGGTGAGATCATTTTAACTCATGGTCCCCCCATGTGTGCAGAGAAGAATTTCTCATAGAATCTTCAAGGCTATGACCTTTCAGAAACTAATCATCAGGCAAGTCTACCAGATCATCTCTGCGTGAGCGCAAATGACTCATAGCCAACCATGTGTTTGTTCATAGTTGGGCCCCCCAGGGCACTCAATGGAATGACCAAAACCTAAACTCCTTAATATTAGGCACAAGTACAATTCTGCCGAGGATAGAATGTGGTTGCAGCAGTTCATTGGCAGAGAGGTGCCAGAAATTCAAGCTGGATTCACAAGAGGATGGAATGAGGACTATCATTGCTCATGTCAGGTGGATCTTGTTTGGAACAGAGAATGCCGCAAAGATCTTTAAGCTTTTCTTTATCAACTATGCGAAGGTCTTCAACTCTATGAATTATAGCATGGTGTGGAGAATTACAGAGAATGGGAATTTCAAAACACTTGATCATGCTTATTTGAAACCTGGATACAAACCAAGAGCTAGCTCTTTGGACAGAACAAAGGGATGCTGGTGTAAACATCAAGAAAGCTGTGCATCAAGGTGTGTATCTTCTTGCCATACTTACTCAGTCAAAAGGCTGGGTGTGGTACTTTTCATAATCTGTTGTCAATTTGAGACTTAAAAACTGAAGGGGTGGAGGTGAACCCACACTGTGACTGAGCTTCCAGGTCCTGATAAGTACATGCTGATAACTGGAAAAGAGCAAGAAGCTTCTGGCTCTGCCCTGGGTGTCCCTCCGCTCCCTATTTTTATTGACTTAATTTTTCTACAGTTCTTTGGGTGGGTTGGGGGTTATTATTTGCTCTTTCGTTTTAATTCATTTGATGGCTCATCTGTTTGCTTGATTTTTTGCTGTTCAAGATTTGACTTTTTAAACTCTTAAAAACTCATTTCTTTACTTTTCTACCAAAATAAGACCTTTGTATCCATGTGACGTAGCCATGCTTGTAGTTTCCACAGCTATACCTAGTCGACAAGGAGCAGATCCACCCCAGTCCTACCTGATCAATAAATATGAACAAACAAAAAGAAAGCACCACGTCTCAGAGGCAACAGAAAATGACAGCTCATATGAAGAAACCAAACTGAATAGCACAGACAATTGTGCATGAGATGAAGTCTCACCATGATGAAGTCTCACACCTAAGGAGTATGCTGGGTGTACTTCTTCCATGACAGATTTGTTGGTCCTTTTGGAAGTCCATGTGATTTTCAGTGTTTTTCTTCAAACCACAATCCAAACACATCAATTCTTCCTTTGCCTTCCTTATGTAATGCCCAAGGGCCACAGACATATAAAGCAAATCGAAAATACTAAGGAGCACCTTGGCCCTCAAAGTAGCAAACTTGTTTGTCAATACTCTAAAGAGGTCATGTGGAGCAGATTTCCTCAATGCAGCATATCATCTGATTTCTTGACTGCTGCTTCCATGAGCATTGATTGTGGATACAACCAAGACAAAGTCCTTGCCAACTTCAACCTTGCCTCGATTTCTCATGATGCTCTCCGTTGATCCACTTGGGAGGATTTGAGTCTTCCTCACATTGAGGTGTCATCCTTACTGAAGACTGCAGGGTTTCATCAGCAGCAGCAAGCGTCTCAAGTCCTCCAGCAAGCAAGGTAGTGTCATTACCATATCACAGGCTGTTAATAGGCCTTCCTCCGTGCCTGATGCCATACTCTTCTTCATATCATTCAGCTTCTTTGATGATTTGCTCAGCATACAGAATGAGTAAGTAGGGTGAGGGGATGGATGCCTGATACACACCTTTCCTGGTTTTAAACCAGGCGGTGTTCTCTTCTTCTGTGTCCACAACAGCCTCTTGATTCATGTACAAGTTCCACATGAGCACAATAAAATGTTCTGGAATTTTCACTCTTCTCTAGACTATCCGTAGTTTGTTCTGATCCACAGAGTCGAATGTCCTGGCATAGTCAATGAAACACAAGTAAATATCTTTCTGGTATTGTCTGCTTTCAGCCAAAATCCATCTGCCAGCACCAGTGACATTCTTCATTCCACATCCTCTTCCAAACACAGTCTGAACCTCTGGCCACTCACTGTCAGTGGACTACTGCAACTGAGGTTGGATGATCTTCAATGAAATTTACTTGCAGGTGATATCAATGATCATATTCTATGATTTGAGCATTCTGTTGGGTCACCCTTCTTTGGAATGGATACTAATATGGATCTTTTCTAGTCAATTGGCCAAGTAGCCGGCCTTCCAAATATCCTAACATAGATGAGTGAGTACTTCCAATATTTCATCAGCTTTCTGAAACACTTCAGTGGATAGTCCATCAATTCTGGGAGCCTTGCTTATGGTGAAACCTTTCAGTGCAGCTCACACCTCTTTCTTCAGTACCATTGGTTCTGAAATGGTTGGGTGCTCGCTAGTTCTTTTGGGTACAGTGACTCCGTATTCTTTCTATCTTCTTTTGATGTTTCCTGCATCATTCAATAATTTTTCCTATAGACTTTCAATTTTTTAATTCAAGCCTTGAATTTTTTCTTCAGTTCTTTCAGTTTAAGAAAGGCTGAACATTTCTTCCTTGTTAGTGTTTTCACTCTAAGTCTCTTCACACTTTGTTATTAATACTCTCTGTCATCTCTAGCTCCTTTGGGAAAATTTCCATTCAACACCTTGGCTCCATCATTTCTTCCTTTTGCCTTAACTACTCTCTGAGGAAGAGCAAGTTTCAGTCTCTTCTGACATCTACTTAGATATTTTCCTTTCTTTCCTGTCTTCCCTTTGGTAAGTGGTATTTTATTGGTTCTTTTGAGGATCAGTATATTGAAATGATAAATAATCAGTACATTACCCTGTTGTTGTTGTTGTTGTTGTTTGGGGTCACACTGGCTGTATTTCTGATGTTTGGGGTTGGGAGAGGATGCAAGGGCATGCAGTTTGTCCACTCAGCATCCATCGGTTGAGGATGTCCCAAAAAGTGACTTAGCTCAATATCCACAGCCAAGGGAAGCCGAGTTCTGCTCAGGGATCTCTGGCGTGCTAGTGAATCTCCAGCCTGCTCCAGTGCTCCAGCCTGCTTTTGGCTCTCTGGTCTTCGATCCTGTATTTCTATTGCTTTCTTCGTGAGTGATGTTCTTGATGTCATCTCATAGCTCATTGGCTCTTTTGTCATTAATGTTCAATGAAAGAAATATGGCACTGTCTAAAGCAGTGGTTCTCAACCTTCCTAATGCTGTGACCCTTTAATACAGTTTCTCATGTGGTGGTGACCCCCAACCATCAAATTATTTTTGTTGCTATGTCATGGCTGTCATTTTGCTACTGTTGTGAATTGAATGACCCCTGGGAAAGGGTCGTTTGACCCCCAAAGGGGCAGTGACCCACAGGTTGAGAACCACTCATCTAAAATAACTGCGGATAGAAATTCCATAAGGTCCATCAATACCTCTGCTGGGTATATGATCCCCAAATAAGAGGTGGAATACAAAGAGATATATGGTCTCCCATGTTCATACCAGCACAGTTTGATATAGCAAGAAGTTGAAAATGGTCCAAGTAGCCACCATTAGAGGAACAGATTCAGAAACTAAGGGACATATACACAATGGAATACTTTGTATTCCTATAAGCATTTGATGGATCCATGAAGCACTTCATGACATGGGTGTATCTGGAAAGCATTATGATGAGTGAAGTCAGTCAATCACCAAAGACCACAAATATATGAATGAACACTAAGACATAGAAAGATACCCTTCTCAGGTCATGTAATCATCTAATCTGATCTGCCAAGCAGAGGAAGAGGTACAGATGGGAACTGGAAATACAGGGAATCCAAGATAGATGACCCCTTCAGTGGTGAGAGTAGCGATACTGGGAGGGTGGATGGAAGGTGGGGTAGAAAGGGGGAGTTGATTACAAGGATCCACATATAACCTCCTCTCTGGAGGACGAATAGCGGAGGAGTGGGCGAAAGGAGATGTTGGACATTGTAAGATATGGCAAAATAATGATAATATATAAATAATCGTGTTCATGAGGGAGGGGTAAAGAGGAGCTGATGTCAAGAGCTCAAGTAGAGAGCAAATATTTTGAGAATGATGATGGCAGCAGGGTTCTGAGGGTGCTTGACACAATGTATGCATGTATGGATTGTGATAAGCATTGTATGAGCCCCCAATAAAATGATTTATTAAACATTGCTTTTTAAAAAAGAGTTACACAATTTTCACCATAATCAATTTGACAAGTTTCTTCTGCCTTGTACCCATTGTTATTCTTATGCTATTTTCTTGTCAATTTTGGCAAAAAGATAGATACCAAAACATTGACCAATTCAGCAACTTCGACATCTATAATTCAATGCCACTTCTTCTTGTTGTGCAACCATTATTGCTACCCCCCCCCAATTTTTCCACCACCACCACCATTAAAATCACTTCAATTCCCCCTAAACAAAAACTGTTTCTCTTTTATTCATGGCAAACGTGGATCAACTTTTCTTTCTGTTTTTCCCCCTTTTTTTTTTGGGGGGGGGGAAGCATCACTGTCCTCTGGTGGTGGGAGTAGGACGCCCAGCCTTTGTTCCTGTGGAGCCGCTGCTGGAATTAAACCTCCATCCCAGTGGGCCGCAGTCCCGCGCTCAATCACTACGCCACCGGGACTCAGCCCCGTTATTTTTTTCTTTTTTTAAAAAAGTAACTTTCTTGATATAATATTCACACATCATGCACTTCCATAGTTAATCGCTTTTAATAGAGTTGTATGCACATCATCACACCCAGTTCTAATGCTTCCCCCCCCCGAATTCATTGATTTCCCCTCGATTCCCCTCCCCTCCTCCCACCCATTCATGATAACCCATTGTTGCAGTTGTTGTCTCTAGGTATCCACTTCTTCTGTGCTTCTTAAACTAGGAGACCTAGCAGACATTTAAAAAATGAAACAGAAAGAAGAAAACAATACTATAAAGATAAAAATAAAGACTAATCAAAAGAAGACCACCAATAATATTTTAAAAGCCAGGGACCAAATTGCTTTCTTGGAGCAATCAAGAAATATTTGTGCTTAGAGCAAATTCAGGTTGGGTCAAGAGTGAGGTCAAACAGTGTGGCGATTGTGCCTGGTCTGACTCCCCCACACCAGGGTATAACTCAGGGAGCACAATAGAGTTGTAAGGGGAGCAAAGTAACAAAGTCCCCAAGGAATTCTAAAACTAGACTTCAGATCCGAGGGGTAGGGTTTGGCACTGCATCAGACACAATCGGAAAATATTCATAAGCGTCAGCAGACAGGTCTGGAAATATTCATAGGCTGTTCTTTTTTTTTTTTTTGGACATCACTGCCCTGTAGTGGTGGGAGTAGGAGGCCCAGCCTTGCTGCTGGATTTGAACCTCCAACCCAGTGGGCCGCAGTCCCCCGCACAACCACTACGCCACCGGGGCTCAGCCCTCATATGCTATTCTTTGTTTTGTCTTGTTTTTAATTTTCTTTTCCATGTCTCTCTAGATAAGATAAGCAATATAAACCACCACCCCCCCCCCAGGAGAAAACAATAGGAATGACAGTTTCAGGGGGAACGTGAGACAGGAGGGTGAGGCTAGTGTTGGGACAGGGGAGCCAACAAACCCAGGGAACTATAAGAAATCTAAAAGCAATGGAAGAAGGGCATAGAATGCCTTGGGGGGGAGGGGTTGATCAAGTGCCATGTAGCTGAGAGGAATGACTGAGCTGAATGAAGGTCCAACATGGTAGCAGGGCAGGAGAAAAGTATAAGAAAATAGATGAAAGAACTGGGAGGCAAAAACTTTTATGGAGGTATAAACATAGACATGTACATATGTAAATATATTAATATATAACAATAGAGATATAGGTCTATGTCAATATATTTCTATTCAGTATTAAGGTAGCAGACAGACCCTGGGCCTCTACTCAAATACTCCCTCAACTCAAGAACACCTGATCTAATAACCTGGCATTCTGTGATTCCTCACCTTCCCATCACTATGGCTGAAGATAATGTGGGGGCATAAGCTAACGTGGTGAAGAAACATGATGGTGCCAAGTTATTACAACATATAACATCTGGATTCTTAAAGGCTTAAAGTTAAACAAGCAGCCATCTAGCAGGGAAGGAGCAAAGCCCACATGGAAGAAGCACACGAACCCATGTAATCACAAGGTGTCCACAGGACCAGGTAAGAAGCATCAGAAGACCCCAAACCAAACAACCATTTTTGATGCTAACAAAGGGGGTTGAAGTGGAGTCCCAAAGTCCATCTGTAGACAATTAGACATTCCATCACAGAAGGGTCACAAGGAAGGGGTAAGCCAGACAGGGTGCAGTATAGCACTGATGAAACATACAAACATTCCTCTAGTTCTTCAATGCTTCCTCTCCCCAACTATCATGACCCCATTTCTACCTTACAAATCCAGCTAGACCAAAGCATGAACACTGGTATAGTTAAGAGCTCTCAACACACGGAATCCAGGGCAGATAAACCAACCTCTCAGGGAAAATAATGGGAGTAATGATACCATGAGGGTAGGGGGGAGAAGAAGGAGAAGGGGTGAACCAATCATAATGTTTGATGAATAACCCCCCCCCTCTGCCCTGGGGGAGCTGAACAACAGAAATGTGGATGAAGGGAGACAATACATGGTATAAGACATGAAAATAAATACAATTTCTAAATTATCCAAAGGCTCATGAGGGTGGGTAGGTGGGGGAGGGAGGGAGAAAAAAGAGGAGCTGATATAAAGGGCTTAAGTAGAAAGAAAATGTTTCAGACATGATGATAGCAACAAAAGAACACATGTGCTTGATGCAACTGATGTATGGATTGTTATGAGTTGTAAGAACCCCCAGTAAAATGATTTATTAGAAAATTAATAAATACAACTTTTAAAGCATGGCATTAAAAAAGGGGGGGAGGTCAACTGACCAAGTATCATATTATACTGCCGTTCAATCCACTCTAATCAAGTTTACAATCATCTCTGTCCAATAGTAAAGCTGTTTCAGTACCTTGCCTATGACCAGAGAGGATCCACCTGACACTCTTATTAGATACTCTGACGATGCAATTTTGCTTCCCACCAACTTCCACAGCTTTGTATCAATTGGATGTTCACAATTTCAGTTCTGATACATCTATGTTCATCATTATTTCGACTTTGTTAGCATCATCTTTGGATCACCCAGGCTAGTGGGCTCCCTCAATGTGGACTTAACCTGATGACTTACTTAGATGGGGTTTGAATTTAAGCCTGTAAGACCTCAGACACTATTCCAATTGATATCCAAGAACCACCTGCTTTGTTTTCCATACTTTTCTGTAGCACCCTTATCTTAAGTGATCTCTTCATGAATGTGAACACTGAGAGAACCGTGTAATAAGAACTAACTGTTCGTGGATTGGGGCTAGCATTAAGTGGGAGCCTCGAATCCATCTGCTTGTCCGTGGGTTATGAAGTCTTCTGGTTTACTTTGGTGGTCATGTAAGACAAAACCCACACCGGAGCCAACAAGAACAACGACTAACTAAAACAGAAACAAAGAAGCAAGCAAAAGACAAAGAAACCAAAAAGAAAAACATTGTCAATCATCACTCTAGGGTAGAAGGTGAACACATTGATAATATAAATAATTTATCCAATGACAAAGCATTTTTTTGGCATCACTGCCCTCTGGTGGTTGTGGGAGCTACCCAGCCTTGCTGCTGCTGTATCTGAACCGTCAAGCCAGTGGGCCACCGTCCCGCACTCAACCACTACGCCACTGGGGTTCAGCCTGACATAGCATTTTGAGGTACTGTTGATATAATGAGCTTATTCAAGCATAGGCCAATAGCGAGCTGCAATGCATGAGTTGTATTTAGAGAGGGGTACAGATTGATTTCTTAATTAATTGGAACATGGGAGTTTTTGCTGGGGTAATTTTCCTATGTCATTTCTTGCAAGGGAAGAACCTTGCCTCACAGATTAAAACCTGTCATATTAATGCAAGAGGAGCAATGAGGAACTAAATGTATAGTGGTTCTAGGTTTCCTGTCATTAGACACCCACTAAGCAGGGAGTCTTACCTCATGACCTATGACCGCCATTTTCACAGTCTTTGATATCACTCATTTATTTGTATATCTTGAAAGCCACATGGAGAGAGGAGGCCTCACCTCAGCTGGGACTAGGTTCTCACTTGGGAAGGAAGGGGAGAAGGTAATCATTCCCTTCCATATAACATTATTCTTCAGTGCCCCCAAGTCAAAAAACACCCCTACAAGTGTGAACCTTTATGAAAATTCAAGTCCAGAGGCAGGCTGGGATCTGGATTTAACACCAATCTTCTTATTGGGAAAAATGCTTAACATTGGTTCTATATATCCCACAATGGGGCAATATGCCCGGTATTATGTTCCTAGTTGGGTACTTTTAACTGAATTTTGACCCAGTTCTTCATGCCCCAGGCTGTGTCCTACAGACAACTGGTGCTTTAGCCTCTGTCCTTTCGAGATGCACAACATCCTCATGGAAGGATCTGATTTGGAAACCCCATTCAGTGAACTGGACTTGACCTTAAAACATACCTGGAACCAACTAAAGGAACTGAACTGCCGCCCTTGAACTTAAGACTGAAATGCCCTAGTGTGAGAAGAAACAGGTGACTGTTATCCCAAGGTTGTGGATTTGGGAGTCTTTGGACTTTGATTTAAATCGTTTGCCTTGCGGATGCCCAGTAAATAACCACATATTTGCTATTTCTATCCCCCCTTTTTTTTGTTTTTGGGCATCACTGCCCTCTGGTGGTGGGATTAGGAGGCCCAGCCTTTGCTCCTGTGGAGCTGCTGCTGGAATTGAATCTCCATCCCAGTGGGCTGCAGTCCCACGCACAACCACTGCACCACCGGGGCTCAGCCCCTTTTTCTTTTTTATGACATGTCTTAGTCATTGTTATGCCTTTGTGAATGAGCTTTAGCGAAAGTTTTGCTCTATTGCCATTGTTCAATAGTGCCCTGCTACTTAGGTTTTTCATCTATACAAACCAACAATCCATGCATTTTAGCTTAAAAATATGTCCTATTTCCATGTGGTTTTCTTTTCTTAATAGCATTTTAAATTCTATACCATTGACTAAATTAATGAGAATATTAATAGAATTACCATATACCTCATGGGAATAATTTATAATGTTCCCCAATAAAATGATAGTGATTTCTCTAAGGTGGAGCAGGGACATACATAAACCATCACTATATGGATGGATTTTAAGCTCTCACTTAATCTTACCCTAATCCAAGAACAAGTATTTGCCCTCATGAAGAGATCAGTAAAGATATGAATGCTATAAAAACACACAACTTTCCTCTAGTATTTTGGTGCTTCCTTTGCCCCATTATCATGACGACAATTCTACTTTACAAGTCGGATAAGACCAGAATATGCACACTGGTACAGCTAAGAGCCTGAAACACAGGGAACACAGGATAGATAAACCCCACAGGGCCCAACAAGGAGAGTAGAGATACCAGAAAGATTAGGGGAGGGTGGGGAATGAAAGCAGGCACCAATTATAAGAATCAACCAAGAACCCCCTCCCAGAGGGATGAACAATGGAAAAGTGGGCGAGGGGCAATGGAGGGCGATGCAAGAAAGTAAAATAATAATCTATAACTTATCAAGAGTTCATGAGAGGGGGAGGAGGAAGAAATGGGGAGCTGATATCAGGGGCTCAAGTGGGAAGAGAGTGCTTTGAAAATGATGATGGCAGCATATGTGCAAATGTGCTTGACACACTGGATGAATGCATGGATTGTGATACGAGATGTAAGAGCCCCCAATAAAAGTATTCAATAAAAATAAATAAATAAGCGTGTTGAAGAAATGAGATTGTGCACTGCTCTCAGAATGTATAGCATCCCTAGATGCTTCAGGCTTAAAGGCTTATCTTCAAACAAACAGCCATCTAAGTGAGGCATCAGCCATGTCTACATGGAAGAAGCACATCAGCCTGTGTGATCCAGGACTGTAAATAATAAAAGCCAATACTGTGGGAAGGAACTGCATTAAAGCTTAAATTCTGATCGCCTAGATTTCAGAAGGCTATGCATGACAGTGGATGCCCAAAATTCATTTGCAGGGTCCCCACGTTGTCTCAGCTCTGGTGAAGCCCTGTGGACTGATGACCAGGGACCGGTTAAGCAGCTTGCTATCAAAGTGCACTGGAAAGAAGAGTCATGCAGACATAGTTAGGTTAAATTTTAACACCTTATATTATGTGTTTTCTCTTTGGTCCCACCTTAAATTTGTTCTAGTTGCTTTTATCTTCTGCTTTACTTGTGACTGACTGTGCTTCACTGTTTCTGTTTTTGTTGCGGGCAAGATATGTTGCTGTTTATATGAAATCCAAGATTGGTATATCTACAGATAAAGTAACTGGATTAATAGTTTCTTAGAGTTATGGCAGGACAAGCTGGAGGTGCTGAGGGTGAGGAACTAAGAATGAGTGCAAGGATGAAGATGGTGCTCTCAAAGTAATTGTGGTCATGATAGCACAATTTTCAATATTTGTAAATCATTGAATTGTATGATATATGAATTTTGCATCAATAAAACTGCTAACATTTTGTAAAGAATACGTCTCATTGTAAGGATGATTGCTATTCAGTGTTTTATAACACATGATTCCTTACAAAACTGGACACATGGTATTTTATATGTGAAGGAGGGTGAGAAAAGGGGGCCAGAAACAGCAACTTGGTGACTATGCTTTCTTGTCTAAACTCCTATAAGGCCTTGCAGGTTGATTTATTTATTTATTATTTAGAATCATTTTATTGGGGACTCATGCATCTCTTATCACAATCGATACACTCATCCATTGTATGCAGACCACATTTGCACATTTGTTGCCATCATCATTCTCAAAGCATCCTCCTTCTACTTAGGCCCCGGTATCAGCTCCTAATATTCGCTCCCCCTCCTGTTAGAGTTATGGCAGGACAAGCTGGAGGTGCTGAGGGTGAGGAACTAAGAATGAGTGCAAGGATGCACTTCTCCTCCTGTTCCCCTGCCCCTCCCCCATGAACCCTTAATAATTTACAAATTGTCGTTATTTTGTCATAACATACACTGTCCGACGTGCCCCTTCACTAAAGTGACCAGATTTTAAGCAGGTCATCATTGACCGGGGCCAGGGGGAGAGGATTCTTGATTAAAAGTTTGGTCTATACCAGGAGTTGTACAGTGAAGTTGGAAACATGGGAAATTTAGGATGGTTGATCCCTCAAGACTAGTAATAGGAGTGCTAATACCAGGAGGGTGGAGGGATGGAGGAATAGAAAGGGAGAACCAACTTCAGGGACCTACATGTAGCCTCCTCTCTGGGGCACGAACAACAGGGAAGTGAGTGTTGAGACACATTAGACAGTGTATAGTATAAAAATAATAACTATTTGTAAATTACTAAGGGCTCATGGGGGGGGGAGGAAGGGAAATATAGGGAGCTGATACTGGGGACCTGGATGGAGGGAGGATGTTTTGAGAGTGATGATGGCAATAAGTGTGTAAATGTGGCCTGCATACAATTGATGTATGTATGGATTGTAATGGGAGTTGTATGAGTCCCCGATAAAATGATTCAATAAAAAAGAAGGGAGAGAGAAGGAGGAGCTTATACCAAGGGCTCAAGTGGAAAATATTTCTAAATGAATATGGTAATATGTGTACAAATGTGCTTGATACAAATGATGTATTGAATGTTATAAGAGCTGTAAGAGCCCCCAATAAAATAATTGGAAATAAATAAATAAATGTGAGTAAAAAAATTTTGGTTTATATGGAGCAACAACAATTTTCATAGAATGCAAAAATAGTATTGTAATATATTTATTTTAATTTTACAATGTCACGGGATGTCGTTAAATTGTTAAAAAGCAGGACATCTGATTACTTTACCCTTCACCCACTTCCCTGTTGTCCATACTGCAGGGAGGAGGTTATATGTAGATCCCTGCAATTGGTTCCCCTTTTCTACTCCACCCTCCCTGTATTACCACTCTCACCCCTGATTCTGAAGGGCTTATCTGTCCTATATTGCCCATGTTTCCAGCTCCAGTGTATAACCCCTGGTCTAGCTGGATCTGTAAGGTAGAATTAGGATCACAATAGAGGAAGGGAGGAAGCATTTGAAAACTAGAGGAAAGTTGCATCTCATTGTTGCTACACTGTAGCTTGACTGGCTCATTTTGACTGGCGGTTTTATTTTTAATTGAAGTCCCCCAAATGGTAATCTTGTACATGAATGATATATGTGTCTGCCTCCTGTAGAGCCCATTGAACATTTTCTGACCTAGTGAAAGAACTACAAATTGAAATTTGGAGAGAAGCCAACAAGGCCAGAAAGCAGAGGTGGGTATGGATCCCTGGGGACAAATTTTATAGATTTCCAGGGGGTTCTATGAGCCTTCTATGCTGGGAAGAAATCATCTTGCTTTCTTTAGTTTACTCAGGGGAAAAGATAAGAAAATGCCAGGGAAATGGGGTGAGGATAGCATTGTACAGATGGATGTAAGGTTAAGGTTCAGATGCTAACAGGATTTCCTTTGGTTTTCTGAATACTTCTGTTATTAGCCACTTCCCTACAAGGGGCTACAGCCTCACTTTCCTGTGTCCAGTCCCTGTGGACCTCCCTCCCCAGAGCAGGAGGAGAACTACGGGTTTACTGGGGAAGAAGGACATGCCTGAATGGCCTGTTGCTTCTTCTTACATAGAGGGTCCATAGAGACAAAGCTGCACAAACAAGTTGAACAATTACAGGTTTGGTAAACTGAAGGGAAGCTGGTGCTTTCTCATTGGCATATGACCTGGAAGAGTTCTCCTGACTCCAAGGACAACTTGACCTTTATATTCAAAAGGCATTTTCAGAGACTTCTCCCCAAACTCTTGGTGTGGCAGTCATCTACTCTAGTGCCAATTTGATTAAGAGTGTAGGATAAAATGACCAGATTTTAAGCAGGACACCATTGACCAGGGGGCAGTGGGAGGTTCTTGATGAAAAATTTGGTTTTTATGGAGCAACAAAAATGTTCATAGATCGCAAAAATAGTATTGTAATATATTTATTTTAATTTTAAAATGCTGTGGGATGTTAAATTGTTAAAAAGCAGGACATCTGGTAACTTTAATGTAAGGGTGGAGTCTAGGCTGTCAATCTGGAGATAGCCAATGAGACCTCTGTGTGGGCATCACTTTCTCTGAGAATTCTGGGAAATCTCATGGTTTTCCCCCATGGAAGTGAGAAACTATCAACTCAGTCACTTGGAGACACACTGCTGACAAGACACAAAACTCAGTCCCTTGGGACGCTCAACTGACAAGACAACGTGGCAGCATGCTGACAAAGCCTGAGTCCTGGAACCTGGAGGAGCCAGAGGAGAAGCCACATGGGCTTGCCCTGACGGAACGAGACCTCCGGGGCCAGAGAAACCACATGAAGACCCCTGCCAACACTGAGATGTTTCTACCACCAATGCATACACAGCACTCTGCAGCCACTGGCCTGTGATTGTCCTGGACTCATTGCAAGTGCTTCGTGGTTCTCAAGAAGACCTTCTAGACAAATAGCTCAATAGAAACTTAAAACAGAATGGTGTCAATGATGACACCAAGGAGAACCACAGCTCTGTCTAAAGATCTCTAAGTTCGAATCTTCGGAAAACCTCCGGGCTGCTCAGCTCAATCGAGAGGCTGCAGGCAGCCTCTATGTAGGTTTGCAGTTCCCAAGCTGCGCCTATGGAAATGATGGCATAGTAGATGGTCACACGAGAGGCATGATGAGAAGTCCTAGAGGAGACTTGTGGTTCAGTGATGATTCTCTTACTCGCTCCAAAGCACAGGCCTGTTCCTCAGGCAAAGCAGTCCCCAGCTCCTGGGAGGCACTCAGGACCTAGTTCACAGTGCAAATGCCTTTCCTGCTGTGGGGACTACTGGAAGCATGACCTTCTGAGAAGGGTGGGCTAAGCTCCTCTCCCACACGTTTAGTTGCTTTCATTGGATGGGTTGCATGCTTTTCCTGACAAGAAATCAAACAAGAAAAACAAATCTGCTGGAAAATTGAAACATATCCCTCATGAGTGCACCAGGCACGTGAGCAGAGACCCTGGGACTGAAGAGACAGCCTTCTGCTCCCAGAATGCCAAGTGAGGACTTTCTTGCCCCACTACAAAAGGCAGAGTAAAAGTAGGTGCTCAACGGTGATGAGACGGATGTCAGAGTCGCCAAGGTCCTTGGCTATGCAATCCACTCTTACTTTCATTTTACAGGCGAGGAGACCCAGGAGTTGAAAATGATTTGTCCTAGGTCCCACAACTCCCTAACGGCTCAACTGAGAACCTACAATCCAATCCCCTGATCTCCAGAAGAATGTTCTTTCTTTCTCTAAAATTGTAATCCTTGGGCTGTGGATAGAAGCTGCAAAGAAAAGACAGGGTCCTTGGACTCAGTGACAAATCTCTTTGTTCCATTTTCCCAAAGACTTTTGGAAAATCACCGATCCAAAAGGAAACCCCCAATCAAATGGGTTGGGGTAAGAGAGGCTGACACCACTGGCCACAGGAACAGCCAGATGCCTCTGTGATTCCGCCGGGTGTCTGCTGACTGCCGTGGGGATCCAGTGGGTGGGTTCGCAACTAGATGAGCCTACAGGGCGAGGTGCCAGAAGAGGGTGCTGGCAGCATCGCTCAAGGAGCTGTTGGAAGAGTTTCCCTGAAGGCAGACTTGTGCATCTGGGACAGAAGTGTCCCTCTGTGTAAGCGTCTGAGGGCTTTGTAGTTTGAAACAAGAGACATTTATTCGCTCACTGTTGCAGAAGTTAGAAAGCAGAGAGCAAGGTAGCAGTGGCAGGAGAACCTCTCCCAGTTTTGAGTGGCTACTAGAATCTCTTGTATGTCCTTTCTGCCTCCATCTTCTCATGGCCTCCAGTCTGGGTCTCCAGGTATCTTCTCCTGTTTCGCCACTTAGAGGGACACTCATGTCTGGATTTAGAACCTGTCCTAATATTGTATGATCCGAAGATTTTCCCCCTTGTGGCACATAGTATCGCCAGACTGAGACGTTGACCCTATTTGTTGATGGAGTTCATTCAACTATGTGTCCTCCCACCTGGAACAAGAAGCATAAAAAAAAATCAGGAAAAAATATGATTCCACACTTTTCAATACCACAGGCATTAAGCAATGAAGAACACTACTCCCTGAGAGGTGGGAGAGAAATGAGGTGATCCCTGTGTCTATTCCAGCTTCCTGGAACAAAAGGATTAGTCAGAACAATGCTTTGCCCCCAGACAGGGCCAGAAATAATGCCTAGTCCCAAAGAGCCACGTTGCAGACTCCCATAAGTCAGAAAAAGGCTATGTAAAATGCCCAAACTCCACCTGGGGACATCAGGGATACAATCGATTGTCACAGAGGGATCAGAGTCACACCTGTCTGACCACCTGCTCATTAGTTCCAGCCTGAGGCTCCTGACACGAACCCAGGTCCGAAGAATGTTTCTAATTTAGAGTGAGTAAACCCTTCCCCCTGGCTCCAAATTGGCAGTTGCACCCGGTGTGTCTCACAGGTGAGAACATACTTCAGTTGTTAGTTACTGCCGCGCCCATTCTGACTCACGGAAACCCTGCATACGATGGAATGCACTATCCACCGAGATGGCACCAGTATAACATGTTTCTTTTTCATCGCACTCTTTGATCTACTAGTCTAGGATACATCTGGCTACTTTATCCGTGTGCGAAACCAACTCTGAGTTAATCCCTTGCAATCAGACTGCTTCCTGATTGGAAAAGACCTTTCCCATTTTAATACCTAGGGGTTTGGGCCTTTTGGTATTCCAGGCTAAGCTGATTCCGGAGCAGGCGTGATTGCATTTAGCAGGCAAATTGTTTGTTTCCATGGCTGCCGTACAGCGTTCGACTGTAGCCAACCTGCCTAAGGCGCAGGTGGAGCTGAATGGATCAGGGAGCAAGGGAAAGAGATCTCAGGCATTTCTGTGGATGCCAAGCCCCCTCAGACTCATCACTTTCAAAGCCAGTGTCATCGGGAAAGAGAACGAGAAAGTCTGGTGCTCCCTCCTGACTCTGCCTAAAGCGAATTTAGGCTTCCAACTCACCATTACAACAGATTAGTGAGAACCTTTCCTTCCTCCTTAAAACAGCACCTTTGGAAATCAGAGTTCTTTTTGATTCATTACATGTAAAGAACTGCAGGCGGCCAGCTCTCTAATGCTCCCTAACCACGACGCCTGCCAAGTCACCCAAGGCCTAGCAAACCTGTAAGACTCTTGCTGCTGAAGAGAAGGTTCTGTCCTAAATAACCACCTACTATGTGCCAGGCCCTGGATCAAGCAGAGGCCAAGAAGCAGAGTGCGGCCAGAGGGAAAGGGCAGGAACTGGCAGGCAGAAATGCGGACGTCAGAGGGTGCCAGGAAAG